>JAKSZP010000020.1:0-363705 GCA_022478985.1 Massospora cicadina
AAAATAAGAGGAATTTTGACTGTGTAATACATGGTTTTTTAGAAAAAAATTTCCCAATGAAACATAATCTTCACCAATTTTAAAATATTCTTTGATAATAGTGTCTATTGGAAGGGCGACGTCTGCTTCTAGCAAGGAAGGTGCATTTGCAAATGGGTCCAGCTTGTCAGGGGAAACTTAGTCAAACATGTGACAATCATATGGCTGGGCTGCATCTGAGATCCTTCTTCTGCTGCAGCCTTAGTTTGCGCTTGTGTCTTTACATTCACCCCTCCAACTGGCTGCTGATATAGGAATAGTTCATCATATGGAGGGAAATCCGCTGAATATATGGTGATAAGTTCAGGTGGGACGTTTGAAATTGGGATAGTGAAGGTAGAGAGTCCCATCTCAACTCCGCTCTGACTTTTCCCTGATGATACTGGTCCTGCTGTACATGATGGACCTGATGATTGGGGGCAAGTTTGTGCCAGATGCCCAGGGTGACCACATTCAAAACTATTAACCCCATAGGCCAGCGTCCTTGATTATTGTAAGATGGGCCTCACCAAAAGTTGGAATGTGGGTGATCAGCGTAGACAGGCCCATCCCAATAGTTAAACTGCTGATGGTAACTTGGTAAGGGAGAGGCGCATAGTTATAATAAGGCCGGGGGTTACTAGATGAACTCTGAACAGGGTGGGATAATTCCACCAAAATAAGAAGGTCCGGCGACAGATGCTGTAGGTTTCTGCTCTGAATTGAGTGGAGTAAAGGTAGAGGATAGATGGCGCAAAATTTGGACAAATTCTAAGCAGGTGTACGTCATCCTCTAAAAATGGATCTATGCCGTTGTAAATCTCGCAGTATGGTTTCACTGAAGAGGTCATCACAAGTCCCACATCAGTTTAATCTAGAGTGCCTGCCCCTATTAGCGCGTGAGCTTCTTTCATGAATTGGTCTGCAGACTCAGCTAGGGTCTTATTACGATGAAAACTTATAGTCAAAAACTCAGCCTTCCACTGCGACATCTTGGCAGTGCCTCCAAACAACCGCAGCACAATCTCCTTTACCTCCTGATATGAAGCGGAGCTGTTTGGAAGATAGCAAGTAACCTGGTCAGCACTTCCAACATCCAGGACTGATATCAGTGATTTAGCCTTAAAACGATATGAGACTCCTTCCATTGCAAATTTAAATTGTTGAAAAATCCATGGATGTTTCCATTGCAGTCAAAGGGAGGTAGCTTGTCAATGCAGACCTCCTCTTCCTAATCATAACTGCAAACCTTGGGAGTGTACTGAGGATTTGATCGAATCTCATAGCTGGAACCTTAAAAAGGAGCTGGCTCAGAAGGTCAGCGGCAGACGGCTGATTGGCTGCTCTAGTGGTAGCGTAGGTTTCATTTGGTGGGCAGGACTATCATCACATAGGGGGTTCGTTGGGTCAAAACATAGTCACCCCCCAAGCTGCCATCATGAGTTGAGCATCTCATGCTGCCTGAATTCTTGGCGAAAAGCTCTTCAGATGAATATCCAGTCTAGTATACATCTTAAAAGTTTCCTCTCCAAGAGACCCTTTGTCCTTCCAATTCCATATAAGGATGAGGCGGGTAAAAGGTAGGTTTCAATTTCTGCTTCGTACAGTAGAGCCACTCATTAGCATTGTCTAGGCAATCAGCAAGTTAAATGTTCAATTTTCCAAGTACCCGCAACTGACTAGCCATATTTTCAAGTTGATTTTTAGCATTGTTACGCTCCTGAAGGAGCTCTTCTTGTTCTTTGAGCACAGTGTCCACAATAAGTTTGATTTCCGCAGCATCTGCAAGCACAGTGTATTGGGACGATTCCCCTTTAGTGCAGGCCTGAGATTCCATGGCCAGCGACTGGATAATAATTTAATTTCGTGTGGTTGTTCAATGGGCCCCCTGTAGTGAGCACCAATGTTATAATTGTGGCTATATATTGGAGATATGCTGAAGGGGTTTGCGCAGAATTTGGCCTACTGAGCAATAGGATGGACAATATGAATATCGCTAGTCCTCTGGACACACCTAATAGTATAAATAAATATGGAGTAATTGATCCAATGACACTTCCATTCTAATATAATATATGTCAGCAGATACTCTTGGTTCTGCTTCACACTTCCTACTAATAATCCTCCTCGTTTTAATCTTTGTATCTCACTTATATATCAGCGACTTTAGTTGATACTAACCCTTTTGTATATACTATTTGGTTCTGCCATATTCTCATTGGTTATGGCATAGTCTACTATTTATTAAATTCACGATTACCTTACTTTGAGGCGATTTACTAATTATTCGTTGTACGTTGACATTGCCTTATCACTTTATTTGGAGTTGATCAACTAAATATTTGTTCAAATCTTGGTATATTCTATTGCCTTATGTTGAGGCTATCTTAATCCATATTATTAAACTACTCAGTTTGGCCAATCTCACACATTCCACCATAACCATTTAGGGCTTATCATTCATTCATATCAGAATCACAACACTGTCTATGCTGGATCCATATTGGTGCTGCTGGCTAACTTTACTAGCAAACCTAGGACAGCTGGCCTGATATTTCAGCCTCTTATGTTCGGCTCTTTCCTGTAGAGGCCAAATATGACGTCCATTGTTTTAAAGGTCTAAGGGTATTTTGGGTGAAAATCTCCCCCATCAGTAGCTCTAGTCGACTCTGCATTGGTCAAGAGCTCAATAGTGGACAACAGTGCCAAGTTAAGAAATTATTGGAAGAATACTTGGACCCCTTATTAATCTCTACTTATGATTTCAGAAATCTAGATGCCGTTTTTCATCACGTTGAGACTGGGGACATACCAACCATTTAGTACTGTCCCTTACAAAAAAGTAAAGTTGAAAAGGCTCAGGCGGCTGTTGAGCTCAAGCAACTACTTAAGCTGGGCTATTGGTGCCTTCGCGTAGCCCTTGGGCCTCCCTTCTCCTGCTAGTTCAAAATAAGGATGGCAGTCATTGATAGCAATGGACTATCAAAGACTAAAACCAACTACCAAAGAGTAAAGTTACCCCTTGCCCCATATTGACAACTCACTCCATTTGCTTGCCAGGTAATAATATTTTTCGTTATGGTTCTCACCAGCAGATATCAGAAAGTAGAGCAAGCCCATGGAGATTGGCTAAAATGTGCACTTATAGCCAATTAGAAGCTATTTAAGCCAATGAGGATGCCCCAGTTCCTTTGCAATGCGCCTGAAATCTTCCAACGCGCCATGGATGGTACTAGGGGAGTTGAAGCTATCCTTTTTCCTTGTGTACCTCGATGATTTCACTGTCTTCTCACAAAATTTCACCAGCCATGTGGATCATCTCCAGAAAGTCTTTAATCGTCTTAGAAAGTCCTCCTTCAAGCTCAATCCTCAAAGTTTTTTTCCAATCTAAAATGGATTTCCTTGGAAGAAAAGTCTCAAAACATGGTATTTGGTCTATCCAGTATAAAGTCGCTGCCATTAAGAAGATGTTGCGTACTCAGAGACTAAGGGATATGCAAGTATTCCTTGGCATGGTTAGTTATTGTCAGTTCATCTCTAGGTTTTTGACTTAGCCAAACTCCTGGTCTACCTTCTACAAAAGAGTCTACCTTTTAAGTGGCAGCATTAACAGAAAAGGCGTTTAATGCATTGCAGAATTTCCTTTTTACTAAAACCTATTTTTAGTTCATCTGCGTTACAACTAAATTTTTTTTTTCTATCCACTGACACTAGTGAGGTCGCTGTTGGGTTCATTCTTGCTCAACATGATTAAGATAAGTCAAGCACCCAGTGGCTTACTTTAGCAAGACCCTAAACATGAACAAACAAAATTTTAGCGTTACCAAGAGTGAGTGCCTGGCTGTGTTATTGGCAATCAAACATTTAATCCTTAACTATATGTCACCTTTTAGAATCTGAGAATTGCTCGCTTGATAATTAAATTTTTGCACGCTTAATCAGGATGGAGTTCAGCTGAATGATCCCAATATTGCCAGTGGCTTATGGTATTTTCACCGTTTGGAAACTCACTAGACGTATTTAACTAGCCCTGACTCTTCTGAAAAAAAATTGGGCTTAATTTTCCCTTTGTAATAGGGAACTTCTTCCAATTCAAGTATAGTTACAAGCTGCGTATTCAGCACTTCCAGCTGGTCGACACTTCTCTAAAGAAAAGATTATGATAAAAAACTAGGAAAGAGATAAAATAAAGTATCTTTATTAGAGGATATTTATTTGATAATGATCATTAGGCCAGGTCCGATATTTATACCTCTAGGCCATCCCCAGGCCACATTTGAGCATTCAATTTCAACAGATTATTTTCCACCTCAGTTCGCCTTTGAACTAAACAACTGAGACCTATTGCTAGGTTTATTAGTGGCAAAACACTATCAAAATTGGTAGGATTTCGATGAAAAAATCGCAATAAGAACATGAAAAATTGTCTTAGGATCCTCCTGATTTGGTTTCGTCATACTGCTGACAAAATACATCTTCTGGAAATTCTGCATCAAATTGAAGTAAATGACATACCCTAAATGGGACATTGGCAGGTCTCTCTTGATAGCACTAGGTACTCCCTTTCAGGTGGTCCATGTGCAAGTGCTATCATGCCAATTACAAATATTGGCATTCTAATTTCGCCCTAAAGTGAGAAATTGAATACGTTTTAACGTCTATCTGTCTATAGGACTTTTTAGACGTTATCTTTGGGTTGATCCCATATAGTTTCTTCTGTTGGATAGTAATATTGGACCTGAGTAATCAGGACTAAATGCTGAGTTTTAAATGCAACAACTGGCCTGAATCTAAAAGCATATTCAGCATGAGTTATTGATACAATATTTAGATTGGATTAACGCTGATAGAATTGGCCCAAGCCATGTAATTGCAATAGGCTTTAAGGTAGGAATTGAATATTAGCTCGAGCATTGGAAGAATAATCAGCCCAATCTATTGGTTGTTGAAGGGCTTATTTTTGGGTCAACAACCAGAATCTGACAACACCATTTAACTGTCATCACTGACCATTCCTCGCTCTGATGGCTACAATAGATGAAGGACCTAGATGGCCGGTAAGCAAGGTGGTCCCTCCAGCTGCATGACAACGATTTTACTTTTGTCCATTGCATAGGAGTGCTTCATCATAGTTCAGATGCTCTCTTGAGGATGCTAATACTGGATGCCTTGAATCCCAAAGAGACTGATAGTATAAACTAATTGGACAGCCTGAGCAAGGGGAGCTGAAAACTTCTGAAATCTAAGCCAAGCTCTAAAAGCTAACTCAGATCACTCTAATCAAAGAGGAAATGCAATATAAGAAAATAAAAATGTGCTCCCTTACATCCGCCCTTCTTCCTGATTTAATGCTCTTCTTGAAGGACACCTGACCATGGAACATGGGCAGTAAAAATGACCCACAAATGCCTAAATAAATGATGCTATTGAGATCAGATGGTTGAAACCATCCAGGAAGTTATAGAGGTTTTTATGAATTGTCAATCATGAGATCAATCTAGTCCTCAGCTACAACATCCATTATTGGCTATGTCAAGCCTCTAATGGCATCAGCATCGATGTAGTAGCCCTTTGCCCACCGGTTTACATGGCATAATTATATTCTATTAGCTTTGGGCCATTTGACCAAATAGGTTGAAGCAGTTTCTGTTCCCGCTACCACCATGAAAGCCATAGCCCATTCCTTATTTGACCCATCTTCACTCAACATGGATGTCCACTGACATAATTTTGGACAATGGGCTAAATTTTACCTCACATTTAGCCCAAGAGCTAATTACGTTTTTAGAGATAGCCAAAGTTTCACCGCCCCTATAACCCATAATCAATGGGGCGGTGAAACGTGCTAATGGAGCACTCATTTCTACTTTGCGGAAGGTGGCTGCCTCTGACCCTACAAACTGGAACCAATATCTACCCAGTGCCTTGACACTTACCAGATAATCTACCATTGAATAATCAAGATGCCACCTTTTGAGGCTCTATATGGGTGTTCTCCTTTATTGCTAAGTAGTGTTCAGCACCTACTCAACACCTCCATGCCTAAGACTCTAGTTTGGCCATGAGGGCCTTAGACAATGAAGTTTTTCTGGCTTTAAGCCCTAGCCAGTGAAGGCAGATTCACCACCACAGAAATGGAGACATCCCAATATATTGTCAGACGACCCTCCTAAACCACTTTTCAGTTAGGTGACCTAGTTCTCTTTATCACCATTAATAAAGAGGTCAACATAATAAGTTTGACGTTCTTTGGTTTGGACCATACAATCTTAATCATAAAGTGAACTACAAGTACTATATTGCCAACGCCAATCATAGGACAGTGGTAAAATGAGTATATGACCAATTCCTATGGTCTTATACCTTTATAACAGAATCTTGAGGGGGCTTTGTTGGGATTCAAGATGATGATCGAGTCAAGATACCTACTCCTGAATCAAACCCCATTAAGTTGACTCTCAAGCCCTCATGATTAAAATTCATCCTTAAAGGCACCAATGAGGATTTTGATTAGAAAGCATCACACCCATGAATTGATGGTGATGCTTTCTGGAATTCTGACCCTACTTATCAAACTCTTAAAAGGAGCGGCTTTCACCATCTTGGTAATGAGGATGATGTAAATCTATGAGAGCTTTAAAATGGTGGGCGATAGAAAGAAAAGGATCCTGATCATATGGGGCCATTAAGGTAACCTAGGCATCACATCACCACATACTCTATATAATAAAAGTTTTTAACTCAATAAAATATACTATTTCAACCCATCCTTTTGTATATATTGACCTCTCCACTAGTTTATAGCTTTGATTCCATTTTTTATACTTTGGCTACATCAAGAGAAATGTTATGCCAAGAGTACCAAAATCATGGATGATGTTAACTTGTTCACAAATTTTTAAAATTTTATAAAAGCTTTTGGGGTCATTTTTTCATTATGTGGCTGATATTTTTAAGTTAGCAATAATATGAGATTGTGACAGCATAACAAAATTAGCAGTCAAAATAAGGTCAATACTTTCTTAATAAAGAACTAACAAGCCCCAAGTTTTTTAACATGCGTTTAGTTTTAAATTTAAATGCACTAGTCTAATATATAAATAATCTGAGATTTAGGTGAGATTTAAAATGGTCTTAAGGAATACTTTTATACCCCTTCTTGGCCATCTACTTTTAAAAGAAGTATTATATGTGGCCTCAGACTAGTACTTTAATGGTGAACATGGGGCTTTCTCTAATAAAAAAATAATAATATGCTTATTAGGTTTGTGCACAAAAATTCTGATAAACAATGACCAGAAGGGATAGTAACTATTTTCTGCAGTGTACAACTAATTTAAAATAATAAAGACCTATTTAACTAGTAAAAATATAGCTAGTATTACTAAAGGACAATCAGAGAGAAAAACTAGCTTTAAATGATTTGTAGTAAGGAGAATTATTCTTGTTTGAGTGAACTTTTGCTTAAAATATTAATCTATACTATATGAAAAATACAAGGAAATCATAAAGAGCTTGAACAGCTTTAGAGTTTACATATGTTGGGATTTTTGCCCATATTCCCAGCTGACTAGATTACCTTGGATCGCTAGGGAATAATTCCCTAAAGCAAAGTGAATTGGATATCAGTTGACCCTGAATTTGGGGTAACAATGTTCAGAAGATTTTAGGTTATTCACCTGGGTCAGATCCGTTGAGGATCAATCTGGATATATGCTTAAAATCTCGTTGGCCAGAGTTACCAACGAAATTGGGCATCTGATAGTTGATCAATGATTAACTATAAGGTGTCCCAATTGGGATTGGTTGGGTTTCATTACCAACTGATTGGGAATTTAAGGAAAAAGTGCAAGGTGAGTGATGCTGCCTGCAACTAGCAAATTAATCAGTTGGTTTGTGACCTGCCTTAATGGGCAACAAGTCCAATTACCTAAGCAGGTCACTAGCCAAATATGGTTGGTTTGCTAGGATCGAGAGGAAAACATTAGGGACACGTTTTCTGACTATTTCCATTTTAGGTCTTGAGGATGTCCAATAATGGAATCCTAGCAGGATGGAATAGACCATTGCTGATGAGACAAGGATGGGTAATTCAATGGCAACGGCTGCCAATTAATTGAGGAGGTGCTAACTGAGGGTTGGGCGCCAAATTCCCACTATGAATTCCATTAAGAATTCACTAATAAAAAAGACACTTTAACAGTAATTAGTATTATCTTAATATACTTTATCAGAATCAATTTCAAGTTCTATTTTTTCTCAGTAAAATTAATGCTGCGTGCTCTAATTAGGAGACTCTTTAGGATAAAGAGTGGGGATCTGAGTGGGGATCCAGAGAAGAGAAGCTGATTTTAATTGTGGATTGCTGCTGACTGTGTGTCATCAGAGAGAAACCGTAAGCAGGGATTTTAGCATGGATTTAGTTAGATGGTACCAGGGAACGAATCCCTATTCAGGACAACTCAAGTACCTTGAGAGGAGATACTGGCCAAGCTTTGGGCCAAAATCTAGTACTTTACTTCAACTATGGATAATAGTCTCCATAATATTATCAAACGAATATATTTTACTATCAAACAACGTGTATAATTGCACAACAACAAACCTGTGCAGTTATTACATTTATAGGGGTTATTAGCCAAGAATAATCAGAAAACCTATAAATTTTAACAAGTGGTGCTCACTACAGGGAGTAGTTGAGTAGAAGGTATTAGAACGTGATGTCATATAAGGACGTAATAAGAAAACTCTTGATGGGGTTGGCAACCATTAATCAGAACGCCCTGAACTCGGCGGATCATTGAGAATTTGCTGCCTTGGAGGAGAGAGTTGCCAAGATCAAGGAAGGGGTCAATAATGTCACGAGTTTTGAAGTGATTTACTTGGAAAAGTAACGTCATTGAAGAAAAAAGGGGACTTAGTTTGAAAAGTCTTAATTTTGAAAACGGAGTGTGAAGTGGATTGTGTTTGTTTAAGAACATTCATTGCAGATATTGAGCAGCTGTTAAAGCAGGTCGAGGAGTTGAAGACTCACAGATGCAAATGTGAGCCATATGCGGTAACTGACGCCAAAGAAAGAACTCCCTGGACGCCAGTTGGAAAGTTGAATACCCCAAGAAACATGACATCTGCTTTTACAGCTATTTTGGAGATGACACCCGAAATTACTCCCCAAGTGAGCTGAGTAGCCAAATTAAGAGAGGTGGCTAGAGAAACCTTAGAGGAATTCAAAGTGACACCAAAATTGCTGACTTTCTACCGGGATAACGCTCCTGCATTTTTCCAATTGTTTGATTTAACAATGTATGGATACAGCAATCGTCAAAAGGCATTGATGGTGATGTTTTTCTAGATACCAAATTGTCAAACCCTAGTGTTGCCCCATCTAGAGGGGGACAGCTGGCCATATGCAGAGGCCAAAGTGGCCATTATGAAGGAATTTGAAAGCCTGAAGCGCATGTCAAAGCGCAAACATGAGTTTATGGGCATTCAATTCCATAAAGATTAATCCTTATCAAGCTTTGCCAATCATTTCTATCAGGAATATAAAAATCTTGTTTGGAGCAAAAGTGCTGGATGATTTCAATGCCCAAATTGCAATACAAGCGGCCCTTTGGCCTTACCACAATTTGCATTGAATGATGTCTTCCGTGTTTGCAATGAAAATTACTACCTCTCAGATGGTGGACAATTTAAAAATCTTGGGAGCTACCTTCAGTTCCCCAAATAGAATCTATAAATAAAATCCAGTATGAATTTCAAATCCCACAAAGGGGAACACGGGCGCTAAGGAGATGATAACTGAACCATGCTGGGGAATAAGCCCATAGACTTTAAACGGATTAGTAAAAAGGAGAAAGTCTGTTATCAGTGCGGAGGAAAAGGCCATTTCGCTATGCACAGCAAGAAACCCAAAGATCAAATTAATGTGGTCCAAGAAAAAGAGTCTTCACCCGCAAAGGAATCAGAAAAAGGACCACAGTTTAAATGAGGAACATTCTAGAGCTGCAGAAAGACCTGTTCCTCCCAATATTATGCACGATGAAATTGACATCAGTGATCTGTTTGTAGATGAAGATGTACAGGTTCAGCTGTATCAAGTAGTCAATTTGGACATAAGCTTGGTAACAAGATCTGGGGCAAAGGGGATCAGCCCCAAATAATTAAAGAAGTTTCTCAGCCATATGCCCAACAACTGGTGGATAAGATTCAAGCTGCAGATAATCCCAAAGAATTAACCTATGCTCAATTAGTTGAGGCAAACCTGTCATTTCTCTCAGTGTGATCAAGAAAGCATTCCCTGATTTATCAGCACAGATAATTCACACCCTCAATTAAGCTAATAATGCCACTATAATCAGTAAATACTATCTTACAATACTTCAAGTGTACGTATATAGATATACTAGTGAATTGAGTATGGGTGAGAGCGATTGTTGAAAGTGGAGTACCCATTAATATAGTCTCGACCAAATTGGTGAAGAGGATGAAGATCTCGCCCTATTTGGAACACAATAAAGAGTATAGGACAGCTGGGCTGAATACCACTATCTCATGTGGAGCATATAGTGCTCTACCACTTTAGATTCGGATCCTTGGTGGTATCTGCTCCCGTGATAGTTTTGGACAACCAGATCTTTAATATTCTGATTGAGATGGTTTTTTACAAAAGTATGGTGTTAAATGTAGCTTCAAGGATAATATGTTAATCATATTGGGTGAGACGTTACCATTGGTCTATCAGAAGGATGGGAATTGCTCTACTGAGTAGTATAAATAACTTCATCAACCTGATATACAATAATGGCATTGTCCTGATTTGATACCAACTAGTTGGCTGGAAGCGATGAGAGATGCAGACAGAAATTCTAGAAACTTGGGGAATTCCACTGAGGATTAAGAATGCAAGAACCATATCACCAGGATCATAAATAATAGTCAATACAGGGTTGACATTAGAGATACTGGAGCTGCTGTATGGGGAAGTCGGAAGCCCCTGGAAGAAGTCCAGAGTAGAGCCTTGGGTGACTCCTGGAATAATTATGCTGGCCATGGAGAAATTCTAGTTCTCCTGGCGAATTTAAGTGAAAATCAATGAAGATTGAGAAGAATCAGATCATCATGTTTATTCACTTAATCCCAGATGCTGAACTGAGGAAATTCCACAATTTTGGGACCCTCAATGAAATGGGTAACCAACCAGGGTAACTGAGAGTATCAATCTATTAGTCTATTGAGAGAAATTTGCTAATCTGACGGAAGGACAGCAGGTGGATTTTCTCGAATTGTTTGACAAGTATCAGGAAGTCTTCACCCAGGATGACCACAATTTGGGATGCACAAGATATGTGATCCACATGGTTGATACCAGGGAAAATTTTCCAATCAGGATGTGACTGATTTGCTGGTTGAAGGCGTAAGAAGCGGTAGTGGAGGAAGAAATCAGCAAACTAGTAAAGCTTGGGCTTCTGTTCTATTGTCAAGTCCCTGGGCAAGTCTGATTCTTAATGTGAAGAAGAAGGATGGCTCTAACAGTTGATTGATTATAAGAAGCTGAACAATATTACAAAGAAGGATTTGTACCCAATACTAAAACTTGATGATGCGTTAGATCAATTGGGAGAAGCAAAGTATTTCTCTGCAATGGATCTAATATCAGGATATTGGCAAATTAATTTTCCAAGAGAAAACCAAGAAAAATGTGCAATTATTAGTGCGCAGGGGATATATCAACTAACAAGGATGCCCCAGGGTCTATGCAATGCACTTTAAGCATTACAGAGGAACATGGATGCAATTGTTGGAATTTGAGATAACAACTAAATAAAATTCCCCACTTCAGGATTGGGCCGTGCTGAATCAGTCATCAAACCTAACCAAGCTAAACTAATTTCAGGATCCTCCTCCCCTATTTCTGTGTCACGTGGGGCGGCGTTTCCACCCATTCAGTCAGGTGGGCGACACAATCCATTAAGGATGCCCACGAGGAGGCCATTTCTGAAGATCAGTAAAGATCCTGAATGGATGAGGCCCCAACTATCCCTGAGGCACTGATTCCCAACGCACTCTATAAATATCTAAACCTTTTGATTTAATAAAGCATTTGGTAGTCTAGCACCATTTGCCGTTTCCTGTCTCAGCGCTCTTTCTGAATTTCCAGCTTCAAGCCACCTACAAACCTTGGCGCCAGTCTAGAGAACTGTAGCGCTAACAAAAGTGGTGCTCACTACAGGGGGCTCCAAGCTGTCTTAAGTGAAAACGTCTATCACAAAAATGGAAAATACTATCATCCCTGAAGACCAAATGACTGGTCAGTCAAGAAGCATTACTCAATGGGTTTGTACCTCGCGATACGCAACACTGCCCCTCGCAGCCTGAGAGGCCAGAACTTTTGGGCCGCCTTCCAACTCTCACTGCCCTCCCTTGATGGGAGCCAATACCAACTCCAGTACAAAAACCTTAATGATATCATCCAACAACTGATAAACGGCATCTACTCCATGGGCGCCTGCTTCAGCCGCTCCTGTGCCTTTTCCATACCTTCTACAATGTGGGACCTCTATGACTCGGCCATACTACTGGCAGGGGAACTTGCCCTGGGGCCTGAATGCTACCTTCGTAACTTTGTCCACCTGCTATACATCACCTACTACAGCTAGTCAGGTTACACCATCAGGAGGTCTCCTGGCAACTGGGACTCACCTAGAATTTACACTCATACATCATTGACTTCTATGGTGCTGCCTCCTCCTTTATGCACGACAACTGTGAAGCCTTTATTAATAACTGCAATTTATTAGTGAGATCCAGGATCATTTTTTAGTGCTAGACAGTGGAATCTCTGGCTACCTTGAGTATAAGCTGCGTCAAAACGCCCAGCTACTTGAGGCGACTTGTAATCAGCATCTCCTCCAAGGCGAAGAACTGATACAATCCCTGCAAGGGCACTACTGAGAGATGGCCTCTCATGAATACCCTTCCATGAGTGCAGGGCCAGAAGGACCTAGGGGGCCCAAAGGCCCCGAGGGGCATCCAGGGCCAGAAGGACCTCACGGACATCAAGGCTCTCAGGCCCTTTAACATCTGGCGAACCCAAAGACCCATGGCGAAAGGATGTGATAACAGCCCTGGCTGCCCTACGTGATCAGATCCTAAATCTGGCGCTAGGGTGAAAACTTTGATTGGATGGAGTCCCCCTTGACCCTAGGGTCTCTATCGAGGCATTGTCAGATGAAATGGATAACTTCAGTGCTTTTACTAAGCTCACAGACGCTCATATCTCCCAACTTGAACAAACTTTTTCGAGGGTTTAAAACCTGCTTGACCACCCTCAAAGGCCAGCTTCACCTTCAGAGCACCGAGATCCAATCCCTAAAGGAGCAGGTTGCAAATAAGGCTTCTGCTTCCACCCTCAGCCGAAATTGGGACTACATCCAGGAGGCCTTAGAAGGCTTGCAGCGACAGCTGAATCAGTGGGCTCCCCAAGATTATGCGGAAACTGAGATCTCTGAGCCGGTGCCCATCCCTGGTGTTAACACCCTTTCCACTCCTATCATAACTAACTTTAAACCTAGTTATAAGGAAAGGTTCACCCCCAGACGGGAAAATATCGCCTCCTTCCTGTAAGCCTTTGAGAGTTCCATGGAGGAGGCCACCAATCGGCAGAAGGTGAAGCATATCCACTCCTGCCTAGATAGCACCGCATGGGAGATCATGACCCCCATTTGAAGAAGTGTAACACCTGGGAACAGTTCCATACAGCTTTGATCCAAGAGTTTGGCAGCAATCAAACTCTGGCCAACTAAAAGCAAGCGTTCATGGGTATCTGACTGAACAAAGGAGAAAGCTTACAGAGTTCGCCTGCTGCTTATATGTCTAAGCTCAACCCTTGGTCACCACGAATCATATCACCCTAGATGACTCTATCACCGCTGCCATTTCTGCCTTGGGATCCTATCCTGAGGTTCAAATGCATATGATTCAGCAGAAGAATGGGTTTACCTGTATTTGGGAGATCAATAAAGCACTCAACGAGATCCCTGCCTCGACTCTACACTTTAAGGCTACATCTACAGGCCCCTCTAACCGCCCTATGGTCCATGTGATTGAAAACCAGAAGAATCCATGACCTCAATGCACCTATTGTAATGGTTTCAAACATAGTGCCCAGGTCTGCTGGAAATGACTTGTTGAGGAGGCAGGAAAAGGGCCGTCAGCATCAAGCACGAGGCGCTTCATGCTGACATCCCTACCCAGCCTCAAGTATCCTCCTTGACTGAACCTGAAACTGTCATACCGGGAGAAGGAGTTTCAGTATCTGATGAAAATAAAGAAGTTGATACTGCTTAATCTTCTTCTGATGATTCTCCAGTGTTCATCATGATACCGCCCCAATTTGGAAGTCTAGTCACTTAAGTCGCCATCCAGGTCCACAAGATTTTGGTCCTCGCCATTGTTGACATTGGCTCCCCCATGAACGTCATATCTTCCAAGTTGATAAAACGGGTCAAGATCGCTCCAGACCTTCCACACTACATCGAATATGGCACAGCTGGCCCACAGTGTACCCGATCTATAGGAGCTTATTACTCTCTGCTGTTTCTGTTTGGAAAGCTTGCTGTGAACACCCCTTTGGTCGCACTAGACAACCCCAGTTATGACCTGCTCCTCAGGACTCAGTTCCTTCGAGACTATTTGGCAGTGCTTCATTACAATGGCGGCTTCCTCTCCCTACTAGGGCATCTGATCTTACTGATTTTCGAAACTTCTTATGAATCTAAGATGGAGATCAAAGCCCTGGCCTGTCTACTGGAGAATGAGGACTGAATTGATTGGCTCAAGTATCATATCTGGGGCTCTTGAGTCTGGCTACCCCCTCCTGCTGCTGATGGATAGGAAGGCATGCCGATCTACTTACCCAGGGCGACTACAGTACCCACAAAGTCCCAAGTCATTGCCAACACTTGGGTCCATGTCAACATTCCCTCAGGATACCTATTATTAATCCAAAGCCTGAACAACCCATCTCCTAAGGAAGTGCTGACCTGCCCCGGGATCCTTGATCCAGCATATGCCAGATCTATATCAGTGTTGCTAGCCAACCTTACTGACAAACCCAAAGTCATAAATCCAAACAGTTCCGCCGCTTATGTCCTCCTTTTACCAATAGGAGCAGTTGCCAATTTTCTAAGCTTTGGGGACTTGAGGGATTTTGGCTTGGAGTTGCCACCCTCAGTTAGTCTGGTTGAAGCTAATATTGGGAAGGACCTCTTGGATGACCAGCGACACAAGGTCCAGGAGTTGTTGGAGGAATACTTGGAACTATTCTCAACCTTGACCTATGACTTTGGAAGAATGAGCGGAGTCCTCCATCGCGTGGAAACGGGGACGCTCCCCCTTTTTTGATCCTGACCTTACCAAAAAGCAAGGTCGAAGAGCCCAGGTGATGGTGGAACTTAAACAGCTACTCGACGCTGGGCTTCTGGTGCCATCACGCAGCCCTTGGGCCTCTCCTCTTCTGTTGGTTCAAAAGAAAGATGGCAGGCACTGGGTGGTGATGGATTATTGACGACTTAACTCATTCACTTAGAAGGATAGTTATCCTCTGCCCCAAATTGAAGATTCTCTATGTCTGCTTGCCAGTTCCCAGTACTTTTTGGCCATGGACCTCGCCAGCGGATATTGGCAGGTTGAGCTCGCCCCTGAAGAATGAGCCAAGTGCGCTCTTATCGCCAATGAGGAGCTATTTGAGCCCACCTGGATGCCCCAAGGCCTTTGTAACGCTCCAGTCACTTTCCAGCGTGCCATGGACGGATCCTTGGGGACTTGAAGCTCTCATGTGTCCTCGTCTACCTGGATGACATTTTTGTTTTCTCGCGAACCTTCAATGGACATGTGGAGCATCTCAGGGAAGTCTTAGAAAAGCTTAGGAAGGCCTCTGTCAAGCTCAAGCTTTCAAAGTGCTCCTTCTTCCAGTCTGAGCTAGAGTTTCTTGGACACAAAGTCTCCAAGCGTGGCATCCAACCTATCCCTAACAAAGTTGACTCCATTGAGAAGATGTCAAGCCCCCAAATTTTAGGAGATATCCAAGTCTTTCTTGGCATGGTGGGCTATTACCATCAGTTTATCCCACGGTTTGCCAACCGAGCCAAGCCACTTTTCTACCTCCTACAGAAGAATGTACCGTTTGAGTGGTGACCTGAACAGGGGCAGGCTTTTAACGCTTTACGTATGGCTCTATATAATAAACCTGTTCTAGTTCACCCTCGCTTAGACCAACCCTTTTTGTTGTTCATGGATGCAAGTGATGTTGTCAAGAAGGCTATCCTATCCCAACATGATTAAAACCAGGTCAACCACCCCATGGCCTATTTTAGTAAAATGCTAAGTAAAGCTGAGCGGAACTTCAGCGTCACCTAGAGAGAATGTCTAGCCATCCTAAAAGCCATCAAAAAATTTTGGCCTTACCTCTACAGTACCCATTTTACTATTATTACAAACCATTCCTCTCTCTGGTGGCTCCAACAAATGAAAGACCCAGATGGTCGGCTAGCCAGGTGGGTTCTACAACTGCAAAGCTATAATTTCACCATTGTCCATTGCGCAGGCATGATTCACCAGAATGCTGATGGACCTTCTCGGATGCTGGTTTTAGCAGTCTTGACCCTGAGGAAGATTGTCTATATGACCTGATAGGACACCCCGAGCAATGGGAATTGGAAACTCCTGAGGTCCAGGCCAAACTCCACAGAATGACTCAAGACATACAAATTAAGGATGAGCTACTCTACAAGAAGGTCAACACGAAGTGGCTCCCTTATATCCGCCCCTCCTCTTGAACTGATGTCATCCTCGAAGGCCATTCAACTGTGAGACATGGGGCAGTTAAGAAGACTCACAAATGGCTGAAGTCACGATGCTACTGGGACTGAATGGTAGAAACCATCCAAGAGGTCTTAAAGGCTTGTATGACCTGCCAATCCCATGACTGCGCCAAACCTCAATTTCAACACTCCGTCGTTGCCCCAACTGGGCCCTTCAAAGTCGTTAGCATCAACGTGGTGGGTCCCCTTCCCACAGGATTGCATGGCCACAAGTATATTATCTTGAAGGTGGACCACTTAACTAAGTGGGTTGAGGCGATTTCAGTTCCCGCTGCCACTGCCAAGGCACAGCTCTTTTCCTTGTTTGTTCCATTTTCACCCAGCACGGGTTCCCCAGACCTTACGTTCAGAAAATGTATTGAACTTCACCTCTCAGGTAGTACAAGAACTAACTTTGTTATTTGGTACTACCCAGAGTTTCACTGCCCCTTACCACCCATCCACTAATGGGGCGGTAGAATGTGCTAACGGAACTTTTATTTTCCATCCTACAGAAGGTGAGCGCCTTGGATTTTGCCCGTTGGAACCATTATCTACCCAGCGCCTTGCTTGCCTACAGGGTGAGCTATCAACATGTCATCAAGATGTCCCCATTTAAAGCCCTATATGGGCGAGCACCTTAGCTAACAAATAGCGTCCAGCCACTGCTCAAAGCCTCCACACCTGAGAACTTCAAATTAACTATGAGGGCTTTAGCCAATAAATTGTCCAGCTTTAATCCCAAGCCACTCAAGGAATTATCACCACCAATAAAAGAGAGACATCCCAGTTTAATCTCAGATGACCCTCCTTACCAATTTTCAATTAGGTGACCTCATTCTCTTTTATCACCATCGACCTGGAGGCTGACAAAATAATCTAGACGTACTTTGGTCTGGACCCTATAAAGTCATTCATAGGGTAAAGTCTGAGTACTCCATTGATGACGTAAACTATGGGACCATAGTAAACTGGGTGCATGGTCAGTTCCTGCAGCCATATTCCCCCTTCAACAGGATCTTAAGGGGGGCGTTGTTGGAATTTGATATAACAACCAAATCAAATTCCCCACTTCTGGATTGGGCCATGCTGAATCAGTCATCGAACCTAACCAAGCTAAACTAATTTCAGGATCCTCCTCCCCTATTCCTGAGTCACTTGGGGTGGCGTTTCCACCCATTTGGTCAGTTGGGCGACACAATCCATTGAGGATGCCCATGAGGAGGCCATTCCTAAAAGATCAGTAAAGATCCTGAATGGATGAGGCCTCAACGATCCCTGAGGCACCAAGTCCCAACACACCCTATAAATATTGAAACCTTTTGATTTAATAAAGCATTTGGTAGTCTAACCCAATTTTCCATTTCCTTCTTAGCGCTCTTTCCAAATTTCCAGTGAGACACCTATGAACCTCAGCGCCAGTCTAGAAACTGTAGCACTGACAGCAATACTAAATGAATTGAAGTTGCCATGCGTCCTGGTGTACTTGGATGATATAAATGTGTTCATTAGGACATTTAATGACCATTTGCACCTTTTAAAGGAAGTGTTCAAGAGACTATCCATGGTCAACTTGAAGTATATGCTGAGGAAGTGTCACTTCTTCAAGAAAGAGTTGGAATACCTGGGATTTGTTATTGACTCTAGTAAATTGCAGCTGAAGCCCAGAAGATTGAAGCCATGAGCGAATGGATGTGCCAAAGAGTGTCCGAGGTATCCAAGTGTTCCTGGAATGGTAAGATTTATAGAAGATATATTTGGGATTTTGCATTAATCTCTGAGCCCCTATTCCATCTGTTGAAGGGTCCAAAAAGGATTTGTTTGAATATAGAAGCCCAGAAATCCTTTGATGATTTATACCAGTACTTAATATATTCTCCATTTTTGAAATATCCGAATTTTGATTCAGAATTTATAATGCAAACTGATGCTTCATTGATGACAATTGGCGCCATATTGAGCCAAGTAAATAAACTTGGGGACAAACATCTGGTGGCATATGTGAGCTGGACACTCTCAGCCGCTGATAGAAACTACATCATTTCTGAGCGTGAATGCCTTGCAGTCATTTACGCCTGTAAACAGTTTTGGTGTACATCCATAGAATGCACTTCAAAGTGGTGACGGACCACTCCTCATTGCGTTGGCTTCACAATCTATGAGAACCAGAAGGATGACTGGCCCAATGGGCACTAAAGCTACAGGCTTACAATATGAGATAGTCAACCAAGCAGGTGCTTCTCATCATATTGCAGATGGATTATTGTGGTTACTAATGTTCCAGATGGTATCCCAGCAGGCTTATGAACTATTACAGCGATTGGCCAACAAAGAATATGGGAATGAGCCCAGAGAAATCCAAGGTGCACTTTGAAAAGTTATGGAAAACACCAAGACCATGGATGGACAAGTCTTCAAGATGATCAATGGGAAGTGATTTTTATTCCCAAAGCCCTCAGAATGAGCAGCTATCATTCAAGCCACTTATAAGGTTGTCAAGAACGGAGGCCTGAGAAAAACAACTGACCATATTCACCAGTACTACTGGGAGTCCATCAGCTACAATGTCGCGGACTATCTGGCTTGCTGTGTGGATTTCCAGTTGCAAAAGCCACATAAGAATACGGCTGAATACTGACTAGTCCGCTGTGGATTTGCTTGGCATATGATGTCCATTGACATGGTGGGACCGCTGATGATGAGCACAGGGGGATTCAAGTACATGATAGTTGCAATCAATCATCTAACAATATGGGTCAAGACATAGGCCCTGGAGAAAGTAGATGCTACCATTACTGCAAAGTTCATCCTAGATCAAGTAATATACTAACATGGATGCTTACAGGTCCTGCTGAGCGACAATGGGATAAATTTCACGACTCATGTGATCCTATAATTAAATGAATTATTGGGCATCTGAGGAGTCATGTCTTTACCCTACTGGCTGAAGATGGACGGACTGGTAGAAAGAGTTAATGGGACGCTGGCTGCAACGCTGAGGAAGCTAGTCACAGTAAGAACTTCTGCGTTGATAATGTACCTGAGTTTGGTGAAATTCACCTACAATAGCACTCATTTACAGCAACAGGAAAAATGCTATTTGAGTTGCTATATAGAAGGAAGGCTGCGTTGCTAACAATTTTATATTTGGTGGTGGAACCAACATTGGGGATGAGTGCTGAGCAGTAATTGAACTTATTGACAAATATCCTGATCAAAATGCAATCGCAAGCATTTGATATGACTTTGAAGAAAAGGATTTGAGTAAAAATGACAGATAATAAGAACTGACCAGCCTTATCAGAATATGAATTGCCAAAAGAGTTTCCTATTGCAATACACATGATTTCAGGAGAGTAAAACAAGGTGGATGCATTGTGTTTGGGTCCATTTAAAATTATTGGCAAGATGGTGATGGATTCCTACTCCATCAAGAACTTTTTGGATGGAATAATAGTAAATCGAGTCCATGCTAAGTATTTAAAGCAATAGATCGATGAAAAAAAATAAAAAGAGTTCCCAAAGGACCATGTCCCTTAAGTTTTTTTTGTCCTAAGGATTTGGTTTAGTCTGAAAAAAGGACCGTTGAACCAAAATAGATGGTTAAGTTATAAAAGAGTAAGACCTCTGAACCATAGAAAACTGATAGGTCTGATTATACCTAGGATCCAGCTTGTGGGATTAAAATAAAAGGATGGACCGCTGAACCAAAAAAAGGTCAAGTTACACGGGAAAAAAAAGAAAAAATAAAAGATTGATAACAATATGGATAAAAAAGAAAGAAAGAGATTATTAAAACGCATAGAAAAAACGATATATTTTTCATTGGTTATCCTCAATTTGTGGATGAATCCGCCTATGTCAGCTATTGGTGCAGGGAGGATGGTTTGCAGTAGGAGTAAATAGCCCATTAAAGTCTATGTGAGATTGGACGTTAGTGAGGGCTAGACCTACATAAAACCAAGTTTATTGAGAGGATGAAGATCCCTGCAAAAAAGTGACTAGGGGAAGAGAAATAGAAATGTCAGAATATGTCAAACAAAATACCCCAGAGCAGGGAGGAAAGCAATAGTACAAAAAGAGACAGTCATCAAATAACCCTGAGTAATTCTGATATGGCAGTGGAGCTGGAAGAATGGTCTCAAGCGCTTGCTGTTGGGCTTCATCAAGAACACTGGACATATGGGCTGGTTTTGAGCAAGGGATACTAGGCGGGGGTTTCCAAATCATGTCCCATATTAAAGCCATCAGTGGAAGATACTGATGGGACGCTCCAGAAACGAGATAGTTGTGCAAGGAGCAAATAGCATCTTGCAGGCAATGACTACAAGCTTCTTGGAAGCTGAAGAAGAATGAGCTATGGAAGCCAGTAGAGGCTGGAAGCTTCGTGGCCCAACTTCAAAGAACTTGGCTGGCAAAGAGAAGAGCATAGGCTGCAACATCTCAAACTAGGATTTTTCAAGATTGGAAGAGTTAAGAGCTATGCAAAAAGCCTCGGTGACTTGGGCCCTTAATTCTGCATAGGGGAGTTCAAAATGTACGTTGTTTCTGATGGATAGTTCAGTGGCCAAGACAGCTGGCTTGTAATATTGACCAAGTCAGGAGATGAACTAGGGAAGCAAGTTTGATCTGACGAGGAACAAAAGAAGAGAGTGGAGGGCATTGCTTCAGGAGGTTTGACAATGATGGTAGGAGTATCTGCAAATGGAGCTGAATACAGGAGAGTTTCAAAATCTAGCTCAGGAATTGACAACAGAGGAAGGATTGGTTGTGAGTCATTCGAAACAATTACTAACTGGGTTTTGTCAGGGTTGGTTACCATTTCTGGTAATTCCATGAAAGGACTGGCTATGGGTACTTGACTGGGAGTATGAGTCCTGAAAGGACCATAGAAGAGGTTCCGGCATGAAGATTATCTCATTAGATGGAAGAGCCAAAGGTCTTTATCAGACAAGCTATTGAGCATCTATTGGTACTGAGACTCATAATTTGAAACGTGAGTTGGATAAGAGGGGAATATCAGACTTATATGATAGTCAACATTATGCACTCTGAAATCAATTAAGCTCTGATTTTTAAGAAATAAATCTCAAAATTAATGGGATAAGCTCTCAAGAGAAGAACTAAGAATGATATGAGCCAAAAAAGGTTATTACGAGAAAATACCAAGGGCGAACATAAATGAGAATTCTTAATTGCACTGCAAAATGAACAATGACAGCAAGAATCTCCTATCAAGGATTAGGAGAAATTCAGGAAATTAAGGATGCTGGACCAAGAACCTTAATATGACAGCAGGTCATATGCCCTGACAGAGGAAAACCAGATCCTGGGATTAATATCGTCATAAGTAAATTGATCAGCCCAACATGACAGAAGGTCATGGGGACTGCGCTCTGAGTAGGCAGTAGTGAGCAGGAAGAGGAAGAGAGCTGCATGCTGAAGGTCATTCCAAGCAGCGTTGAGTACTGATTAATCATACTCTTTTTTAGCACTAGTGGTGCTTAACCCAAAAGGGGGGAGCCGCCGCGCATCTTTATTTGCAAATGGGCCAAACAAAGGGATTATCATAAATTAAAAAAAATTCCTAATATAGCCCCTAAGTTATCATCCTAGGGTGCCATATCAGAAGGTGAGGAAGCTTTGAGGAAACTTTTGTCTGGCGCCCACTTTAGCTGGCGGACCATGGTGGACAACATAGGGGTAGGGGTATCAACGACATGGGGCATTAGGAGGTATAGCTGCGGGTTTTCTTTATTTATGAGGCCAGCAGTATCCATCGCCTCAACGTATTGAGCAAGTTGATGCTCAGCGTAAGTGATGAGAGTTGGCACACAAGTGAAAGTCTTGATGCGCTTTTGGGTTTGGGGATAGTTAAGGTCAAAAAGAGGGGTTTTTGCAGCATCAATGCAAAAGCAGCTCGCACCAAAAGCGAGCTCCTTAATCTCATATTTTGCATCTTCCTCAAAATCATTGAGAAATTAGGGGATAGGAATACCCTCAACCAGGGGTTCCATTGCCCCATGGAGTTGCTGGTGTGGGAGGGTGTTATCAGGAGCAGCAGCAGCTTCAACTGCCATTTTATTTATATTTTTATAAACTGGAAAACCATTTTTTGGGCGAAAATGGCGGGGGCGCAAATTGGGAGGATTGACAAAGAATTCCTCCAAATCAAAATTAGGCTTAACAATATAAGCCCAATCCAAATCATCAATCCATTTGAGCTCTTCAAATTGATTTAAATCAGCTAGTGCTGGCCCAGCCACTGTAGCTGGCAGGTTGGCAGCACCTGATTGGTTACAAGCTGTTGACCATGGCAGCTCAGCTGAAACTGTCACAGCCATTGGCTCAGGGTGCCATAATTTGACCAAACCTTAAATTATTTAAAATTTTTGATTGGCTGTGGCTTTAGAAGCCACGCCAGAAATTGCTGAGTATGGGGGCGGGAGGATCACACCCCATTTGAAAAATTGGGGTGATGCAGCTTTTGGGGCAGCGCTGGAAGGGGGAGCAACGGAAGCGGCAGAAGCCTAAGCCATAGGGCACTTGTGCTTTATGTGATCGAGCATAAAACACAAGGGGCAGATGGCGCGGCCATTTTTGACATGCGCTCACTGATTAATCATAATCCATTTGAACAAATGAAGTATTTGACTGAGTATCCAAAGTGGTGTTCTCATGTCCCAATCCTTTTTTGCTGAAAATTTAGGCAAGAGGGAGATGTGTTAGGATTTTTGCCCATATTCCCAGCTGAATAGATTACCTTGGATCGCTAGGGAATAATTCCCTAAAGCAAAGTGATTTGGATATCAGTTGACCCTGAATTTGGGGTAACAATGTTCAGAAGATTTTAGGTTATTCACCTGGGTCAGATTCGTTGAGGATCAATCTGGATATATGCTTAAAATCTCGTTGGCCAGAGTTACCAATAAATTGGGCATCTGATAGTTGATCAATGATTAACTATAAGGTGTCCCAATTGGGATTGGTTGGGTTTCATTACCAACTGATTGGGAGTTTAAGGATCAAGTGCAAGGTGAGTGATACTGCCTGCAACTAGCATATCAATAAGTTGGTTTGTGACCTGCCTATATGGGCAACAAGTCCCATTACCTAAGCAGGTCACTTGCCAAATATAGTTGGTTTGCTGGGATTGAGAAGAAAACATTAAGGACACGTTTTCTATCTGTTTCTAATTTGGGTCTCAAGACTGTCCAATAATGGAATCCTAGCCAGGATGGAATAGACCATTGCTGATGAGACAAGGATGGGTAATTCAATGGCAACGGCTGCCAATTAATTGAGGAGGTGCCAACTGAGGGTTGGGCGCCAAATTCCCACTATGAATTCCATTAAGAATTCACTAATATAAAAGACACTTTAACAGTAATTAGTATAATCTTAATATACTTTATCATAATCCATTTCAAGTTTTATTCTTTCTCAGGGAAATTAATGCTGTGTGCTTTAGTTGGGAGACTCTTTAGGATAAAGAGTAAGGATCTGAGCGGGGATCTGAAAGAGAAGCTGAATCAAATTGGGGATTGCTGCTGACTGTGTGTCATCAGAGCAAAACTGTAAAGAGGGATCTGAGTGTGGATCAAGTTAGGAGTACCAGGGAGCGAACACTATTCAGTACATCCCAAGTATTTTGAGAGGAAATACTGGCCAAGCGTTGGGCCAAAATCTAGTACTTTACTTCAACTATGGATAATAGTCTTCATAATATTATCAGACAAATATTTTAACTATTAAACAGCGCGAAGAATTGCGCAACAACGAACCTGTGCAGATAATACATTTATAGGGTTTACAAGCTGAGAATAATCAGAAAACCTATAAATTTTAACAACATGTAAAAAAGATCATATATATTCTAGTACTAGCTTTGCCCAACCCAAAAGAAGGTCCTTATGCACCTTTATTAATGGTGAGCTAAACAAAGGGATAATTAGATAAAAAATTTTAGGATGGAGCTGCGGCGTTAACTTAAGCATCCATATTAGAAGGGGAAGAGGGGTTGGGGGTTTTCGTCTGGTGCTGGATTCAGGTGGCAGCAAAGGCAGACAAAAGGGGGGTCGTAGAGTCAGTGGTGTGGGGCAGAAGGAGAAAGAGGTGAGGGTTCTCCTCATCAATGAGGCCAGTGGTATGCATATTCTCACCGTATTGGGTAAGTTGGTATTCTTCAGAGGTGATTAGTTTAGGAACACAAGTAAAAGGTTTGATGCGCTGGAGGGTTAGGGGTAGTTAGTGTAGTAAAGTGAAGATCTCACCATGTGCACATGAACTTTCAGCTGCAAAGCTAGTTATTTGATATTGTATTTGGCGTCCCTGGAAATCTATAAAGAAAGTTAGGCATAGGCAAGCCCTCACAAAGTGGCTCAATTGCTGTATGGAGGGCTTGGCAGAGGAGGGAGTTGGTGGGGGCAGCGGCTGCTTTGACATCCTTTTGATGAATTATTTTATAATTAGGAAACTGCTGCGAGGACAGAAATGGTGGCGAGGAGTAAAATTGGGAGGCTTTATTAGAGTTCTTACCAGTCAAAGTTGTATTTTATCCATAGGCGCATTCAGCATCATTGATCCATTTGAGAGCGTTAAAAGGGTTCTCTACTGCCAGCACTGGTATAGTAACAGGAGTTGATTGGGTGGCAGATGCTCATTAGCCGCACACAGTGGTCTATGGCAATCCTTCCAGTGCATGAGTTGTAGTCTTCTCAGAAATGGGTTGGGCAGTCAAACCATGGTTGGGCAGAGTGGTGGGAGCAGAGCCTGTGGAAGTCAATGTTGGGGGAGGGAGGACTAATCCATATGCAAAAAAGTTGAAAATCATATATGGGGTTTACGCCAGATAGAGGAGTGGTAAATCTTCAGCAGGAAAATCTGGACACTTGCATCCTAAATGGTTGAGAGTAAAGCATATGGGGCAAATGGCGTGGTCATTTTTGACGCATGCCTAGAAAGGATGATTAGGGATGGATCTGATCATAGCGAAGAGTATTGTGAGGTGGGTGTCATGGCAGAAAAAGTGGATTGTCATGAGCATGTGAGGCCCAGCGAGATGATCAGTGCCATTTGGCACCAAGAATTGCATCTTAGGGGTTGACGCTATAGGTATCCAAGCCCTCCATGAGCTCATGGTGGAGGCCTTTGGAGGAGAGGTGGGAAGGCAAGCTGTCAAACTGGACCACCAGTGTGACCTCATCTGACAAGTGAGTTCAGATGTTTAAATGCAGTGTTTTTAAAAACTGAAGGGATCTGGACTGCCACCATAGCATGGTCTTCAACAAAAAGCCAAGATGAAGTACCCCTTAATGGGGCGGAAATCAGTAAAATGGCGGGTTTGTAAACTGCCATGGCCATCTAAATGATAGCTGCGCTTGCATATGGTAAGAACTTCCCATACTTGACCCAAAGGCTGAAATGCAGGTTGCTCCAAGGGAGCACCAAGGGGCTTTTGATCACAGACTGGGAGCGTGCAAGGTGGTGAGCTAGGTCCTGGGGCAGGACTTAAAATCTTAAATTATTTTAGGGCTAGCTGGGCCAGCCTGGGGATTTTCAGCGGCGGCTGATAAACGCTAGGAGGTGGCACATTGCTTCCCTACGTGGGGGCAGCAGGCGTTGATATAGTTAAAATAGATTAGGTTTGGCGCTGGCAATAGGCAGTTGAAGTAAAAACTTTTTTTGAGATTTATAGTTTGATAGACAAAGAGATCAAAGCGAAAGAGAGTTTTTAAATGAGTATATAATTTATTCAGTATTTATATAGTTTAGACAAGATTTCTACCTGGACATTATCAATACTAAACTGTAGGTTTATATAAAATATGAAAGAAGTAACCAAAAAAGAAAGATTAAAATATTCTCTGAGTTTTAATTATCAAATTATAATCAATTCAGTTTATATTATTAAAGTTGTAGCTCTAAGCATTTTGATTTGAAGTTTAAGATTTGCTAGAGTAATATAGTTTGTCTACAAAATAACCTTTTTATTAATTCCAATTCACTTTTCTCTCGTTCAACCCATCCTTTATAGCATTCTTTATCAATGTGCCGTTTGGCCTATAATAAACTGCATATAACTTTTTTTATTTTATTTTCAGCAGCTCATATGATATTTAGTTTTTAGGCCGTGATCAAAAAGCTTTCTCAAAAAAACATTATGTAACATCTTTTCAGTTTCCTTGATGTCAAGACTACTGGTAACAAACATCGATGAATCCCCCCCTTGGGTTGAAACCATCTAGTACTAAAAAAAGACTACTGGTAACAACACACTTGACTCTTTTTATATGCAGTGAGAAAAATTCAATTAGGTATTAAAGGAAGATCTAGTATCAGCTTCAAAATTTTTAAAACATTAATTATCAGGTATAAGATCGTGAGACTCAAGACAAACTGTTAGAAAAGTTTAATAACAATGTTACCTTTTGTTTTGTGTGGTCTAAATTCCTGTTTATAAATGTAAAAGTTTTAATCACTGTCAAACTATTTTATAAGTGATGCTCTGAATTAACCTAGGTTTGCCAAACTATCATGTGTTATTTTATCTGCACTATTTAGCTCAACAAAGTTATGAGATGCTTTAATTCTAAAAACATGAAGCACTTTGCATAGCACCTAATTTAACATTAGGGAGTAATGACCAAGCGACTTGCACTTCCATAAGAAAATATAAAATTAGAGACAAAAATATACTTTTTGGAGTAGGTAAGCCTCTACTTTTGTCATTTGTTACCATCAGATTGCATAATATTTGTTGTAACCTACCTATAGAGATATTACTCTATGATATAGCAGGTATGAAGGAGTAAGTTGGCCTGAATTAACCAAACTGAGAACAATGAGCTAATAAGGTTTCACTTCTTTGGTCTTGTTAAAAAAACACCCAAGTTATAAAGTGTTCAAGTAGGTGCTAATGGAGTTTATTGAACTGCTTTTTTAAGATTAGGTACTATGTTTTTGAATTAAATTAGAGCTAAAATATGAATGGACTAAGGTTGGTAAGCCGAGAAGGTAAAACTGCTTCCACCCTAAGTGCAGGTTTTGAGTTTGAAAACTGTACTGTCTAGAAACATTCTCAGTGTGGTATATTTGTCCCAAGGTCAACCTACCTCGAATAATTTTAAAATATGAATGGACTATATTACCATTGCCAAAATAAAGTGATTGGCTAGAAAGGGGGAGAAATTTCAGATGTAGAACATACATGTCAAGTGATAGTGAAAAGTCATGGCTGCTGTTATGGAAAATTAAGTGCATCACTTCACTCCAGATTGCTCTAAGTGAGAGGGCAAGATATATTTAGTAAAATAATTTACCAGGTTCTAAACATACCGCACAAGAGACATATGAAGTATTAGATTGTTCTGATGTTCAGTATGTGCGCCTAAGACATTTCCACACATGCGTGCAGATGTGGGGCTGGAGTAGATGGTAGTGGATGTATCTCCAAATCATTTTCTATATAAGGAGGTCTTAGGGATATCTAATTCGTAAGGTAATATGCTTAATCTATGGTGGATGGTCTACTTCAGATCCTTTCAAGTGAAATAACTTTTGTCAGGAGAGTTTCTGTAACTCTCTCATTCCCAGCGAGGTGGTGCAGGATGTACAGCCACACCTCCAGGGAACTAGTTAATAGCAAGATTAATAACAAGCACTGCGAATGGTGTCAGAGCAAAAAGGACCCAGAGCAAGGGTATACAACACAAAGTAGAATAGGAGATAACAAATAAACAGCAAAATTGGTTGGACTCAAAAGGGGAATCCATAACCAAGTGGAGATTAAAGTTAGGGTGCTTGGGTGCCTCGATTTGGAGGGAACCATGGCAGTTCAGAGGTGCACCAGATAAATCATCAGTTTTGCTTAAATAAAATGTCCAATGTTGTTGGAGACCTCCTCAAGAAGGTCCGCGCACAGGTTCACCCTAGGGACTATGCAAAAAACGTAAAATGTAATGAGGGTCTTATTTAAGAAAGTTAGTAACAAGGAAATTTTGTCTTGAGGATTATAATTGAACTATGGGGGAAAGTCATCAATCTGCTGGAGAGGTGCTAAGTCTAAATGAGCCAATAGGCGCACACCACCATCAGGCATGGTATTGTAACTCAAAGTAGTCTGAGCTTGAGTGATTGATTGCAACTGGATCCTACCCACTTTTGTAATAGAGTAAATGGAACTTGTTTCAAAACCCCATTCCTCAAGTAATCAAATTGAACCATAGTCATTTTTAATGTAGCTGGTGCGTTTTAACGCCCTGGCTGTAATGCATGGCTGAGCATTATGCACATCCCCAGGACTGACTTGGGCATATCTCGCCTTTACCCATCATTGGTCCAGGGTATGTTTTAAATCAGTAAGGACTTGCAACTTGACCTTTTTGGCATTTTGACGTCCAGCCTTACTTTACAGACTTTTCCCTCAATTATGTCATGTATCCATGACCTTACCTCTTATCATTCTTTTGGGGCTCCACCCCCTCCTGGGGCTTTTGTCAATAAAAAGTTCTTGTGGGCAAGGGCCAATTTCATGACACTGATGGTTTGCTTTGAATTAGGTCCTCCAGGCTAAGGGTAACACTCGTGGAAAACATTAATGAGATATTGGGCATGTGCGCAGTCACACGATGGTACCCAACTGTTCTCCAATGCGTCAAATCCCTTCCAGGATACCAGGTACTCAAGCCTTTTAACTCAACATGAGGCTACAATCTCCTCCACTTCCCACTCTGGTGCCCAATGACAAGATAAGTGTAAGTCTCAGGGAGTGTCCTTTGGCTCTCAATTGAGCTATCTTTCCATTCCCAAGTAAGAAAACACTGAAGAGGATAGCAGTACCCCTCATCACCCAAGGCGATCTCGCCCACGTAGTTGATGAGTGATGGGTGACAGCCCATCCGCTTTGGATCCCACCCCCAATTTCCTCACTCACCTCAGCAGAACTGTTGCGGGGAATCAGTGAAATCTGTGCTGAGATTATTGAACTGAAGTCAGTTGGATCTAATTTGGGCGGCAATTGGGTTGATGGCCAAAATTTGAATGGCTGTAAAAGTATGAAGAATGAGATATTGGCCGGATCACCTGATGGTTCCAATTTGACCCCAAATCAGTAGAACAAATATTGGATGCCATTGATGAGAGTTCAAAGTCCTCTGATAGTAATTTGGGCATTGCTCCCAATGAGCTACTATTGACTGAACGAATGGTTAAATGACTGAGTGCAGGCGGGTTGGCCGTCCTGAACCTGTTCCCAACCAAATGGTCCCATCCCTATATGGGATGGCCTTGGGGGATTCCCGTTGCTCGTTGGGCCAAACGCCATCATGCTAACTGTCTGAAATGTAATTGACCCCTGGTTAGATGTTTGAGGTTGAACTGACTAGACTCAGCCCACCACTGAATTTTGCGATGATGGTTCCCAAAGAATAAACCCCCCCTCTACCATCTAATTCACCATTTAGGCCAAATTTGTGGATCCCAACCACGTTTTCACCAATTGACCACTATCTAATCAGTTGCAAGGCACTGAGAAGATTGTTGGTCTATTTTTCTTACTTTATTTCCCAAATTTACATTTTGTTAAAAAACCCCAAATTTTTATCTCCCTCTTTTAACCACATTCCATATGGTGTTTGCCTGGTGGTCTGCCACCCCGCACTCTGGGTGGGCCATACCAATTCTCTTGGTTACCATGATTCCCTCTATCACCAATTTGACTCGATAAGTTCAAAATGTTTGGCTCTACAATCCAGTTCTCATGACCTTTCAGCAGCAATATACAGGAATTTTATGGCCCTATGTTCGCCAACTACAAGAGAAAATCCACCTCTCTTTTACCCCCAACGAAATGATCTTAACAACTTTGAATCTCGCAGAAACTATCCCAGTAGTTTCCACCCCTATTAGCAGAGCTCCTGGGTCCGAAATCTATTCAGTGTGGTTTGCTGTTGGGATACTCCTAACCCTGACATTCCACCACCATTTTGTGGTATCCTATTTCCCAGCTCCATATCAAGTCATATGGTCGTCAATGCCTCTGGCATTCTAACTTGCTTTCTGTATGCTTATGCACCCTGACTGGCAGGCTGGTCTAAACTTCTTCTGCCATTTCCATGACAATAAGCCTCTGGAGTCTCTGGTGGGAAACCTCAAACAACGCCAGCTTACTTTTAAAAAAGATATTAAATATCTGGAATGATGGGGGGAGATCTAACTGGTACAAGGCATGGCCCACCTTTCTGACTATGTGGTAAGGCCCTATCCTCTTTGGTCCCATATTTTTTCATGGTTGCTTGATTGGGATGTTTTTGGCATCAAGCATCACGAGATCCCCTTCCTTGTACGCAGGACCTACCCATCTCTTACTGACAGTTTCATTATTATAAGATAAAAAAAGCTGCATCCATATTCGTTTTCTTCCCATGTTGTACTCTCTTAATAGTCTTTGCAAAGTCAACCAACACATTTACTTTGGATCCCTAGCTGGGCTCCATATTGAAGGCGGGTTTAAACCCATAGTTAAGAAGAATGTGGAACAACCAATGGATGCATGTTGGGCGTTGTTATAGCTAAATTGGTTCATGGGAAGGTGGGAACCCCAATCTGAATGGTCTGCGGCAGTATAACACCTCCAGAACTGTTCCAGGAACTGGTTCAATTGTTCAGTCTGACTATTTGATTGGGGACTATAAGCAGTTGAAATGCAGGGGATAAGAGTTTTACACAACTCTTTTTAAAACTCAGAGGTAAACTGGAGCCTACTATATTTAGTTATCTCCTGGGGCACCCCATGAATGGCAAACACATGAGACATGAAGATCCTAGCCATCTCATCTGCAGTTACCATGGTTCTACAAGTAATAAGGTTGGCGACTTTGTGTAAATTATCCACCACTACCATGATGAAATCTTAGGCATCAGACGCAGGTAACTCTACAATATAATCCACTTATAAGGAATTCCAAGTCCCTTCAGCTTTTAAACTGGACCAGCAACCCAGCGAGGGGCTGGCGATTTGGCTTCATTTTTTGCAAACCAGGCACTCCTTACAATACCTGGAAACCTGTGCAGCTAACCCATTCTAATTTTAAGTGCAACAGTTAGTTCTAGAGTCTTCACCGTCCTAGGATGTTCAACAATACTCCGTCATGATGGTCCAAGATGATTTCCAGGTGAAGTGGTCCAGTAGGAATCCATAGGCATCCCCAAAACCACACCATCTCGTCTTTAATGTGGTAACCCCTGGTAGTATCTCCTTATTTAACTTGCTCTTGGCGAGGACCATGATATTCTGCTGGCAAGGGCTGTGAAAGGACCAAATTTCTGAACATACCATATTCCTCCAAATTTTCCAGAGTTGCAAGCGCTGACACGTGGGTCATGAGGGAGGGAGGTTGAAACACAATCTTACATGGCGGAATCATCAAGTGGGTGATTTGTACCTCTACCTCCTTTGTATCTGGAGCTAACGCAGGGTTCCAGCTCAAAATATCCGCCAAACCATTATCCTTTCCCATGGTGAACTCATAAGAGAGGTAATTTGGGACAAGGCATCATGCCAGCAGGTCTGCCGTGGGGTCAAGACATGAGGTGCACGGTAGTACAACAAGGCATGGTGATTTGTATGTATGTGGAAGGGTTGTAATGAGTCATGCAAATGATGATGCCAGTAAGCCAGCGCCTCAATCATTGCTAACAGCTCCTTGTCATAAACAACGTAATTTAACTCATGCAGAGACATCTTATAGAAAAATGTCCCACTGGATGCTCTATTGCATCTTCACCAAATTATAATAGGGCCTCCGCTATGACGATCTTGGAAGTATCAGAAGCCATAATAAACTCATTTTTGAGTTCTATATGGCGAAGGACGGACGTGGACAACAGGGTGCACTTGACCGCTTGGAAGGCAATCTGCAAAGTTGGACTACTGGAGCACTTTTGCTCACTTGCCTTATACAAGGGCGCAGCCACTTCAGAAAGACTTTTTGAGAATTTTTTGAGAACGTACCTGTCCCCAAAAATCTCCTCAATTCCTTACTAAAGTTGGGGTGGTCCACTCAAGAATCGCCTTCTCCTTGTCTGGAGTTATCATGTGGCCTTGATCAAACACAACGTTGCACAAGAAGGCAACCTGAGACTTAAAGAACTCATACATACTTTTTCAGAGTAAGGTTGGCTGCCATAAACTCTCCACAACTTGCCGCAGGTGTATTGAATGGGACTCTTGATCAGGGAAAAAAAACCAGAATATCATCCATGTAAGCCACTGCGCACACATCCAGCAGATCCACCAAGGCTGCATCTTTATGGCGTTGAACGGTAGCAGATGCATTTTTAAGCCCAAAGGGCTTAACCTGAAACTGTAAAAACTCTCTTTCTGGTTCAGAATGCAGTTATCTACTCCTGGTTCTTCTTTATACGAATTTGATTGAGCGCGTTTAAGCAATCCGGTTTTAAAAAACTTTAGCCTTCTCCACATAGCAAGCAATCTGTGCGTCCACTGGGAAAGAATGCAAACCTGGTACTTTGACGTTGTTTAAGTTCCATAATCTATGCATGGGCTTAAGGTAACATCAGCTTTTCACAAAAAATAAGTGGGGAGCATACTGGGGAGGTACGCTGAAATATTGCGCCTTTAGTTAACTGTTCTTTATTCCACACATTCAAGGCTACTTTCTCTCGTACAATCAAAGGGTAAATGGGAGAAGATATATGCACCAGATCAACAGTGAGTTTGAACTCGCAATCAAACTCTGATGAACTGTTAGTACATTGTCTGAAACCGCATCAAACAAAGATTCCAGCTCCTCCAAACAGAAAGATAAGGGTACTCCAAAAAGGGCTTCAACAACGGAGCAAGATTGAGTGCGTGGACCTTGGGCCATTAGGGCAAATCGCCCTGATAGTTAGCTTTAGACAAAGGTACAAATAACTTTTGACCGGTATTCATAGTTATGAAAAAGGTATTGTCTTTCAAGCTGGTTCTGACGTCAAACTTTTGCCACCACTCTACTCCCAAAATAATGTGGTACAAAAGGGTTTTTATTGCTTGTAAACTGTCAGTCAAATGATATTTGCCAACTTGCTAGTCCGCTAAGTCCAGAACCTTCAGCGTAGAGATACCTTGAAAGAGCCCCTCCACTAGCCATACCACCTGGCAAGTAATAAAACTCAAGGTAGTCGGCCAGGTTTTGAACATATAAACTTTCTCAAAGGCTCATGTATCTACAAAAATAGTTGTGCTGATTTTCCCAAAATGGGATGAAAGGGTAGCAGTTAACAAAAAATATCTAGATTGGTCTTTATTCAAAGCAGAAAACGCCAACACCTCACAAAAAACCCTTTATAGGCATAAACATGCTCAAGGTAAGTTTTTGCATCATAAAATGGAGAGTGATAATTGGTAACTCTTACTACTGAAGACACATATCCCACCATATCTTCATCAGTTGCAAAAGGCAATTTTATATTTCAAAAGTAGCTCTTTCCCACCTCCTTTGTTCTGCAGATCATGGCAGGGGTCAAGCGCTGGTTTTCCAGGGTAATTTGGTACACAGGAATAGGGTCAACATCAGAGCTGCAAGAGCTGACAATTGGGTCGTTTTTTGTATATAATTTGTGTTATAAAACGCATTTTTGGGTGTCATTGACCCCACACCTGCTCTGATGGCCAGTTGTTCATTGTTGTCCTGGGCCAGCACCAACAAGCCCTTCATCAATGCTCTGGCCTGCACTGCGGGAATGAGGTGCAAAGAAATATTGTGTTTGTTGATTTGTTTACATTAGATCTGGGGTCAGACTCTTCTGGATCCTCGAATTCCACTAAACTGGGAGGGAATTGGTGGGAAGCTCTGCCACAATCAAGGCAAAACCCATAGCCATGGGCGCTGTATTTATAGGGTTTGCCGTGGGTGATATCATAGCAGCGGAATTAACTGGGAAAATAAAAAACTTGGGGCTAGACCCCTGCTTGCCTTCAAATTTGGCAGAACTTGAAGGAATGGAAGGATAAGAATCCTCATTTTTGAGAGGTGCATGTGAGTTTTTGGGGCCTGTATTTATATGGGCCTCCCTGGGTGAAACCATGACGGAAAATTACCTGGCCCTTTCTGTATTGGTATGGTAAAATCACTAAAATAGCTTCAAACAATTGGTGAAGTGAAAGGGGGCTATTGCCATACCAGGGCGTTTCTTGCGGGAAGGCCCAAAATGGATTGTAAAAATGACGTTTTAATGACATCTGACAAAGATAGGTTATGGGCTAGTCACAAAATTCATTCAAAAATAATTTCGCCAGGAGGCCAGCTTGGCACATAGCAAAGAGATCGTAGAATTCTTGGATTAATGACATGTCTGGGCGATGCTGCTCCAGGATATGCTCTAAACCTTCACAGATTTCCACAAAAGCAGCTGTTTGTAAAACACCGCAAAAACCTAGTTAGCAGCCTCAGATGACAGCCAATAAAGCAGATCCACCCCCTGCAAGGGTGGACGGGAAACATATAATTTGTTATTACTAAATGAAGCTCTTGGACTCGCTCTCTCTTGGCAGCAAGCTGAGGGTAAATGATTGATTGGCTACTCAAAGGTTCCAGGCAGGACAGCTTGAATTGGAACTTACCCTTCCCTAGAGGTTCAGTATAACAAGAAATTTTCAAGGCTGTATAAATAACTTCAGTTTAAGAGAATTGGACTTCAGACTTAAAATAAATATGAGATGTAATAAGTACTTTATTTGAAATAAAATAGTACTATCTATAGTACTGTTGAAATTATAAGGGGAATCATAATTCTTTGGGAATAGCAAAGAGTGATTCATTGTTCATTCTTGATTCCCACGTGGTTTGTCCTTCATTGAGTCCCACCTGGATGGTCAGATGAGCTTTTTGATCTGGTGATAGCTCCATAGCATAAGTTACATTATCATCAACCTTAAGTAGGAGCTCTTCCAATGGTCCAGGTTTAAAGGTCCAACTTGCTAGCTTCCAAAATGAACAGCTGGTGCAGATATTGGGAGCTTTGGGCCACAGCCGATGGAGTTGTGTGAGTGTGATCTGGAATTAGATAAAATTTTGCAGATATAATTAAAATGCAAATTGGCTGAACTTGCATAATTTGAGTAATACTCCAAATTTGAAACTTAAATTGATGTTTTAAGCTTAAACACTAATTCAGGACTTCTGGGATCGTTTGAGAAAGCTTGAAGGTCAAATCCCACATGAAAGCATCTGTCAACCTTCTCCCCAGGACAAGGCTTACATATAACATAGGGTTAATTTTGGCAGAAGCCTCCAGCGAGAAGAAAGCAAGAGATGTTGAATTTCAGAAAAAATCTTAGTGGAAAGTCAGGGAATAGGGACAACAGGATTGTGAAGTAACTGAGTCCACCATGTACAAGAAGGAAGGTTGTGTATTTCCCAGTGGAGGTAGCAAGAATGATTCCAAGACGCACCAACAATAATTAAAACAAAAAATGGTGGTGAGCACCATAGAGGCTGTGACAAACGTCCAGAGCACTCAGTACATGCTTAGAAAAAGCCTCACAAGGATAATTCTGATGCACATAAAATAAAAAGGTTGGTCAACTTATGTCAGGAGAGTGTCTGTAACTCTCTCATTCCCAGCAAAATGGTGCAGGATTCATAGCCACTTCGCCAGGGAACTAGTTATTAGCAAGGTGGGAAACAATTCACTGCAGATGGTGTCAGAGCAAAAGGGACTTAGGGCTAGGTATACAGCACATAGTATAATAGAAGATAGCAAATAAACAGCAAAATTTGGTTGAATCCAAAGGGGTTTACATAACCAAGTGGAGATTAGTGTCAGGGTGCTTGGGTGCCTCGATCTGGAGGGGACCAGGGTGTCCAGAATTGCATCACATACTGTCATTAATTTTGTTAAAATAAAGTGAAACTGTTATAGGAGACCTCCTTTAGGAGGTCAACGCACAGGTTTGCCCAAGGGATCATGCAAAAAATTTTAAAACTAACGGGGAGTTTATTTAAGAAAGTTAAATGGCAAGGAAATTTGTCTTGAGGATTATAATTGAACTATGGAGGGAGAGTTATCAATCTTCAGGAGTGGTGCTTAGTCTAAACGAGCCAATAGGCGCACACCACCGTCAGGCATGGTATTGTAACTCAAAGTAGTCTGAGCTTGAGTGATTGATTGCAACTGGATCCTACCCACTTTTGTAATAGAGTAAATGGAACTTGTTTCAAAACCCCATTCCTCAAGTAACCAAATTGAACCATCTTCATTTTTAATGTAGCTGATGCGTTTAAACGCCCTGGCTGTAACGCATGGCTGAGCATTATGCACATCCCCAGGACTGACTTGGGCATATCTCGCCTTTACCCATCATTGGTCCAGGGTATGTTTTAAGTTAGTAAGCCTTGCAACTTGACCTTTTTGGCCTCCTGGAGTCCAGCCTTGTCTTTACAGCATTTTCCCTCAATTATGTCATGTAGCCATGACAACTTTCCCATGGTGTTTCGATTATATATTGTCCTTAGACGTCCCATGCAAGACTTTTTTCTGCATTTCTTAATATTCCATTTATCTTCTTTAATTCTATAGAGCAGATGTTTTTTATAATTTGGGGTTCCATGTGCCCTATGGCATTAAGATGGGATGCTATGTATTAAGACAGCTTGCTGTGGTTATGGGGGTTGCAAAGTCAGATTGCATTTGTAAGATTTATTGAGACACATGCCCAATGTTGCAACTGTAGGTCAGGTTTGTAATATAGGAAATCAAAGCGCATAGGATGCGGTGAGCCAGTTCACAAAGTTTATTAGACCCATGCCACCTTAAGAGCATGGACCATATAGCATTTTAATGCATAAAGGTGGCTCTTAAGCAGATTGGATCCATACTTGGAGTAGACGTATACTGATGACACAAAAGATAGTGAAAATGATATGGCGTGTGCTGAGAAGCAGATTATAGATATAATCACAGATTTGGTGATAGCTACTCAGCCTGTTAAAGTTGTATTATGCCTTTGAAGAAGCAATGCAATACTTTAACTTGTTTAACATGTTACTCTCTAGTGTTTGTTAATGTACTCCCCTACCTCATACATACCCTTTAATAGAGAACATGATTTGTGGTTAGTTTAAGTTCTTAGTACCATGAGGGGGGATATAGTGGTTGAATGTCTTTAAAAGTGATAGGAGGATGTAGCGCATCGTGATTAGTACTTTATAATATAACTTATCTCAATTTTGTTTCTGTTGAAGAAAGATTTTTTCACCGTAGAGTACTCACTTAGAGTGCGTTCTAGGTGGTAAAAACTTTGTTGTTTGATATTCCTATCACACAATCGTCAGAAAAAGCCTAAAATATAAAGGACGCTTATCCCTGTGCTGTAACTCCAGCTATTTTTGTATTTGTTATGCAGAGGAGTGTTTCCAGGCTAAAGTTGTACAAGATAAGGCTGAGGGGTCACTTTGTTTATGGCCTCTTTGGGGATACATAAGTTTAGTGAGGAAACATGAGCCACATACTGCCATAGTGGCACATTCCGTGAGTATCATGATCCAATTGATGAATATTGTGGGAAGTTTTAAAGCTAATGCCATGTTCTTAGGTAATCCCAATTTATGCTGTCATAGGCCTTTTTTGGGCTAGGAACACTAAGGCTCCAATGGCCTGTGATTGGAAAACATCGGCCACAGTGTGGATGCTATCTCAAATCGACCTTTTAGGTATATTTTTATACTGGCAAGGCGATCCTATACTTGAAGCAACTTCTCGTAGTCTCTGGTCAATTTTTAGTAAAGTTTTAGTATCTGTAATTATTAAGGCTATAGAGCGCCAATTGGAAAGGTCTATTCTGCCAATTTATTGAAAAATGATTACATATACTTCCTGGCCTCCTGAAAGGAGACAGGTTTCCTTAAGGCATTTGTTCTTGGATGTTAAGAGCAGTGGTGAAACATTATGCAATTTTTATAGAACTCATACAGAAATCCTTCTGGTCCAGGGCATTTTCTTCGCAGTGCATGGCATACCGCTTACCAGAGTTTATGCCAAATAATAATATTGAATAGACTACTTCCAGTGATTGGCGTGAAATTCTATGCACGTTTTATAAATTTTACAATTTATTCATATTCAGTTGGGCTGTTGCCGTACAGTTTTGTACAGTACATGTGCATAATGTCTGTACTTCACTCAGAGTGTTTGCTATACTACCATACATTATGTGATTTTGTATACTAATTAGTGATATTTCCTTAAGATATATTGGCGGGATATGAATTTCCAACAAGGTTCTCCCGCTGATATGTTTTATCATTGGTCATAACACTAACACAGTATTGGTTTTCATTAATAGGTGCGTTAAAGCGGGCTGACACTTCACTCACTTTTGGTCCCAAGCAGGGCTGTATCCTCCTATGGAGTATTCCTCTTGAAATGTTTAACCTTGGCCAAGGTTCATCTAATGATGGCCAAGTCTGCACAGTGTTTGCGTAATGGTAAGGGGCTGGCTTTTTTACTGTATTATGCTTAGATGTTGATCAGCTAGAGAGAGGGTCCATACAAAAAAGAATGGTGAATTCATGTGTAATAATTCCATTATTGATCCAATTTGGTGAATGAGTTGAGTAAATTTGTGTTCAAATTTGAACATTTAGCATGTTATCACCTGTGTGGTTTTCTGCAATTTAGACTGACATTAAGAACACCTATGGTCAGAGAAGCTGATTTTTGTATTGAAAAGCTTTTAAGTTGCATTTAATAACTTGATAGTGCTATTAGTGTGGAAATATGTGAAATTTATTACCAGTTTAGCTTAATGCACATGGAGCGAGTCATGTTTTGAAGGAGGAGTGCTCCACTTGGAATAGTATTGTATAGGCCTAAAGTGGCCTTTGAAACGCGCAGCTTATCATGTTCTTAAACTTCCTATAACTGGATCCACATGTCTATTATTGGATTAGTCCAACAGTTCATTTCACCAACCATAAAGGTATTGAAGGGAGGGTAAATGATTAATCTTTTGTCTAGTTTTTATGGCGTTCTCATTAATTTAAAAAATATATGCAATCCATTGTTTGAACTTTTGGTGTACCCAGAGACAGTTTCAGCTAGCACCTGGCTATTTAAATATGTGCATGTGTTTGATTTTTATGTTCCAGTTTACACATAAACCCACCCCATAGTAATATGACCAAGCTAATTGTGTTTTAGAAAGCTTATTGGAGCAAGTCTCATCTTTTCTCATGTAGTCAGTGGGTTTCTAGTAAAGCTTAGATGTCTACAGGGAGGCTGTGTAGGAATTTCAGTTTTTTGCACAAAATGTTGAGACCCTAATTTCTGCAATGTTAAGCGCCCTTATTGTCAATGAGTTGCCTGTAGCGCGAGGTCCCTTTACGTGCTACTTGCACAGGGCTTTGTTGGCTGGTCCAACTATATCTCTACCATATAGAATGACTTAATGGTAAAGTTCTTAATCCCTATAGTATATATAAGACTACGTTAAAAATCTACATGACTCTTGCTATAAAAAAATATTAGTTAAGAAGTACTTTATAAATAAAAGAAAGGTACTTATTGACTAACAGGGGAGAATCAAGATAGAGATGATTAATAGGCGCATGCCACGGGGGAAGGTGGAAGTAGAATCAGGAATGTAGGAGGTGATGGCACTGTCCAGTTTCAGAGTTGAAGTAGGTAAGAATTAATTGTTGAAGGCTAGGCTGATATCAATAAAGGTAGCACGGTTAATTTATGTTCTATTTTCTGCCAAATGGAAGCCAATAGAAAGTCAGGTATAATAGGTGACATAAGGTAGTGAATGAGGCGACTAGAGAAGTTATCCACTGATCACAACTTCTGATTTAATATAAAGATACCATTAAGTTAGCTTAAGCATCCTTCCCTATCTCATTGGCCAGTGGAGCACTAATGGGGTGATATACCCAGAATTTGTTGTCATAAACTCAGCATTATTATGGGAAATCGCTCAGTTTTTTAGAATATAAGTTTATATTTGGAATTTTGGGTTTTAGGCCCAATAAAATATTGTACGGTAAATTATAATAATAAATTTTGGCATTAATCCTGATTAATACAAACATTAAGTGTAAACCAATGTTGATATCAATAATAAATAAGTTTACATTGATCACAATAAAAAACGTAACACTAAAACTGAAGCTTAAAATTTATAAGAAAAATTCCAACATTGCCTGATGCGCCTCAGGAGCAATTGTCAGGGCCTTTCGCCCTATCTTATCACTGTCTCAGCTTGTTTTGCTGTGAGTCTTGGGGCCAGTACCCACAGTGCTTTACTGGGTACCCATGCCAGATACCAAGTTAAGCATTTCTTACATCCAGGTGCATTAGATATATTGGAAATCATTTGTTTTACTCTTTGCACTAATTTAAATTAATGTGGTTCCTTTAAATTCTTCAAGGTCAACCATATGAGATGCAGTTCTATTAATTTAAATGTTTTTTAATTAGTCAATAATTTAAAATTAATTTAGCATTTTTCATTTCTAAAAAATGTTTGTTTAATTCTGTATTGTCTTGCGCTGGATAATTTGATAAACAAATTTTCAAATTCAGCCATGATAGCTTAAATCTGGTCAAGGGAGAATAAGGTTTCTTTCAAAGCCTTTGCCAGGGCCACAGCCATCTTTCAAACCTTTTGAACCATTCGCTTACTTCAGAAGATGCTGTGTTGATAGCCATGTGCTGTCCATCTTCATCTCATAGGAATGCATGCTTAGCGTCCACAATTTTAGCGTAGTTTTTGTTGTCTTCATCCCTTGTTTCATCGCAAAAGTCTGGTGCCATCACACCCTCATTATCTAGGCACGCATGAACTTTATGACCCAGGACATTATAATGGTTGCAAATAGGTGATGCGCTTTATAGTATAACTCAAAGAAAGTTTAGAAACCTCTCCACCTGAGAGATTGAAAATAGCAGCTCAGATAGTTTTTAGAATACTCAAATACTTCATGAAGTGTGGTTTCACCACAATAACATTCCTTGTGCATAGAGTAGGCATGAGGTGATACTTTCTGTTTTTTTAAATCCTTTAAAATTCTCCATAGCTAAAAAGACTTTCAGGAATTTTCTCCAAAATGATCATATAAGATAAGTTTTTGGGAAGCAAATTAAAGAGATAATAAAGATTTGTCTTTGTTATAACAAGTTTACACCCTGAAAATTATTTGACCTTTAGAAGAGTCTATTGCTATACATACTTTTGCTATAATATCAGCAATTTCTTAAGTTATAAAACCAATATTGACCCATGGTGAATTACGTGAGTTGTTACAACTATGGCATGCAGAAAATAAATTTTAATATCCTCGCCTACAATTAACCTCTAATGAGTATTTTTTCATTTTCAATAATAGGTAACTCTATTAGTGTTCCAGTCCAAATAGTATAGGACTGCTGGCCCTTGCTTTTTCACCATTATCAGTGACCTTTCCCTATACATCCGCAGGGCAACTCACTAACTTACTAGACCAACAACATCAAAGCCTGAGAATTGACCATTCATTATATCTTAGATGTCCTCTCTTGGGACTTGTCCAACGATTGTGGTTCAGAGGCCTCTATTAATTCCCTTGGGGTTCCTCTCCTTTTATCCCTCTAGTTGATCATCACTTCTGCTTTTTTTCTCAAGTTCATGCGATGGTTTCCATCCAGTTCAAGGTTAAAAGTTGGGTGATCCAACCACTCATGGTGTTTTAACCCAGCACCTTACTCTGAGGATCCACTGTCCCTCCTCTACCAGCCAAGCTAACCTCTGTCCACTGAAAAACTGAATAAAATTAGGTAAACCAATAATAAAATAAAGATGAAGATTAGAGTTTTGAAGATATTTTTAGAAAAAGATTTGATTACTATTAGCCGTTTTCCCCACCTTTCAATATCATAAACATTAATTGCAATATCTCAATCATCAGCTTCTCTGGCTGGCGATTCCAATAATCAGCTCTATGACTGGCAATCTCTCTATTGAATACAATTTACCAACATACAATGTATCACATTGGTTCAATCAGCATCCATTGCTGAGCTTCTTTTTATAATTTATTATAGTCAGCGGATCATCACGCTCAACTTCTGGATCTTCTTACATCATAGAAAGGCAACTGATAAGTCTTAGCATAAAATGCAAGCTGATCTCAAAATGGATATATAATTGATCATCCTTAGCCTCAGTCGCCAGCGACCCAAAAACTTGATGTCAGCTCTTGATACATCATAAATCTATTTTGATTTAGTTATATATATGATTTGACATCCTTAGCACCAGTCACCGGTGTCAAGTTTAACTAAAACACTATCAGAAGTTGTTCTCAATATATCCATTACATTGAATAGGTATTTTGCCAACCATTTTAACAAGATTAATAATTTCACCATCCTCAGCATCAGTGGCCTATTTCAAATTTGACAATTTACTATTGGGGATGATCCCCAATACTTTCTTTGTTCAGTGGATCAAAACAGCTCATCTAACCAAATGGGGATTTTGAATCGGTTTGTTAATCTTTATAATATATAAAATGAAACTCCTAAATATGTTGGCAATCGTCCTCAACTTATTTAAACCATTGGATCATTAAACAAGCACACCCAACCTAATGGGGAGTGTAAATTGGTTTAAAAATTTTTAAATATATAATTGAAATCAGTATAAAATAGTAAGAAGTCATCCTCAACCATTTAAACCCAATTTTGTAATTACCAAGGGATTCATCTGGTTATTATCCCAACAAGGTGGCAGTGGGCAGAAGCCATTGCCAGTGGAAGGTGGTTGGCGTGGGTCACCAGGAGGGGGTATCCGCAGGTTTGAATTTCATGGAAAAGGTCAGGTCATATTCTGCTAAGTAAGTTGAGTCACATTCCACAAAAATTAAGGTCCCTAAGTTAGTTTCAGGTGAGAAATCCTCCATCCACCAGGCTCCCCCAGAAATTGTGCAATGAAGCCCATCCCAGACAGGTACAGGCGTGGTCAATCCTTTCCCCACCCAATAGAGCTGGCCATATGTGACCTGGCTGTGGGTGTAACCTGCCACCCACCAGAGATGTCATTATCTTCACACCAAGTTCAGTTGCGGTGGAATTTAAATTCATCCCATCAAATTTAGTGCAAATCTGGCCAATAAGGTCATATATGAGTCAGTATCAGAAAATAGTGTAAAATTCCAATCAGCTGAAATTAAATCATGAAATATTCTCAATGACAGTGCAATTAGTCTCAGTTTCCAATTGTGCAGACATTTAGACAGAGTTTATGAAAGGGACCACTGTCATTCCATTTTTCTCCCTTCCTGTCATTTTAGGTTCAATAAAATTATAAAAAAATTCTAAATTTATTTATGAAGTTGTAAATTTTGTTGAACACTTAATGACGATGGTTTCTAGTTCTAGAAATCCCTTGTTAGTCCTTGTGGCTGCCTTTTTCATCTTTCATCTGTCAATATGGATGAATGTAACTCAGGTATTCTGGCTGAGTTTGTAGGGTGGTCGTTCATCCTGAGTTTCAGGCTAATTTCAACATTATCAGAACTCTCAATGATACTCATATCCTTAAAGGTTTGGTTACTCAGTTTTTATTTTTTAGGATTAAATTTTATATATAGATACAAGCTTTTATGCTAAGCTGTTCAACAGACTTAAAATTAACATAAAAAATGCTTATATGTTGCTTTAAAAATAATCATCTCCTGTTAATCTTTAAAAAAATGAGAAAAATAAATGACTTCAAAAAGGCAATAAAAATATATATTAATTTCTAAAGTATGAATAATCAATAAAAACGTTTTTTGAAGTCAGTGCCATACTTCAAACTGACTTATAATAGCATTTATAATATATATACTCATTACTGTATAATCTAAGTTACTTATAGTTTACAATTGGACCTAATCCAATATAAGCTCTAATTTGTATTTGTAAGCAAAATTCTATAAGTCAGTCTGAAGTATGGCGCTGACTTCAAAAAATGTTTTACTGATTCTTCATACTTTTATCATTTTTCATACTTTTTAGTGCCTTTTTTAAAGTCATTTATTTTCTTAATTTTTTTATTGAAGACAGTTCTTTCTTACCAAAAAAGTAGAGCATTTTTTAAAGTTGTTTCTTTTTTAGCAATTTACTTTTTGATAAACAATATCACTATATCTTTTTTGAAAAATACTATTTCTTTATAAAAAATAAGATCAATGTAAATGTGTATATTAATGTATCAGATATACTATCTGATAAACAAATATAGCAAAAATAGCCAAACTTGGCACAAATATTTATGACCAAAGGAACCCATTTTAAGTTATTTTCATTTTTTAATTATAAAAAATAAATAAAAGTCATATATAGAAATTATCAATAATATATAAAATATAATGGTAATATTTATATTATTTCATCTGAGCGGTTTGTTATTATTTGGACAATTTAATAGGCCAATAATTTTAAGTAAGCAGATGTAAATTGATCAATTTAATAGGCTCATTGGATTTGATAAGCCTTTAGTGTTTATTTGTTTAATTCAATAGGCTCACTGGATTCTGTATACAGTTGGTAATTGGTTGATTCAATGGGTTCAAATAGTTTTGATTGAGAGGCTGGTGGTTTTTAGTTGATTCAACAGATTCAATGGTTTTTAACCAACTTTGAAAAATGAGAAAGTTCTAAATTTAACCTGTAGATTTTTTATGTTTGTTCATGCATAACTCAGAAACTTTTGGATCAATTTGGATGATCTTCTTTTTCAAAAAAAGAGGATGCTCTAACTTAGGTCACATTTTACTTTTTTAAGGGTTTTAAAAAGCTCTACACTTTATTTAGAAAAGAAAGAAAGAAAGAAAGTGGTAAGGGAAGATTAGAAGAATTTATCTGAGATTTAAAAATCTGGGAAGGAGGCCACTAGCCAGCTAGCATCTCTGACCATTGCTGGTCGCAATCACCATCACTAATTAAGGTTCAAGCACTGACAGGCTTATAGGCCATTGAACTCTTAATTGATTTGTTGCTTCAGCATGTATGATGAGCGATCCAGTGGGGAAGCCAAACGTTCAGCTTTATAACACCTAGGGGATAAGGCGCAAAAATATGGTGATCAATTGGAGCTGATTGGTTAGGATCTAAATTGTCTTCAACACCGAACTCTTGTAATGGGGGCGCTCATTTCCAAAAGTTTTGGCAATTGGGGCCAAGTGTACAGCTCATGTACAATAATGGTAGAGGAAGTCATGCAGCTGGATTGGGAATGTTTGCAGGGTCAACACAAAAAAGGTCTTGCAATGGGTGCAACTCCTCTGATGATTAAACTCCTGAAAAAAGGTACCTCATTGTAGACCATTTGTTGCAGAAAACGGCGCATTTATAATTGCAGTGGCCAATATTTGCTTCTGGTTTGGCACAGATGGGGAAGTCCTTATGCAGGTCTTCTGGTCCATATGCTTACCAGATTGAACGCTTGGTGAAGGATCTGCCAAATGACTGGCCTTTGTTTAAATGTAATCATATGGAAATTAAGGCCTGAAATTAATTCCTTTGGGGGTAGTTTGTATCATGGTCTTTGGCTTCCAGTCATTGAGGATTTGGGGTTGAGTGGGTTCATTGCACCATTTTGAGAGCAGTTCTAATTTCAACTGGTGTAGACTTGAAAAGAATTTTTGGCCTTACTTACAAATTTGTGGCTGATAAATTACTTTCATCACAGATAGTTGCAGAATTCATGGTGGAATTATGGGAATTGAAATCTCTATGAATCTGATCAGCATCATGTGCCAAAGCTTCAAATGACCAACCTAAGTGCCTCACATCCCAATTGCACAGCCCACCATTACTAGGAGCCAATATTTGGGTGGGTAGTTTGGAGTGGGTCGCCATCCACACATGCAAGGAGTGAGAGGAGATCAGCTCCTGAAGGCCCTGAGCTCATGCCCAGTTAGTGTTTCATGCTAGGGTTGAGAAACTTATGTTCATTTGCACCAATTGGAGGGAGGACTTGGCCCATATTCCCCAGTCGTGGGACACAAATTTAAGCAGGACCATTCTTACTTCACGCTTTGGTTTGAACAGAGTGTTTTGGGAAATTGGCACTGCTTTCACCTTGAGCCAAAGGAAGGTTTGAAGCAGAGCTTTAATTTTCTTCTCCACATTTGGGCTCATTGGAAGCATGTGGGCGACTTACTAAAGTTTTGAGAAGATGAAGACGTCGACAGCCAGCACTTTTTTCTTGAAATGGAGGCATGCATGTTTTCAGTAGGCTATACAGGCTGACAGACTTGACAGCACCTCCTGTTTTGTTTCAAGTACCATTGGACCCTTATAGTTAAATAAAGTTCTGAGGTAGCAGATCGTCTGGGTGTTCTGGATAGGTGCTAGATTTGATGGTGGGCTGAAATTGGGTACATTAATCCTCATTGTTGCAGTTTTGTCCAGGTTAGTCATCACATTTGACGCTGATTAGTATAGGCTTAGAAGCTCCTCGGCGCTTTGAAGGTTGGTTGAAGAGCTGATCTCTACTATGGTGTCATCAGCAAAGGCTTTCATTTTATTTGGCCACTGGCTAAGTGGACAAGGCCTTAAAGTTTTTCTTTTGCTGTTGCCAAGAGGATGTTGGCCACAAAGTGAATAGGATTGGCAACATGTGATTGCCTTGGCGGAGACCCTGGCTGATCAGGATATCCTTGGTAAGGCCATCAGCAATAATCACCTTTATTTTCAGCCCCAAATACAGTGTTAAGATCCAGGAGCAGAAAGTGTCAGAGATACCTACCGCCTTCCATGTTGAATGCAAGAAGAGCCATGCTACTCAGTCATAGGCCTTCTCCATGTCAAGAAATATAAGATAGCCCTGTTCAGATCCTTATGCGTCCTGTAGCACGTTTTGGAAAGTCCTGATACTGTCCCAGTTGGTGCGTCCCTTGATAAAACCATGCTGGTCCTGATGGAGGGTACACGGAGTGGTTGCTATAAGCCTATTTTATAAATGTGCATTAAAAGTTTGTAGTCATCATTGGACAAGGCAATCAGGCTCCAGTTTCAAAGCTTTTATTGAAACCCTTCTTGTACAGAAGTACAATCTGGGTCTCCCGGCCCTCAGGAATATGGCGTCCAGTTAATAGGCAGGTGTTGAAAAGGCTGACAAGCTTCTGCGCAATGCAGTTGTGTAAAGCACAGTTAATCTCCACACACATATTGTCAGGGCCTGGGAAATTTCTTCTTCAGTGACTCCTTTTGCATGCACATAACTTCCTCAATCATGATTTCAGAAGTTAACATTTGGATATTGTTGCAATTCCAATATGACTGGACAATAATTGTGGGACAGCTAGGGCGGATTGGGAAGAATCCGTTGAACATGATATCAGTTACAATTATTTAAGTGCCTTGAGACAAGGTGATATTAGCATATAACGAATTATTCTTGATTCGCCTCTAAATAAGGCAATAAAGTGATAAGGTGATGTTGACATTCAACAAATATGAAGTAAATCACCTACAATTAGGGCGATAGAGGATTAGAAAATAACAAGCCAAATTTAAGGAGAATTGGCGGAATAGAATAGCCTAAGCTATGAGAGCAGTATCACCTGAAGCCGCTCTATATAAGAAAGATGGGCGATTGAGAGAAGAGTAGAGAGTAGTAAAGAGAGAGCGGGACAGCAAAAGGTCACTGTAACTATTATAATATATAAAAGAGTCAATTGGGGAAATTGCTCCTATTTTTAGTAAAATTTTAAATGTGTCCAAAGGACTGACGATCCCCACATCATCTGTCTGTTGTTCAGTGGGTTTTCCGTACAAACAATATGGCAGATCTTAATAATACCGTCCAATTTTATAGCAGATATCATCTGGCGATCAGGCCCCAAGTGCCAGCTTGGCCAGTTCAATTAGGGCTTCAATTGCTGCATCACTCATATTGCAGTACTGGAATAATTCGCCATTGAAAATTTCCATTTCACTCTTGATTATTCAGTATTGGAGGACACTTTGACTGACTAAGTTTCCACCTGTCAGACCTTAGCTTTGGATCAGATATGCTTGATGGAGGCTAGGCCCTCCTTAGTCATTGTCCCCACGAGGCTTTGATACTGATAGGTATCATTCATCCAGCGCTCTGAGTCCTGTTTTGTTATTAAAGCCTGAAAGCATTTGTTTGTCATTTTGTACTCACTCCACCAGTCTTCACTGTCCCACAGGGAAAGCTTCAGTCTATTCAGAGCATTTTTCATGTGCTTTGCAGTGGCAGTTTGTTTGTAGGCTTTTGCTTTTATGAACTTCATTCCATTGTGCTTGATTTTTTATTGATTTGAACCCATCAAACCAGGGTATCAATTCCTGGTTGATGATCCAAGTAAGTGACCAGAAAATCAATGCCAGTTTTAATTGTTTGGCGCCACTCTATCCCTCAGGTGGCTAGTGTGATCTTCCACTCTTGATTCTTTGAGGGTTTACTCAGGTCAATTAACATATAGATGATCACATGGTCACTTTTGGAGTTTATGCTGACTTCTCTACTAGACGTTTGTGGTCTGACTTTAGACAACATGAGCACGTAGTCCAGATGTATTTTGTCTGTGGTAATCCACTAGAAGATATGCTCACCTTGTGAGGTTAGCGAGGGGCATCATCATCTTTATCAATTATAAGGCACATCCCTTATTTAACCAGGTACTCTAGCTTATTTCCAGACTTATGGTTATGGCTCTCACTCATCAGTAATGTATACTGACTCACATTCATCCATCAATTCAGGTCTTCTGCTATGCTCATAGGTTCTTTGGTTGGCACCTCCAATAAAAATTTTCAAATAAGTTTGATTTTTGTGGGACTACAGCAAGGCGTATACCACTACCAATTGGAGGCTCATTCCAGTTTCCCTATCAGTGGCTGTAGCCACAAATATCTGTCCAGCGTGAGACACCTCCACAAATACCAGGTTAATTTTCTTGTTCAGCGCAAAAATGGAAACATGATTTGTCCAAAGAGCTTGACACTCAATCTGAAGGGACCACAGGTGGCTTGTTGCATTGCAGTTTAAGTTTGATGCTACTTTTTGGCTTCCTGCTTGCATCTCCAAAACGAAAGTTATATCAATAATATTATTTGATGTAAAATTGGTGCAGCTTCTTCCTCCCCATTTGTATTCTCATCATACCCCAAGAATTTGTGGTCGCTATAATCATTTACGGTTGCCTGACCCACAGGTATGAGGATGGTTTGGTTTGTTTGGGTTATGGATGGAATTGCAAATGAAGGTTGGTGCTTTGGCAGCTGTGTTCAATGAGGAAGAGTGCGGGGCAGGTGGCGTTTTTGTGGTGGTGGTTGGTATGCAAAGAAATTTTATTGCCATGCATTTTGTGCACTGGAAACTCCATAGCCATCCCCATCTCCTGGTTGATTGATAATGGCAACAGTTTGAGCACCAACTTAGGGACGTTTCTGACAATCAGCTTAAATTGGAGTGGTGGCAACACTCACCAATTGCTTATCAGACCCGCTTTTAGGTTTCTTGGTGGAACGGATACTTTTCATAGGGGGCATGCAGCTGAATCTGCTTGTTTGGCCTCCCAGAGGGTAATTGGTTGTCAGCGCTAGGATTTTTTGCTGATGGCTTGTGTGCTGACTTCTTATCTAATTTTTCCTGTAAGGCTTATTTGATGAATTTTCTGGGAGCTGGTGGCAGTTGTCCCATATTTGACAGCTTTTTGGGCCAGCTTTTTTCCAGAACGCCTTCTCTTGAACTGTCCACTCCACATTTGATGGAGGGGTGCAACTGGATCAGGGCCCATCCCATAAGCCATTTTGTACGCCTTGGGTTGGGGTTCATGAAGGGTTTGTCATCTGCTTCAGGTTACTTGGCCTCTTTCTTGCCCACTCTTTCTTATATGTGCATCCAGCTCCTGTTGCTGATTCTTCATGTCCATAATCTCCATCAGATTCCGTGGGAGCCATTCCTTGACTTTGGGACAGAGGAAGGTTTTTGTCCCAACTTTAGAGATGCTGCTAACTGGATCATTTTCAAACTTGCAGGGTGGTTCCCCTTTTTGTGGTAACACTGGGCCATTGTGTGGCCAGTCTGATAGCAGAACTGAAACACCTGTTTGACATCTTTCTGTTCCATGTAAACGACTTAGCTAAGACTGGGCAGGTGGATGAATCAGTGGAGGGCGATTTTATCTGACTTCATCCATGGAGCCAGTTCATAGAGCACCTCTGCAGTACAAGGGTGAAGGCATTTAATGATATAATCACAACAGCTTTCCTAAATTCCTGAACTTACCCGTAGTATGAGAGCCCAGGTGAGATCCTCTCATATACCTGTTCTCTTTCCTGATCCGTTTGCAAATTTTGAAACATAACCCACTGGGAAGTTTGATTTTCATAATGAGTCAGTTCCATTTGCAGGTATACGCCTTTATATTTAATCCCAACCTTAAGGAGTTTTTCCAGTTGTGCTTTCCTGAGATTGCAATGTCAATGTACCCATGTTTGAGCACAAAGTGGTGGTCAAAGTCCCCACCTGTCAAGACAGCATTGAGCTCATGGTAAACTGACATTATTAAGTCAGACCACTCCTCCTCCTCCAGATGCAAGTGGATTTGGATAGCATCTTTGAGGTATGACTTAAGTGCCTGGTGATCTTTAAAGCCACCGCTGATAATTTGGCAGATGTAATTAATGTGGCTTCTGGACCCATTCCACGAGTTATCATCAGTTTGGACTGCTGCAGTGCTGTATGACTTGGATTTTTGGGTGGGTTTGGGTGCATTGCTGAGGTTTTACCCTTCATAATACAGCTGAGTGATTCATTGAGACTAAACTCAGTTCAAGAAAGCTTTGACCTGGCATATGTTAATACCACATCAATTTATATTCCTGGCCATCTGCGCTCCAATCTCCAAGTTTTGCCAGCTGAGGGCGTCAGCTGGCGAGAACCCCAGATATACCAGTGGAGGGCGGCTTCAAACCCACATATCAGATGCAGGCACAGTTGAAGGGCCTCCAGCATGGTTGAGTTACACTGGCACCAGTCCCTCACTGTGACACTGTTCCAGCCTCCATCAGTGAAGATTCTCGCCATAACAGCAGGCATCCACTTCGCTCCACTGGAAAGCCTCCATGGGAGCAAAGCCTTCAGCAGCATAGGGTGCAGCAATGGATGGCTCTGGGAATGACTGTTTTCACTAATGAAGGGTTTTAATGTGAATGCCCGCTTTGAGCCACTCACGCCCATGGTTGGAAGTCATGACCCCCTTCATCGCCACTGTTGCTTGTGGATAAACCTCATGTTCCATCCACATTCAGGCGGATTCAGGTGAACCCTGCAGCATCCCAGTCAGCTGCTTCAGCAAGTGTGGCGAAGTCCCACAAGATTTTCCATTTAATTATGGGGAACGCGCAGCTGTGGAGAGTCTCATGAAATGGCTTTGTTACCCCAGGTCTTCCCACTTTCAAAACTGCTTGATACTGGCATCTGCCCAGAACCAGTATTTCATTTCCAATGGGGTAACTTTGGTGGCGCACCAGTTAATGGCTTCCTCCAGTGACTATTCCTGGAAGGGCCCCCACTCTACAGCCTTCTTCTTTGTCCAACCTGCTTTCATCAGGTCAGATGCAGTTTCTGGAAGAATTTGGGTATACAACCAATGAAAGCTTCAGTAGCCTTGAGCTTAGCCACAATCCTTGGAAGAGCCTCCTCAGGGAAGAACGTGGTGTTATACCATTCCAGTGCTATTTCAACTGGAATACTGGTGAGCCCATTTGAGGGCAGTTGAAACGTTCAGAAAGCATTTTACATACGCGGTAAGTTCCATCAGTAGGAGGCCCAAACTCTTGATAGCCTGGGCGAATGTAGCTGGTACTCTATATTTTGGTGTACTCTATCGTGTTGTAGAGGTTGATATCAACTTCATCCAAGCTCTTTTTTACAGGCTTCAGATCCTCACAGACAGCATCTTCTATGGTTTGATGATTGAATAGAAGTTTCATCCACTCAAGCGCATCTTTGGTAAAAACCCATGATCATTTTAAAAATACTGCCATGTCTGACAAGATTTGGGATCATGCCAGCGTTTGGCAGCTCCGGTGGAGAGTTTATAGTCTTTCCAAATGGCAGCAATGGCAGGCATAATGGCTTTTTTAATCCACATATCACCATGGAGTATGGGAACTAAAGTGCCTCCCACTGCTTAATATTGTGGGAGGACACTTCAAAATGTGCAAGCATATCCTTTTGCACATGCTTATACGTTATGGGGCTCTAGATGATGGCTTGACCATGGTAGCAGTGGTTGACCCCTCCATAAAGATTTTTTGTTTTTGATAAATTATCCTGGTTTTCTGATCCATCAGATTTTGTTCACAACGCTACTGCTACAACCTTGGGGTTACAACCTGATAAATTAGGTGAACGAGTAGTATGAATTTGGGTGAGGAGAGTCCCCACCTCCAACTAAAATTTGTTGGGGATGCAGCCTGATAATTTAGGTGGGTGAGTGAGTTATTTTTTGGTGGGAAGTGGCCCTAAGCTGACTGAAGATTTATTGGTGATTTGACCCAAAAGATTTAGGCAATTATTCTGTGCATATTGTGTCAGAATTGGATCCAATGCAACAGTAATGTCATTGAGACTTTTAGCTGGCACTTTTTGAGTGTGATTGGTCATGCTGAATGTTGAGATCTGCTGGGGAATTTACCCAAGACCAATAGACCTGGTTTTCCTGCGCCCCCAGAACACTCCTTGGTAAGTCCCGTGGGCTTACTAGGGGCAGCAGATGGTGACTCTACCATTGGGCAGTCCTCATAACCCTGGTGGGCTTCAGTTTGTGTTGCTGAGGTTTGTACCGCCATTAGTGTTGTTTTAAAATAGTAGGCGTATTTCATGCTGAAGAGGGTGCCAATTTACCATGATGCGATCAGGTATTGTTGATAACAGCACCATGGGCATCAATGGTGGGAAGTGATCTGATGGAGTCACATTCTCTATCAGCATACTTCAGAAAAGCTTATTGACTAAAGTTGTGAACTATTTAGGTGCAGAAGTAGGTGTCATTTTGTTTTGAGGCATACTGGCACCATTGCCAGTATTCCTGTGGGTGGATTCAGCAGAAAGTCATCTTGTAGATTTATTCACCATTGCAGCATACTTTATTAAGTAGTGAAAAAAATGTTAGAGTGGAAGCAGGCCATCCATTTCTTTGTGCTTAGCACTGATGAGCGGAGAGTCATATTTGTACTAGGGTTGATGACCATGTTAAAATAAAATTATTTGAGGTGGGTCAACCTTGGGACAGATATACCACACTGAGAATGTTTTCTAGCCAGTACAGGTTTCGAACTCAAAACCTGCACTAGGGGTGGAAGCAGTTTTACCTGCTCAGCTAACCACCCTTGGTTGATAACCATGTTGTACTGCTCTATAGGTGCAATAACACACTAGCAGGTGGAATATTCTCTCTGGTCTTGTTCTGGTCACTTTTGATTTTAAAAAGTGAGCTTAGCAAGAGAAAAAGTATTACTTTTTAAGGATTGGTCCAGTATCTGAACAGGAGTTTAGTATATATATTAAATTGGACTAGAATCAATGGATTTCAATTGTGGGACTAATACATCACCAGATAAACTTAATTCTAGAATTAGCAAAGTGATAGCTTCAAAGCAACTTTTGACTTGATATATGTCCTATAGCTGAAGGGTATGTTCAAAATCCAGGCAAGTATGAGATCATAGCATGATGAGCTTAAATCATTATAGATACCTATCATTTTCACATAATTTGACTGATAAAAGCAATCTAATTTGATGAAATGAACTATTATAGATAGTGATTAATAAATTTAACATAGATTGCCTAATAAAATCAACTAAATCAATAAAATATATTATTAGTATATTTGTTATGAGATACTATATATAATATATACAATGTTTTTTATTTTTGTAAAGAAATAGCATGGTTAAAAAAATAATATATAGAGATATTGATTTTATAATAAAATTGGAAAAAAGAACCACTTTTAAATATGTACTAATTTTTTGGGGGTCAAAGAACTGGGTTTAAAATTTTTAAGAAAAAAATACCTTCAAAAAGATATTTGGGTAAAAAAGACCCTCCTTTATTTTTTGGGAAAAAAGAACCTCCTTAAAAAAGCTCTAAAAAGTATAAAATAATTGAGAAATTATAAATACTCAATAAAACCTATTTTAAAGTTGGTGCCATCTTCCAACTTGACTAATAGAATTTTACTCACAAAATTAAATTAAAACATATAGGATTGGGTCCAAGTGTAAACTATAAGTAACTTAGAATATATAGTGCTGAGTATATATATTAGAAATGCTTATTATAAGGCAGTTTAAAATATGGTGCTGACTTCAAAAAGGGTTTTATTGAGTATTCATAATTTCTTAATTATTTTATACTTTTTTTATTTGAGGTGGGCTGACCTTGGGACAAATATACTGCACTAATAGAGAGGATAGGGAGTAGGGAGTGACAATATAGGAGTGGAGGACAAAACCCAAGTACTGGGGGTAAAACCTTTCTGCACATGTTCTGATAGGCCAGGATTATATGATCTTACTTCACTGATTTGCTTAGTTGGACTGAGGCATGGTATACAAATCCATATGTATTGATATCCTCTTGGCACAGAAATGCAATTAATATAATTTCTGCCATGATGGGATTTGAACCCATGATATGAGGGATGATAGCAGGATGCCCTCCCAACTATGCCACACCCCCTTTTTATACTTTTTTTATTTATATAGATTCATAATTTTATGATCACGGGGAGGATACCCCAGTGGTAGAATATGGACTCTTTACCACTGCCTTCCCAAGTTCGATTCCAGTACAGGAACTTTGGATAGGGGACAACTATGACTAAGTTGGTGCTGCACACCAAAGCCCCAAACCTAGATAGTGAATAGCAAAGGCAGTCCATGGAGTTCCTAGCCTATCATACACTGCACATGGAGGTTTTCTGGATTTTATCCTCTTTTTCCATTCATTCGATTTCCCCTTAATCGGTGCGGTATCGTCCCCAGATCAGCCCACCTCGAATAAAATATAAAATATTTGAAATATTCACCAATTCTCACCCACTCACCCAAATAGATTAAACTTATCAGACTCGATTAGCTTCAGATGACAAAGTGTAAATTATTAGATAATATTCGCCAATTCTTACCAACTCACCCAAATAGATTGAACCTATCATATTCGATAGCTTCAGATTCGATCTTATTTGTCAATTCTCACCCACTCACCCAAATAGATTAAACTTATTAGAATCAATTAGCTTCAGGTGAGCAATTTGGTGAATTATTCAATGATATTTGTCATTCTTCACCCACTCGCCCAAATAGATTGAGCCCATCAGGCTCGATAATTTTAGATTCGATAAGATTCATCAATTCTCACCCACTCACCCAAATAGATTGACCCTATCAGACTCGAAGGTTTCAGATGTCAGTCAGTAAGTGAATGTGTTTTATTAAGTAGATAATTCACCAATTTGCTCATCTGAAGCTATCAAGTCTGATAAGTTTAATTTATTTGGGTGAGTGGGTGAGAATTGGCAAATAAGATCGAATCTGAAACTAACGAGCCTGATGGGTTCAATCTATTTGGGTGAGTGGATGAGAATTGGCAAAAATTATCTAATAACTCACCAAATTGCTCACCTGAAACTCAACAAAAATCAGTATCAGAGTTTAAGTAGATTAAGTAGTTAGGATAATCAACTCACCATCCACGAGAGCAACAGTGGAGCTGTTAGTCTGAGTGGCTCGAGAGTAGTGCTGACACAGCCTATAGGCTACAATGTGAGCTTATCATCTGATAAATTTTAAATACTATAGTGAAGCACGGGTATCTGGATGTTTGGTTTATATATTTTAAAAACCTGCCTAATTTGGCTCACCTAATTAATAGAATACTTTTGCCAACTAAGCGCTTTACCACTTAGCTACGAAGCCTTCGTCACATACTCAATGATTTTAAGTAAAGAGATGTTTTGGGTAGCAGTTTAGTGTTATTTGATTGATAGGATAGGTTTTTTTTGTTTGGCCGAGTGGTTGATGGCTTTTGTTTGAATCAATAGGACACATTTTAGTCTTGAGGGGTGATTAGTTATCATTTGTTTTGATAAGTTCAATTAGGTTTACTTGAGTGGTTGGTGGTTTTTGGTTGATTTGATTGACAATTAGATTTGGCTGAGTGGTTTTGTTTATCTATATATAGAATTTAAATAAAGAAATTGAAAATCTGAAACTTTAGACACCGTAGCGAAGCACGGGTAAATCGGCTAGTAAATAATAAATTACTGGTCAGGTACTGGACCAATTCTTACAAAATTGGAATGAGACCTAAGTGGGGAGCATCCTCTCATTTAAAAAAATTCATCCAAATTGGTCCAGTAGTTCCAGAGTAAAGCGTGCACAAACATAAAAAAATATACATACAAGTCGAATTGAGAACCTCCTCCTTTTTCGAAGTCGGTTAATAAAAGTCATAAAAACGTAAGAAAATATTTAATTCTAATAAGAATTGATATATCGTTTTGGCTAAGCAGTTTGGTATTGCGGTTGATTTGATAGGTCAATAGTTTAGCTAAGAGGTTAATTTGGTTAATTCGATCGGCTCAATGGTTTTGCCTAGGCAGTTTGATGGTTATTCGATTGATTTGATAGGTTCAATTGCTTCTTAAAATTATCAATGGTTATTTACAATATAAAAGCTAAAACAATCGATTATAATCGTCTGGTGAATTATAAACCCAAGCAGCGCTGGGTAAATCAGCTGGTTTCAAATATAGCCATTCAAACTTAGGCTTCTGTATCATTTCTCGTCTTTGAATCTATTAGGCAATTTGATTTTCCTACTGTATACTTAGATAGTCTAACACTTGCTAACGTTATTCAATTGTTTTTATATTAAGAATGGTAGAAAAAGTAACCCCCTTCACCAAAATATTCTCACATAATTGACAAGCCTATTTCAATAGTCAAAATTTTGGCCCTTTTTGCCAGCAATTTTCATTTTTAGATGTTTTAAAGGCTCCTTTTTGTTCAATTTTCAGTCATACTTGTTATCACGGCAGTAAATCTTTTGCTTCTATTCCATTGTACTTTATTATTATTCGTAGTTATAAATTCCTGTATATTCTTTTCATCTTATGCTAAACTTATGTAGTTACTATAATATTATTATGCTTATAGTATATTTTTTTAAGTTTATCCTATTTATTAGAATTTTATAGTGATTTTATTTACTGGTTAAGCTAAAGTAGATCCAGAAGCCTTTCTGCTTCAATATTTTACTTTCGAAACAGTTTTACTTATCTATCGCAGCTTTTCTCTATATAATATGGGGCTTGTTGATTATAGCGATGACGAATCTTCCATTTCATCCCCTCCGCACAAAAGTGCGCCTTTCATTAACGCGAATGTGCCAGCCAGTTTAAATACAACAACGAGCGTGAATAACGCCTTAGATGAGGTCCAGCTTTTCGAGGAATCTTTAAAACCAGGTGAACCTTTTTTTATTAATTTTGGTTAAAACAGTTTTCGAAGTTAAACCTTTCTCTTTTATATAAATTGATTGCGCAACATTGGATTTTTTGGTTTGAATGCTTAACTTGAAGCCTTTTTTATTTACTACATTATCATATTTAACCCCGTTTTTACTTAGAGATTGTTTTAAAATCACCTTAGTTAGTATAGCTATAGATAAATATAGGTTAATTTTTGAATGAAAGTATTAACCTTGGACCGATTCTTTTAAGCATTCAACGGTGTTTATCATAATATATATTTTATTATTAGTCTATTTGTTTCAAAAGCTTGGTATAATTTAAGATTTCTGACGTCTAAACATGTTGCTAGAACAGCCCGAGCAATTAATAATTGAACCTTCAACCGAAAGTTATAACCCATCGGAAAGTTATGTTCAACCAGAGTATAAAAGTACACCACCACCACCGGATTTGCAAGTTGATGAAAAGAACCTTGGAGAAAATGATGAAAGGCTAGGGCTGATAACAGAAGCACCCAACGAGAGTACAATTCGGACTAAACCTACCTATGAAGAAATTCGAATCAAAAGGTTGCAGCTTTTGATGCCCGAGCCCTGGCAGGGTTGCTCATCTTGGGAGCTTCCACCTGAACCTTCTACGGAGGTTAACTCTGAGGTCCAGGCCAAAGTGGATGGTCTTCAGGCTATGCTTGAACATGGAATCCAGTTTAATCAAAGGCTTCAAGTTAACCAAAGCTTCCGCAATCCACACATTTATGATAAACTAGTTGAATACTTGGATTTATTTGAGTTTGGTAGCAATTTTCCTAGGTCCTGGTACAATCCTTCAGCTCTTCCTTCCTCCATCCGAGGCTCGCGCCTAACAGAAGCCCAGAAGGCGGCTGCTAAAGCCAAAGCTGCTGCTCAAGCTGCCAATACGCGTTCTAGCATTCCATTTGTCTCAGCCAAGGCCCCATCTGAGATTGCCTCCTCCGCTATTAAACGTGTTATGGCTTCTGCCAAAAATTCTGGCCATACTACCCAACCTTCAGGTATTCTATATTTCTGAATTGAGTTAGCCTTTTCTTTAGATTCAAAGCGTCGGAAGACCAAGTGGGATATACCTCCCCATGCATCCTAAGTCTTTTTTGCTGCTAACGCTCATTATAATGCGTATATTGTTTATATTATAACCTATTGCCTTTGTATTTTTGATCTGCGTTGTGCGCTTAAACCCTTATGCTTTATTTGAGTGAACCAGTATTCACTTTACACAATATAAAACCTTGGCTTATGAGCTAGCTATACGGTCAACGAATTCGAAGGTTTTAATATTTTACTAGGGGTTGAGAGTAGAAAAATTAGTCGACAATCGTATGAATAATGGGCTAAAAATTAAACGCTACTCTACTTGCCTAACTGATGTTATATGTAGTTATTGCTCTGCACTGGGATGAATAATAGATATTTTGTTTTGAACTTGAACATGATAAAATAACTGATATACGTTAACATTTTTTAGGTGGGTTTCCTTAAAGCTTCAAAAGTTAGTCATAAAAAGGTATAGTAATTTAATTTTAAGCGCTTGCTTTAAAATGATTTTTTAAATGGAAACCCCAATTGAATTTGTAGTTTCAGTTATTTTTTGAAAGTAATTTTAGCCTTGAATTAAGTTTTGAAGGTTATTTTATTATTCTCACCTGGGATACTTTCAGCTTCTAGACTCAGCTTCTATAAGTTGAATGGAGGTTTTTGTTGAGTATGCTGACAGCTCAGAAAGCTGGAAATTTTATAACCCAATTTTCCTGCACATGTGGTTTAAAGTGACTATCTGATAACTTGTACTACCAAACGTTGCAAATCTGGTGTTCAGTTGTTAAAAACTATTAAGATACTTGGATATTGACCCTTTGGTTGGATCTAGTATTAAAGATCTAGAAATTGTAAAAAATCAAACCTTTTAATGTCTTCAACTATGGATATAGGGTTTACCCTCAAAGAAGAGTAATAAAATACATCAACAAGTATAAAAGTTTGAAAAATACTAAAACTAAAAGATATAAATATTATAGAAGCTTCATAAATCAATTTCATCTGATATAAATTAATATATATATATTTAGTGTGTGAAAACTTAAGTTATATTACTAAAAGAAAAAGGGTAATTTTTGTGTCAAGTGGAAAGGCTGTTGCCAGTTAAGGCATACCAAAAGAGAAGGTAAACGCAGTGAAGGGATGTCAAGCGCTATCATCTGGCATCTGAGAACAAGAATGAGTGGATATATTGAAAAGGTTGGATTTTAGTTGCATAATGAATTTTTTGAAATTTGTGGATCTTACCAGTCAGCGATCTAATGCTTGACAAGTTTTATATAGTTTTTTTGAAGTGTCAATAGAGAAAACAATTGTTTATCAGAAAGCTGTTCCAGCAGATGATAGATATATTAACTTTTGTAATGATAACATGTCCATATAGAAGTAAATCCTTACTATTTATTAGGTGGACTTACAAGAATAACTTTAAGTACTTATTAAATATGTTAAAATTTTATTTATATAATTAACTTGATAGATCATAAGTTGGATTTACTCAATTTTTGTAAAAACATTAAGTTACATGCAGTAAACCTAAATTGCAATAACTAGGTATATTTATTTAAAATTTGATTGAACATCAAATGTGATTTAATTATCGCTTAGTTTGTTTGCAAAGATTAAAGCAAGATGAATTGTGAGCTAATCATATTATAATAGAGGTCAAAGCAAATTTTAAGTTAGTTAACCTAGTAGTATATATAACTCTACTTTTACTACTTATGATATGGTGGTTTGCATATTTATTAAAAAATCAAACTTGCTTTCTATATCAAATTTATAAATTAGAGACTCCACACAAATTATGCTCTTGGAGTAGACCCTACATGAGTGCTGTATATGAATATATAACTTATATATAATAAATATGCATAAATGTTAAAAGTATACTCTTTCTGAATCTTCTCTGGATGGTATATACCTGTATATAATAATTAAATATGATATTATATGCTACATTATATATATATATTGGTTCCTTTTATGATAAAGATACCTCTTTAGCAAGGTCATATTAAAATAGTAAAAAACCAACTTAGTTTTAGCTTAGGTACTTAGACGAGTTTATATCTCAGCCTATCTATATACACTTAACTTCCCTGTACCATGCTGTAGTACTGTCATATGCTAAGATTATTTAGTGTTTATTATCATTATATAGCATATAATATTTATATCATTTTTACTAGAGATTCAAGAGTTTAAAACGCACTTCTAAAGTAATTCTTCTCAAATGTGCCACAGTTTGCTATAGACTACTCTTTTTTTAAATTTTGGTCAATAGTTACTTTATATAATAACATCTTCACTAGTCCTTTATAAAGCGCAAGTTTTATTATAATATAATGGGCTTGTTGTGCACCACATGGGAAATGACTGGGTGCCCTAAATATTAGTGTTGTAAGGAGAGTTTCTATAACTCTCCATGAAAAACTGTTTATCAGATTAATAAAAATGAACCTTGTATGGTGCCAATAACTTTATAGCTCATAATAAAGCCCTAAAAACCCTCCAAAGGTAGGTAAACCACAGGGTCAGCAAACTGTAACATTTGATGTTTGAATATAAAATTGTTTTATTAGAAAAAAGAGAGATGACCAACAGTGAGCTTAGTTAGAGAAACACTACTTTATAGACAATTGGGGTGATATGCCTGGATCAATCTGTTAGGACTCAGACTTTATTTTGGCCAATAGGATGAGATGACCTTAAAAAGGTAGTACTATAGCTCAAGTATGTGTTAACTCAATACTTTGACACATGCTGAATGTTACCACTTTTAATAGTATTAAAACTTGAATATGAATCTAATTTCATTTGGAAATCAAATATAATGAATTATCCTCATTTAAACTACAATGGAAGATCATCAGCACCACTGATGTAACAATATAAAACTCATCATATGATTTCTGTGGATTAACCTAGGCCTGCTTGCCCTTAACCCAGCATCAACCTACAGTACATTATAATCAGAAAAGGTGGACAAATGACTTTTTTGTCCTTTTTTATTCTCTCCTTATCCCCAAGATTTACACCAGAAATTATGTCATGAGACATGACTGCCCTTCAGTTGCTGTGGCATCACCCTCCCAGGAAAATCAGCAATAGAGAAATTCTTATGGGTGGGGGTACCTCATGGCTGTAAATGCTGAGGTGGAATTGGCACCAGCAGTAGGAAAGCGTTTATGGAACATATCAATCAAGCCTTGTGCATGAAAACAATAACAAGCTGAAACCCAGCTGTTTCTGCAGTATCAATCCCTCCTCAAGGTGCTAGAAAATCATAGTACTCCTAGAATAACAGGAAACTAAAATCTCCTTCACTTCCCATTCAAGTGACCATCTAAAAGATATGACTCTAGGGTCTCAGGGGATAACCCTCAAATGGATGCAGTTTGCTCAAATGAAAGATGACAAAGATTTAGAACTTTGGCAGAAGATCCAGATGCTAGGAGGCATGACTCACCTTTCTAACAATTCAGCAAGGTCCTATCCTCTTTAGTCCCAGCTTCTTGCATGGCTGCTTGATAAAATTAATCTTAGCATCAAGCATCACATGATCTCCCTCCTTATATATAAGACCTACCCTTTTCTTACCATCAGAATTCTCCTTGTAAACCTTTAAAGCTAATTTCAGATTTGTGTTTACCCCCTTATGTACTTTCCTTATGAGCTTAGCACAGTCCATCACTGCTTCTACCTTGAAACCACACCTGGGTTTCATGTTGAATTCAGGGTTATAGACATAATTTTCAAAGAAAGAAGAGCATCCTGTAGAATAATGTTGGATGTTATTGTAACTGAAATCATGCTAAAGAAAGGTGTAAGTCTTAATCTGAATGGTCAGCAGCTATGTAACAACGTAAAATTTATTCCAAATAGTGGATCAATCGCTCTATCTGCACATCTGATTGAGATGGAAGGCAGTATAGTGGAAAGGATGAATTTGAAGAGCCTTGCACAACTCTTCTCAGAATAATAATGTGAACTGAGGTCCACAATTCACTAATGATTTCCTGAGATACACCATGGGTGGAGAATATATGGAAAATGAATAACTTGGCCATTTGTGCCACTTCTATTGTGGTGTAACATGACATAAAATGGGCGAACTTAGTGAACTGGTCCACTACCACCATACCCATAATAAAAGTGTAGTTCTAAAATAAAATTAACTGAGAAAGAGGTTCAAGGCCCTTTTTCTTTCTGGACAGATACCAACGAGCCAGCAAAAAGATGACAATCTGGTTTCATCCTATTGCAAATAAGACACTCTTTGGTATACCATGAAACATATGCTAACATTCTCTTTAAATTATATATGCAGTGGATAAGCTCCAGGGTTCTCATCTTCCAGGATGACCCACGGTTATCCCATCATGTTGCAATAATTATATCCAGGTGAAGAGGTCCGGTTGGAACTCATAAACATCCCTGAGACCATATCATATCATCATTTACATGGTACCCCTTCTTTAAGCCTTCTTGGTTTAAGTTGCAAAAAGGCAAAATTTAGCTACCTCTGGAGTTAAAAGTTATGAAAAGATAACCCATCTGAACATACTTTATACTCCAGGTTTTCTAGGGAAGCAAGACCTGGAGCACAGTGACTTTAGATGGCTTATCAGACATAGTATTACCTGGAGGAATTATTAATTAAGTGCTATGGAGCTCCACCTCCTTGGGGTCAGGATCTAAAAATAATTGCAACCTAAGGCATTAGCTAAACATTCTCCTTACCTTTTGTGAACTAATTTGAGAACACAAACTGTGTTAGGGTCTCATGCTGATGAGTTTGTCATGGAGTTAAGACATGAGGGGTGCAGTAGTATAACAGCACCCAATGATCAGTGCAAACCCAGAATGGCTGGGAAGAATCATGTAGGTGATGACGCTAGTAAGCTAATGCTGCCACTACCGCCAACGATTCCTTGTCACAAACAGAATAGTTTAACTCAGGTAAAGACATCTCTTGGGAAAATAGCCTGCAGGATGATCAACTCCATCTGTGCCCACTTGCAACAAAGCAGACTATATAGCAAAGTTTGAAGCATGACTAGCTACTATAAACTCCTTATCTGGATCCATGTGAAGAAGTAATGACGTTAGCAAAGTGCACTTTGCAGCCTGGAAAGCAGCCTCCTATGTAGATGACCACTGTTAGGAGTTTGGATCCGCTGGTTTTGTACATGAATGAGGCAACCTTTGGAAGGTGGTAGGGAAATTCTTAAGGAAGGTGACGTCCCAGAAAGCTCCTCAATTAATTAACTTAAGTTGGTGTAGGACAAAAATGATTAGCCTTCTCCTTGTCTGTAGTGATCATATGGGCCTTTTTAAACACATAGTTGCCAAGAAGGTGAGCTGGGACTTAAAACTCACAGTTACTAATTTTCAGCGCCAAAATCGCTGCTATCAAATGCTCAACCACTTGCCCTAGGTAGATCTAATGGGATGATTGATCAGAGGAGAAAACCAGGATGCTGTACATATAGGGCACAGTTCATATATCCAACAACTCTTAACGCCACATCAATATGACGTTAAAAACTGCAGGTGCATTATTAAAACTAAAAGGTTTGACCCAGAATTGATAAATTCAATTCATGGTGCGTAATACAGTGTGTCATTCCTACCTCTTTTTGATGCAGATCTTAAAAAGGCATTTGACCAATCCAGCTTAAAGAAGACTTTGGACTTTTCCACATAGTGGATAATCTTTGTCTCCAAAGGAATGTGATACAGATCAGATATAGAGACATTATTCAAGTTAACATAATCTATGCAAGGACGTAGAGTACCATATAAGTTCTCCACAAAGAGCAGTGGAGAGCATACATAGAAGTACGCTGAAGGTGGCTCCTTTTACAAGTTTCTTTGTAAGCAAGATATCTAAGTCTGCCTCTTTCCACATAGGCAAAATAAATTGGAAAGACAATGCAAAACAGGTCAACTGTGAGTTTGAAATAACATTAAACTCTAATTGTTCTGGTAAGACATTTTCATAAGCCACATCAAATGTAGACTCTAACCATTCTTAAACAAGAAGGTAATAGAATTTTTGAATTGGGATTTACCAAGGGTGCAAGACTAAGTTTATGCATCTTGAAAATTGCATAAAATTGATCATAGTGTTGACTTCAAATATGGGGACTATTAATTCCTGGACACTTTTTAAGTAAAACTCGGGATATTAGCCTTCAAATTGGTTTTGATTTAAAATATTTGCCACCACTCCAAAATAATTGGGCACAGAAATTTGATTTCTGAGAAGTTATTAGACAAGTGGTGCTTACCAACTTGATAATCTACAAGCACCTGTGTTGGATTTCTGGTAATGTAAAGGTTTGCAGGTGCTTATGACTGCAAAATCCAACAATTTAAAGAAGGGGGGGTTTTCAAACACTTTAATAAAATAACAAATAATAGTAAAAACTAAAACGTTTATGTTTTATATGTTTTTATTAGGGAAATCCACGGGGTAAAAAAACCCTCTCAATATCAAACCCTTCAATATTTAAAAAATATCAGGGTCAAAAGGGAATAAAATGATAAATTTGGAATGGCTTGTTACCATCTGAGTTAGAAAATATGGGAAAGTAGCCTATCAAAGCTTGAGATACTCACTTCACTTAGGCTTAACGATGGATGGGGAATCATTTTTGGCTAATATGTACCAGTGGGGTAATAATTTTATGAATTTTAGCCAATCCCCATTCAATAAATTTTCTGCACCCTGGGGACTCCCGCCAAGCCTATAAAAGGGGGTGGTCCCCGCATAGGTGCTTGTATGGACCTGGTTGTGGCTGGGGGAGTATCATCCAATGGACGCTTCAGGTTTTGCCACGTGGGTGGGGAAATCTGACAGCTTAATCTCATGATAATTGACCATGAAATATACAAAATCATGTTACACCAATTTGTGGGTTCCACTGAGAATAAGCCAGGTTCTTTTGGCCAATTAAATCTTTGCTTTCATTAAAATTGATCTCCTCATTATCATGGACTTGTAAATGCCCAACATTTCCTCTTTACAGACAATTTTTACCCACAACATTCTTATTCTGAAGCCTAGGAGGCAAATGTCTGACAACCTGTACTTTCAGTGTGGAGATACCCTGAGAAGCACCTTCTCTAACTATACCACCAGGTAAGTAGTGTAACTTAAGGTATTCAGCTAGATCTTGATCAATAAAGCCTTTGGAGGCACTGATATCCACCAAAATAGTTGTCCTAAACTTCCCAAAAGGCGAAGAAAGTGTAGCAGACAGCAAAAATATCCAGTATATTTATTAATAACAGACAAAGCAATCAACTTGCTAGTAGGATCATATTTAGGCATAATAACACCACCATGATTTATCTTAAAATTACATAAGGGATTTGGGATATTTCTCCACTCTTATGACTGATAAAACATACCAAGCAACATTTTTTGCATTAGCATATCTTTTGCCATATTCTTTTATTATAATGTTTTCAACCTCCTGAGTATAGCGAATCATGTTGGGGGTCAGTCAAGGATTCTTAGGGGTGATATGGTATACAAAAATTGGTTCAAGGCTAACACTGCAAGAGCCTATAAAGGACCTGTTTATGCATAAATAACTTTTTGTTCAAAATTGGCGTTATAAGGTTGCAAAGATATAGTACCCAACTTGATAACTGGATGAACATTAGCATTAATTATCAAAACGGCAAAACCCCCTTCCTCTGATAATTTACATAATTCCACAAAGAAGAGTTCCAAAATGGGAACTTTATAAGATGATTTAACAATAAAACTTTTAGCTTAGACCCCTGCTAACCCTAAAGTTTTCCAGAGAGTGAAGACCTGACAATGGAACTAGCCTTCTTTTTATGAAAGAAACTTGGTTTTTGGGAGCAATATTTATAGGGGAGGCCACAGTTAAGACAAATCTAGCCAAATACTGAAACATTTAGATAATAAACTGGTGCTAGACCTCTGTTAACCCTCAGTATCGCCCAAAAGAGAAGGTCAAACGATGAAAACCTCTTTTTTCATAACAAAATGGTTTTGTCAGGAAGTTGATATGACTGGATGATATGCTACCTATATTGGCGGACTGGAGTATGAATTGAGATGAGTTTTGAGATTGTTGGGGAAGGTATATGAATAATAATTGATCAAAATGTCAATCATTTGGCAAATCAAGAGGAATTGTGCTGAGATTCGATACAAATGAGAGCTTCTAGAAAAGGGAAGGTGAATAGATGACTACCAAGCCAAGGATTTATCCAGCTGGGGAACTAATATATAAAGAGCCGTACAGAGGATTGAACAGAAAAGTATTTTCTCCGGTGATTAGGTGATTGCAGATAAGTCTGCGATTAGTATAAATTTAATAAAGGTCAAAAAAGGGGCAATTGATCCATATAATAGTTTATAGAGTTTTTAATAAAAGTTGGCGATCTTCATATTGTCCAATTTGGTTGCTCAGTGTCTAATACCCTGTGCAAAATGACTTGGCGGAATCAAGCCTATACACCAAGAAACAACAGTGGTGCTCACTACAGGGGGCCACTGGTCAACTGTAGTACTTCAATGCTAGGATACGATGACAAGCCCACATTTGTTATGACAAAATTTAATCAGATTTCATGCACGTTATGCTGAAGAAGTATGAGAGGCAAAAACAATGAACTGGTTATATTTAATGTAACTGAACTGGGTAGTGATGAGGTTATGATCTATCTGCAATTAAAAAATGGCCCTGAGCTGATGGCTGAGCAACAAGGATGCTCCATGAATGTGACCCCTCAGCAGCTGCGGGATATTATGGAGTGACTGTTGCACAGGTATCGATTATCTGAGGATGATGTGGGGGAGTATGCCTTGAGTTTGTTTTATAACCAATGAGACCAAGAAAATTGCTATGCCCTGTACATGTCCTATCTAGATGTGACTACGATGGGGTTGGCTTATCACCTTGGTACTCACGGAATTGAGGAGTATCTCGTTACCTATGTACAACTGTCTATTTTCCAGCTACTGCATGTGCTGGTTTTCCACAATATAGAGATTAGAGATGTAATGTGGCTCACTTGAGCACAGCAAAACAATACCCGCCTCCTGCTTGACCACCTCGATCACTATTTTTTGGAAGTGCAGGGGGCGCTGGTGCAGATGGACCATCATGTTGGGGACGTCTGCCGTCAATTGGACATTTTGGTACCACTTTTAGTCTAGAGTTACCCTGGGTAATAGGAGAACTGTTGAATCTGCATGGTCTATTGGCAGAATGGATTCAGGATGTAACAACATTGGGAAGCAATACTGAGCACTTCATGACAGATTTAGCAGAATGGGAAGAAGCACTCAAAGCTATGATTGCTCAGCTTAGGAAAAAATAACACTGATGGAACAACAAGTGGTGAATCAAGTCAGTTCCATCTCAGCTGAATTAACCCAACTTCGCATCAAATAAAGAAGTCAGCAAATGACAAATAACGCGCCTATCCTTTGGTCAACGTTTCCCAAATATCTCCAGCTAGTCTGTTGGGTTACCCAACTGGAAGTTGCTAGCCAGGTGGAGTGCAGTCAAGCTTTTCCTCTTCTGATTGGTGAGACAAAGGAGTATGCGGACATGCAAGGATGACTTAATACCCTTCAATGGGCCACTGGGGAATCAGTACAGGAACAAGCTGCCCTCCTTATCCAAATAAACAATGCTAATCATCAAGCGGGTAACACTAGCCAGCAGCATGAACAAATGCAGAACATAATTGAAGAAGTTCTCTAATGACTACAAGAAGTGGAGCAATAACTGAATGTTTAGCAGGAATTCCATTGGGAAATGCAGCATCAATATGAGACACTGCAACGGGAATTTCAGGATGGACGGTGTAGATGCTATATGGTAAAAATGGAGCAGTTAATCAACAAACATTTTGTGGAGCACACCGGAGCCAGGGGGAGTGGTGCAGTTAGTAGTGATTCAGGGGAAGAATGCTATGGATCAGCTAACAAATATCCCTCAGGCGGTGCAATGGACCCCCCACATGACACTACTTCTTCCAAGTCCATTTTGATGGATCCAAGTCCATCCAGCTGGCTGTATGATAGTTTACAAGGGGGTGGTTCCTTAGTCTCTCAGGAACCAATTCGCCTGCTTCTTGTGGCAGAATCTTGGAGCAAGGCGAAGCTGTTCAGATCAAGAAACTTCCTCCCTTTAGTCATGATGGGATCTACATAGTTACTTCAAGCAAATCAAATTTGCTGTGAAAGGGGATTTTGATTGATGGAAAGTGAAACTGTTGCTGTCCGCCTTAGATGTGAAAAGCGCTTATCAAGTTCCCTGCTACCTTCAAAATAGCTCAGTATCCTTTAAAGAAGCTAAAACAATTGTTCTTCAGCTGTTTGGGGGCATGACCAAGATGGCCCAATGGAAGGCCGACTTCCTGACTATACAGTTCCACTATATTGAGACCCTGTTAAAATTTGTGGAACGTTTTTCAAAAGAAGCGCATGTACTACTTGGAGATAACATTTTATCCGCTGAGGTTGTTGGTATAGTGATGATGGCGGCCATCAAACCATATTGAAAAAATATAATACTTTTTTTCACATTTTGGATGGAGATGTAGGACTTATTTGAATCAAGAACACCTTACATTGTCTCTCCACCATGATCAGCGCCCCTAATGTAGCCCAAAAAATTTCTGCTGTCTCCGCACCAAAATATTCAGGATATGGGACGCAGTGACCAAGCTATCAACTGCTGGAACGTAATTGTTCCTCATACAAATCGGCAGACCCTTTTTGGCCTATGTATGCTCCACCAGTTCATCCACGACCCTGGAACCATACTGTCAATTTCCAAACTGGCCCTTCCACTGAAGCTATATTTGTGAACCTTTTATGAATACCTGCTTCCAATGCGGATGAAGAGGGCATTATGCGGGTAATTTCCCTAACAACCCACAAGTGTATGCAATTCCAACTGAGAAAATTGAGCAAGGAAAAGCTAGAGTGGAGTAGAGATGGGACGCTCTACCTCCGCTAAGTCTAATTTAATTGTCCCTAAAAATTCCTAAGCATCTCTTCAGGTAGGATTTGGAACTCAATTGGATGATATGTTATACCAACAGCTTCCGTCAGATATCCTTGCTTCCATTTCTGAGAGTAGGAATTCTCCTCAAGCCTGGAGTTCTTCCAGGACTGCAGAAACCATATGCATGGCAGATCTTGGAACAGACCAGCAAAAGAAACATGGATCCCTCGATGGACGTCGCCTCTTTAGTAAGGGTTAATGTAGCCATTCCAGTGGGGAAAATTGACAGTGAGTATCCACAGGTTAGAAAGGGCATTTCCTCCTTTTTGAGTAACACAAAGCCCTTGGATGTACATGTAATAAACACTGATGGTTCTTCTTACTCGGAATGCACTTACTGCAACATTTTTGTTCAAAACACAAAAATCCGTGCTTTTATAGACATGGGAGCCCCTGTGAACATAGTCTCTACCAGGTTGGTGGCTAAGCTTCTGTTGAAACTGGATGTGGATAATTGAGTAGTATATGAGACCGCGGGGATGCACAGCACTATGTCAGAAGGAGCATATATAGCGTTGCCTTTATGATTTGGGTTAGTTCAGGCTTCCACTCCAGCGGTGGTTCTGCCAAATAACAGCTACGATATGTTAATCAGCGCAGCTTTTATGAGGAAATTTGGCATTGAGATAAATATGGTGGAGGAAACTCTTACTATTTTAGGCCAACAGATTCCCATACTTTCCTCTTGTGGAATCCCAATGGATCCAGTCCGCTCTATTCAAATTAATCTAGCATACAGCAACAGAGTGATTTCTGTTTGTTATTGAAAAATGAAACGGTGAACCAGGGCCCTCCCCAACCAGATTTATGAGTACAAAGGGATTCCACTTCGGGCAGTAAGTGCTTTGAGCCTACCATCTGGACACCAGTGCATAGTAGGGACTGAGCTCGAAACTGATGTCCCTAAAGGGCTTTATGGGAAAATTATGGCACCTCACCAGCACACACAGCTTGAACTACATGTGGCTTCAGGGCTACTGCTCCCTGGGAATGGGAAAGGTGAGAGTGCTTCTAGAGAATTTACAGAAAGAAACAATAAAGATCCAGCGGCACCAGGTGGTGGCTTACCTACACTTAGCTCTTATAGAGAAAGTTTGCCATATTAATGATTTCGGCTTGTGGGAGGATCTCAGACTACCAACACGCTCATCATTTGGCATATTGAATGTGGTTCCGTAGGAAGCACTTACTGGATTATTGGCGGAACAGCAATATAAGGCTATGGCGTTATTTGAAAAGTATTGAGATATTTTCACACTTGACAATCATCATTTGGGGTGCGCTCAAGGGGTAGTAAATCAGATAAATATGGGGGATCACCCTCCTATTTGATCATAAACTATTAGATGATCAAAAGTGGTGGAAGAGGTTGTCTCCAATGAGGTGGATAAACTTATCATGCAAGCGACGCTAGAGCTGTCAAACAGTCCATGGGCATCACTGGTGCTCATTGTAAAGAAAAAATGGCTCAAATCAAGTGGTTGTTGACTATCACAAATTCAATAATGTAACAAAAAATGATTTTACTCTCTCCTGCGGATTGATAATACGTTGGACCAATTGGGTGGGGCGATTTATTTTTCCATCATGGATCTGATCTCAGGGTACTGGAAGATTGATTTGCCATCAGCGGAGCAGGAGAAATGCGCTATCATCACTTCAAGAGGGTTATTCCAGCTGACTTGCATGCCACAAGGGTTGTGTAACGCCCTGGCTACGTTCCAGCATGCCATGGATACGATTTTAGGTGATTTAAAGCTTTCCTGCGTTTTAGTTTGCCTCAATAATATCAATGTGTTCTCACAGACATTTACAGAGCACCTCGCTCACTTGGAACAAGTGTTCCATCGCCTTGCTACCACTAATATAAAAATTAAGCCTCAGAAGTGTCATTTCTTTATAGAACAATTAGAATACCTTGGGTTTTCATGGATTCAAACAGGCTTAAACCACAGCTGGCTAAGGTGAAAGCAATAAGCAAGATGACTCGCCCAGGTAATAAGTGGGATATTCAAGTGTTTTTGGGGATGGTTGGGTACTACTGACGGTTCATTCCCAATTTCAGTTGCATTGGGGCCCCGATTTTTGAGTTGTTAAAGAAAATGAATTCCTTCAATTGGACAGAATGATGCCAGAACGCTTTTGACATGTTGCAAACCGCGTTAGCAAGCGCCCCCATTTTGCAATATCCCAACTTTGACAAACATTTCATAGTGCAAACAGACGCATCCCTCTCTTCTATAGGGGCAGTATTATCCTTGAAGGATGACGATGGCGTGGAGCATCCTGTTGCATTTTTTAGTCAAAGCTCAAACTGTCACGAACAGAACTACACTGTTACCAAATGGGAGTGTTTAGCGGTGATCTACGCTTACAAACGGTTTTAGGTATATCTACACGGGGCAAGATTTTAAGTAGTGACGGATCATGCTTCCTTGCGCTGGCTGCAGAATCTTCTTGAACTGGAATGATGGCTCACACGTTGGGCACTGAAGCTCCAGGTGTATGATTTCGAGATTATACACCATCTGGGAGCAAAACATCAAAATGCAGATTGTCTTTCCTGGCTGCCAATGGTTGCTATCATGGCGGATTTAGCTGACATAATGTACGAGAAGATGATGGCGAACAAATACCAGGATGAGCCGCCACAGGTGATCAAGGTATTAGACAGACTCAGGGAGGATACTTTCCTATGTGGGGAAGAACTATATAAGTGGATTGGAGACTCGACGCTGAGTTTCCCTAAACCTTTGGCTAGACCCACAATTATTATGGATGCTCATCAGGCTGTAGGTCATGGAGGATTGCGGAAAATGCTGGAGTTTTTGTGACCCCAATACTACTTGGAGAGCATGCATTATGACATATTGGAAACGGTTAGTTGTTGCCATAAGTGTCAAGTAGAAAAGTCTTTCCACAAGAAGACCACATACCAGCTGGTTAAACCCCTGTTCGCCTGGCACACCGTTTCCATTTATGTAGTGGGACCTCTGCCAACTAGCGCCAAGCGATCCAAGTATATAATCGTCGCCATTGATCATTTGACTTGATGGGTGGAGGCTAGGGCCTTCAACGACTTGGGCACGATCACCACTGCTAAGTTTATTATGGAGTGTGTTATACAGTGACACGTCTGCCTGCAGTTTATTCTAATGGATAATGGAACTAACTTCACTTCGCACATCCTGCCAAAGTTGAATGATTTAATGGCAATCTGCGGGGTTTTGACCACCACCTATCATCCAGGATCAAATGGAATGGTGGAGCGGGTCAATGGAACCCTAGTGAACATACTCTGTAAATTGGTAAAGGTGTTGATCCTCAGAATGGAGTGCCCTTCTAACTACAGCTGTGTCTGCATATAATATCAGCTATCATTAATCCACTGGTAAGAGCCCTTTACAACTGCTATATGGGTGACATCTGGCTCAACCCGCCTTGCTCTACTCATGTGTAGAGGATACTGGTGAGGTGGACCCTCAGCGATATTTGAAGACCCTTATGGATACACTGATCAAGCTGCAAATGGAAGCCTACTCCACTAGTTTGGCCAAGAAGATTTACAATCAAGCAGCCAATCAGAAGCGACGGAGAAGACTTCCACTGTTTGCTGTAGGAGACCTTGTCTTATTCCATGACCAGCACGTATTTGGGTAAAAAAACAAGCTCTCCAACATCTGGGCTAGGCTATTTGAGATAATCAAGAAAACTGGCATGGACGTCTACACTATTAAGGAACTTGCAGGGGGCCAGATTATCAACCAAGTTCATGCAAAGTTTTTTTGAGCATATAAACAGTAAGAGCCTATCATCCATTCAAAGGGGGTAATGTCAGGAAGTTTATATGACTGGATGATATGCTACCTATATCTGCAGATCAGAGTATGAAATGAGATGAGTCTTGAGATTGTCAGGGAAGGTATATGAATAATAATTGATCAAAATGTCAATCATTTGGAAAATCAAGGGGAATTACGCCAGGATTCAATATAAATGTGAAATTTTCTAGAAAAGGGAGATGAATAGATGACTACCAAGCCAAGGATGCATCCAGCTGGGGAACCAAGATACAAAGAGTCATACAGAGGATTGAACGGTAAAGTCTTTTCCCAGTGATTAGGTGATTGCAGATAAGTCTGCAATTAGTATAAAGTTAATAAAGGTCGAAACAAGAAGCGTTTGCTCCATATAATAGTTTATTAAGTTTTTAATAAAAGTCAGCGATCTTCATATCATCCGATATGGTTGCTCAGTGGCTAATGTCCTGTGCAAACTGACTCAGCAGAATCAAGCATATACTCTGAGAAACAACAGGTTGTTTCCCAGAGCAGTATTTATAGGAGTCGCCACAAGTGAAATATCCATAGCCAGATATCTAAAATGATAAATAATAACTCAGCTTCACAGACCTTTCAACCCTTGAGTTCTCCCAAAAAGAAGGTATTGAATTAGAAATAGCCTCCATTTTAAAATAGAATTGGGGTTTCCAAAAGCAGTATTTATAGGAGTCGCTAATGGTGAAACGCTTGTGTCCAAATTATTGGAACCCCCTTTGATTGAGGCAAGAATTTACATAGAAGAGCACCAATTATAGGATCAACGGAAGGAAGTGAATCCCGCCAACCTGATTGTCCAATGGCTGCTGATAATGCTACTCTGGGACAATGACGTTCTGACAATGTCATCCACTTTAGGGCCTGGACCCAACTTAAATATTTATATAAAATAGACCCAAAGACATCCCAACTAAATGGGTGCAAAGAGCCCATAGTAGGTTTGGAAAGAAGAGAAAATGGGTTGCCTAGATTACAGAAGGCGTTTTGATGTAATTAATTTGACCAACCATCTGGGATATATTGTTTTTATATATATTTAATTTTATATTTTAAATCAAAATTTTATTTGGGGAAGGCCAACCAGGGGACAGACACTTCTGATAGAACATTAAACAATAAAATGAACTTCAGCGAGAGGAGGGCACCCCAGAGAAGCAAACGCTATCTCCTGTTGCTAGTGGGAACGCCAAGAGAAGGAAGGGGGTCACGTGTGTAGGGGCTTGCGCCCCTATTGAGCATGTATGTAAGAAGGGGTCTGAAACGATGAACCAAACTGGGAACCAGGATGAGACCATCTGGCGACGATGAGATGGGAGGTACACGAACATCCACGCTTGAAAATGGTCTACAAGGTGCAACTGGAACTGGCGTATAGCTTCCTGGAGGGTGGGAGTGGAGCCTGAGATAGCATCCAAGACAATTGTATGGATAGTCCACATAGCGATTGCAACTACTAAGGCATGGAGAGAAGATGGTAGAGGGGAAACCATGGACAAAGAAAATATGTCCTGAGATAGGCTGAAGGGCTGATCCTGATCTTGGCGAAATAGACGTTGTACCTCACGCCATATCGCTTTTGAGGGAGGGCACTCTTCCAGGCGTTGAACCAACGTTCCATACTGGACACACACGATGCAAGATGAGTGCAAAGCGTTAGAGCGCTCAGCAGTATGGTATACTCATCTCAAGCAGCGCCACACATGGGAACAAATATGCAGCTGCAGAAGAGGGTGGTGAGCGTACTTCCATATGGCTTTCTGGGTATCTAGGGAGTAGGGGATGTCCACCATGTCCAGGTAGTCCACCCTGGCTATGGTAGGGGACCTCATGGGTATCACTCCGTTCAGAATGGGTAGTCCTTGTACTTCCTGGGTGAACTGACGAGTAGGGCGCCCCCTCTGGGCAATGTGCCCACAGATGAAAATTCTCTACTCAGTGCTCCGCATGGAGAGGAGGATCCTTTTGAAGTGGAGTGACGTCCCATGTGGGCCCGCAGCAGAAGGATGTGAGGCGAAATATTTTAACAAAGAGTGGGGGTGGGTAGGATTGCTGAGGCCAGGGTGCGGGAGAAGTTAAAGTGGGATGCGCGGGACCAGTGCTGGGCTGAGATCATAGGGTTGGTGACAGCAGCAATCCAGGTGCCAAGGATTTTGGCAGCATGGGCCTCAAAGTTGAGCAGGCCCATACCACCACTATGGCGAGGGCCAAACATGACATCCAGGCGCACCGGCAATGGCGGCCTAACCAAAGCAAACTTGCAGAAGGGCGTATAATGACTTGAAAAAACAAGGGGAAAAAGAGATGGCGTGGCCCCAAACCATACTTTAGAAAGGAGCATATAGTTGGCTAGCACTATCATGCCTGTAAGGGAGGTCTGACGGGCTCTGAGGGAAGCTATGCATTTTGTAACGTTGTCTAGGATATGGTTTTCCATCACCGTTGAGGCGTACCCTCCCGCCTTTAGCCACACCCCCAAATAGCGGACAGGGCCAACGGTGGGGTTTGGCACAAAGGGGAGCACAAGCGGGGCAGTTTGGGGTGGGCAGGGCAAGCGATCCCATGAGAAAGTTGAAGCAGGAAGAAAACGGGGCGCTGGGGTCCCAGCGGGATTGATACCAACCAAGGAGAACAATTTCGGTTTTGGAGGCGTTAAGTGCAGCATTACTTACCCTGGACTAAACCTGGATAGTAGCTTCAAGCGCTCGTGTATAATGATTTTTAGAGACCCCAACCACACAATCATCAACAAACGCCATCATCTTGACTGGTGCTTGGTCTTGCACATGGACACCAGTAAGGCGGACATTCACATTTTGAAGAAGTGGGTCAAGGCTGAAGCTATACAAGAGTGGGCTAAGAGGGTCCCCTTGGCATAGGTCCCTTTGAGGCGGACTACATTCGTGAGGAAGCCAGGGCCACGCACAGCCATTGTGGCGGATTCTGTGAGCAACATCATCCAATTAATGAAACGAAAGGGGAGGTGGAACTTGTGGAGGCAGGCTCTGAGGTAATCCCAGGTGACTCTATCATAGGCCTTCTGCTGTTCTAAAAAAACAAGTGCTCCAGAAGCTGTGGATTGACAAACGTTGGCTAAGGTGTGCATGTTATCCCAAATCGACCTTTTTAGGACAAAACCAAATTGTTCAGGGGAAATGAGAGCAGAGGCAACTACCCCTAGGCGGTTTGGCATGATTTCAATAAATATTTTTGTGTCTGTATTAGTGAGTGAAATGGGGCGCCAGTTGGCCAAGTCCAGCTTATCCCCTTTCTTGTATAACGTTATCATGAAGGCCTCTTGCCCTCCAGGAAGGAGATGCATTTCCATAAGTAATTGGTTTATAAAGGCAAGCTGTAAGTTCCAGAGAACGTCCCCTGGCTGTTGATTGGGCCCTCTTCCCATTCCTGAGTAAAAAGACACTGAAGAGGATAGCAGTACCCCTCATTACTCAGGGCGATCTCGCTCACATAGTAGATGAGCAATGGGTAACAGCTCTTCCGCTTTGGATCCCACCCCCAGTACCCACACTCACCTCAGCAGAACTGTTACAGGAAATTGGCAAAATCTGCGCCAAGATTGTCAAATTGAAATTGAATGGATCTAATTTGAGTGGCAATATGGCTGATGCCCGAATCTCAAATGGCCGGGAAGGCATGAAAACAGAGTTATTGGTCAGAATGCCTGACAGTTCCAATTTGACCAATATGCTGATCAAACAAAGCACCCTCCTACCAAAGCCATCGAGGATCATCCTTGACGATCAGGCTATAGCATTGGGCGCCACCAACAAGGGTTTGAAGCCCCCAGTTGGCAATACAGGCGTTGCAGCTGATGTGATGCCACTGACTGAATGAACGGTCCAGCAACTGAGCGCGGGGTGGGTTGGGTGTCCTGAACCCATTCCCAACCAAATGGACCCACCCCTATGTGGGGTGGCCTTGGGGGATTCCTGTCACTTGTTGGGCCAAATGCCCTCATGACAACCATCAGAAATGTAGCTGAGCCTTGGTTTGGACGTTCAAGATCAAAACAACAGCGACTCAGCCCACCACCAAATTTTGCAATGTCAGTTCTCAAGGAAAAATCCGCCCATTCCCAAACAATTCGCCAGTTAGGTCAAAATTGCAGGACCTGATCCCAGCTTGTCACTACCCTAATCGACCACTATTTAATCAGTTGCATAGCACTGAGAAAATTGTTGGTCAATTTTATTCCTTTTCTTTCAATAAAATTTTGACAAAAAACCAAACAATTTTTATAATCTCTTCTGACTGCATCCCTGATGGCGTTTCCCTGATGGCCTGTTAATCCATATACCAGATGGGCTCTACCAGTCCTCTTGGTCACTATGGCCCCCTCCGTCATCAATTGGGTTCAGTGAGTCTGATATTTTTGGCTCTACAACCTCATTATCACTAACTTCCAGCAGCAATACATGGGGATCTTGTGGCCATATGTCCACCAATTGCAAGAGAGTATCCATCTCCTTGCTGCTCCGATTGAAATGGGCCCATACGCCGAGGATCTTGTCAAGAACATCTCAGTAATCCCACCCCCTGAAGCAAGGCCCCCTGGGATCAGGAGTGGGTTCAGTGTAATTAGTCGTCAGGATCATCCTTACCATTGTGCTGCACCAACAATTCGTCATTTCCCAATGCCCAGCACCATATCAAGTCATTTGGTTGGCAATGCCTCTGGCATTCTGGCTTGCTTTTTGGGTGCTTACGCATCCTGACTGGCAGGCCAGTCTAAACTTCTTCTGCCATTTACATGACATAAGCAGTAAGGAGGAAAATTTTTGAAATACTACTCATAGAACACATAAAGGATGATATCTGGGCCTGGGCATTTTCTATATGGTGCACCACAAATAGCAGAACAGAGTTCGTCCTGAGTAATCAAATTCATCAACTCCAGAAAATGGGAAATGGTGCAGATATGTGCGCTTTTGAGAAAATTGTCCACTTTGGTTTGCAGAACTGAATCAGATCAATATAATTTGGAGTATTAGTTGTGTATTTTGATAACCACTTTGGCCGGTGTATATGTGATGGAGTGGTCTGGACTTCACACCTGTGTGCAGGCCAAGCTCTGGCGCGGTGTGAAGAATTTTTGAAAAAGTAAGTGTAACACATATTGCCTCTGTTATATGCTTTGCTTTATACTGAACACAAACAAGATGATTGTGTTTTCCTACCATTGCGTTGAGGCGATCAGACACTTCCGACCACTTGTGACCCCAAGCTGGGCTGTATTCTGCAGTGGGGATGTTAGACTCCAGATGGTCTACTTCTGCCAGCATGTGCAAAATGACTGCTGAGGAAGTACGCAAGTGATATGAGGAGAGGTGGTGAGCCTGGTGGATTGTGCTCGCTTTGAAAGTTAGCCAGGTGGAGTTGGGTCTGCACATAATGGTGCAGTAAAAGCCAGAGACGAAGTCACAGTTTCCACCAACAAGGAAATCTTGGTGACGAAATCTCAGTGGGGTGGAGTTTGCATCACTTCAGCGCCTGAGCCACTGGATTGGACAAGCGGAAGGTAACTGATACCATTCTATGTTCAGATAAATTGATTTTCATCATGGTAAAGTGGGAAATTTGGGATTGAAATTTCAACGGCGCAAGAATAAGGTCATGTGGGTCATGGACCTTAGCTGGCTGTTGTGCACATGGGGGTGCGACATGTTATTGAGTAGCAGTGATAATGTGGCAGAGTATTGAACAACCCTAGGGTGGCTTTTAGAACATAAGGTTCAACGTGCCCCTGAGGGGGTGTAGGTGATGAGGGCCAGCGGTCTGTGGTTGGGTTTGTCCTGCAGTTCATGTCACCAACAACAAATGGGTCAGGGGGTAGTGGAAGGGAATTGATGGCTGAGAAGAATTCCTGACAATCTCATGCACAGGTTGGGACATAAATGTTGACAACAGCATGCACTTCGTCTTCCCACAAAAAGGTGACTACAAGGATGCAGCCATCGAGGTATGATGTTGATGAAATGAATTTAAAACTATGGTTCACTTGAACAAGCACCCCACAGTGCGTAGACCAAAAGGAAAGGGAAGGGAGGAGCATGGTTGCCCATGCTTCCTCTGCACCGTGCAGACAGTGGGTTTCCTTAATGGCCAGGATATACACGGGTAAATTATTTTTTAAAAAACTCAGTTTCCTAGCCCAGGACAGCGAGGCCTTGAATCCAGCGATGTTCAATGTCCCTAAAGTAAAGGCTCCCCCATCACACCTTAGGTGCAAGGAGAAGGGCACCCATGCCCTTCAGCCTTCTTGTTCTCAGCATGTCACTGTTTGGAAGCACGGGTATTATGTACTATGGAGTATGGTTTGGTATGGGAAGCTTTAGCTGTGGGGTTCACATTGGCTTTTGCCTTTTGCTTTTTCCCCACTGTGGGACGAATTTTTGGCTTTGTGTGCACTTGCGGTGCACCATTGCATGAAGGTGGAATTTTGGCAGGGATATTGTTGAGTGACTCAGTTCCAATTGATGCTTGGTAGCATTGGTTGGGTGAAACTGACTCACCCATCAGGTATTCAGCTTAGGTGGCCCAATATTATTGGTGGAAAGATTTGCAAGCCACTTCCACCATGAATATCTTGATGTCCTCCTGGAGCTGGGCTGGCAGGATTGCAGATGAGGTCTTGGCTGCCTCCTTGGCCACCGCCTTGCAGGCCTGCTTGGCCTTCTTACGCTCCTGTGGGGACACTGGTTTTACTTGAATGTAGAACCCTGGAGCTCCCCATGGGAAGGCTGCGTTGTTGTCTACTTCCAGTTCATAGTGGGCATCTGCACCACACATTGCTTCCAGGATTATTTCAGTTTGGGTAATGCTCTCCTTGGCAGGGCAGGTATGGGCCTTGTGGCCAAAAGCATGACAAAAAGTACAGATAGGAGGCGCGCTATCCATGGTGACCCTAAATGGGTGGGAATCTTGCCCATTGATTTCTACAAAAGTGGTATGAGGATTTGGGTCAAATCTTCCGCTATCTCCACAGATGTGGTTAGAACAGCAATCGCTTTGCCCGCGCACAGGTCTGGCATGAGTGAGAAGTGATGCATCTTGAAGGAATGAACTTCCTCATATTCAGCGAGCCCAGCCTTCAGGTGGTGCTCCAACACAGTGTGCTTGACTGTTTTAGGTAGGAAGTCAAAAGTTATAAAAATTTGGTTCAATTTAGTCCAGCGGGTGCACTTTATTTCAACTACCCATTGACCATCTGGGAGGTCCACCACTACTTGCACTTTTGGGGCTTCATCTGCTGCATTTTTGTTTTTAAAACCAAGATCCAGCCAACCGCGAGGCATGGAGTGTGGTGCGACATACACCGCATTCAGGAAATGTGTGTTTACATCTCCACAAAACTTCTCTCAAAGCGTCATTTGTTGAATATACAGGAAAACATGCACCCCATGTTCCACTAACAATAGTGGTTGGGAGTGCGGCGTATTGATGAACTGGTTGCAGCATGCTTGCCATGCCAAAATTTCTGGGGAAATGGTAACTGCCAGTTTTTTATTATTAATTCTATCTATTCCACCAGATTTGCTGGGGCATTTATGAAACTTGGTTGATATGGGGCTTACACCTGTGCCCTTAACTTTACTCGCCAAACTGCTCCCCAACATTGGGTGAAAACTAATCTCCTCGATGAGATTATCAAATTTGCCTATAATTGAATTAAATTTGTTGCAAAAGTGTTTGCAACGAGAGAGAAAAGTTTTAATATTTAATTTTATAGTTGACTATACTTAGATAAAGAATTTAACCCAAATATGTTAATTGATAATGTGCATCATTCATTTTCATATAAGGTTGGTCAATTATTCATTTACTATTAATGAAATCCCCAAACCCACCAGTGCATTTCTTATTCCTGATAATCATCAGCCACCAACGTCATTTCCTCAATAGCCTTATGCCTCTTGTTTTAGTTCTGCTAATATGCTATTTTAAACCGCGTCAGCATAAAAACATTATTAATATGGTATCTTATAGTCATTGTGGCCAACCACTGGTAACTTAACTACATATGGCATATTTTAATTACAACTGGATATTAATCTTACGTTGGAAATGCCCTAAGCCCTATTCACTCACTTTCCAGCCTAGTTTGGAAACTACAATGGTAGTTTACCAATTTTAAGTGCTTCTTAGTAACCATGAAATTCACCAATGAGATTTCTGGTAGAGAAAGCATATCTAAGCGAGATTTTAAACTGTAACGATTTTTCCCTTAAGCATCTAGTTTTTAGTCTAATATTAAACTTAGTAAAGCGAACCACACAGTCACTGACAGTACTAAATACTAAAGTGTACTCACTTATTTTTATAGATAAAATCCTCATTTCTGTAACCAAGGTTTCCTTTGATTAAGTCTTTACCCTTATTGTTGTCCTCAACAGCATCTGGTTTGGTTGTGTATATTGACCTGTACATCAAAATATGACGCCTAAGCGCTGATTTCAACACATTTCAAACTTCTATTGCTTTCCAAAACTTAAATTGAGATCTAAAACTAAAAATACTCAGTCAACGGCACTGGAGGAAAAAATTCAGCATTTTAAAGCCAAAAGAGGGCGAGTGAGGGCTGAATATAAAAGTGATAGAATCATCTGAAGAGATAGAAGCTTGTGCAGCAGGACCCCAGAAAGTCCAAAAACCACCAGGCAAGTTCAGGAAGGGCTGTAATCCTCCTGCAAACAGTAAGGAAATGATACGCTGAGCTGTGCAACAACTAAGATCAATGATAACACCACTGTAAGGAGCCTAGCAATAATGGCAATCAGCCAACACATCCTGTCACTGCTAAAATGATGTACTACGCGGAAAATTCCTCAAAAGCATAATCAAGGGGACAATCATCTAATATAAGGAGATTGTTTATATCTCTCAAAAAATACTATTAATTGAATTAAATAAAACACACACATTGCACGGTTCCAACACCTTCATAGCTTATAATAAAACCCCTAAAACCTCCAAAAAAAGTAACCTGTGAAGGCAACAAAAGGCAACATTATATAAGTAAATATATAAAATGGCTTTAGTAAAAAAGAGAGATGAACAACAGAGAGATTGGTTAGAGAAGCACTACTATAAAGATTATTGGGGTGATAGGCTTGGATCGATCTGTTGGGGCTCAGACTTAACTTTGGCAATATGAGACTACCATCAAATTAACTCTATAGCTCAAGTATGTATGTAATAAAGACTCTATCACATGCTTAATGTTACCATATCTAGTAATATAACTTGAAAAAGAATCCAATCATCATTTTAAAAAACGTATTGAATCATTCCTAATTAAGCTATAGAAACTAATTTTCAGTACCATTGATGTAACCCCATAAAATTCATCATGCGTTTTATGGAGATTTACATGGTACTGTTTGGCTATAACCCAGCGTTGGTTCAAAGTATATCTAAGATCAGGGTGGGTGGCCAACTTGACCCCTTTGGCCTTCTTGACTCTCTCCTTATCCCCAAGTTTTACACCAAAAATATGTCATAAGACATGAAAAGTGTACAGACTCAGGGATCTCAAGTTAGCTCTGGGTGTTATCTGTCTGATTCTGAGAAACTACCAGAGCAACCAGGCGAGTGCTGTAACTGTGTCCCCATAAGCCCTCTAATTGAAAAGTGGAGAACCATCTTTGCAGATGCATCAAAATGTCTATGATGAAAGCCATGATGCACAGAAATTCTTGAAAGATGGTGTCAGGATTTAAGATGATGAGAGAATCGAAATCCCTGCTCACAAATCGAGCCTTGGTAGCTCAACTCTTGTACCAGCGCAAATGGAACCTCACCCTGAAGGCACTGAAACTAGATCTAATCAGGAAGCATCACGTGCATAAGAATCGTAGAAACACCTTCAGGAATCTCATCCCTGCTTCACAAATTGCGTGAGCCGCGGTCACCACTACTGCTTTCATGAGGATGATGCAGAACAATTAAAGTGCAATTAGGAGTCAATCTGGAAGTCAGTGAAAGATCCTGATCATATGGGGACGCAAAGGTCCTTATGGCACCATTTCCCTACATGCCCTGTAAATATTGACGCTTTAAAACTCATTAAAGATTTCTATATTCACCCCATATTTTCATTTTTTGAATTCTCTACTAATTTACAGTTTTGAGCTTATTTTTAAACTTTAGCGTTAGTCAAAAGAACTGTTACAATGAAAAAAGTGGTGCTAAATATAGGGGACTCAAAGAAGTCAAAGTGAAAACGTTATAACAAACAATGGAGAATAATAGCAATTAAGAAAGTCAATCTGCTGATTGGTCAAGGAGTTTTGCTCGATAAATTAGTACCTTGCAATACAAAGTATTGCCCACGTAGCATAAAAGCTTAAAATTTTGGGCCACGTTCCAGTTCATACTACCTTCCATTGGCGGTGATTAATACTAACTTCAGTACAAGAACCTTAAAGAAATTATTCAACAGCTACTAAATGGTTTCTACTCTCAGGAGGCAGCTCAAATCAATTGTGTGCTTCTTTGGTGCCTTCTACCATGTGGGATCTATATATCTCAGCCCAACTACCAGTGGAAAATAGACATTGGGGGCCAAGAACAATCTTCAAAGTTTTGTCCATCATGCGATTTATCACCTCCTACAGTTATTCTGGTTGCACCATCATGAAGTCTTATAACAACTGGGGCTCACCTAAATCTTACACTCCCATGTTGTCAATATCTATAACGCGGCTTCCTCCTTCATCCACAATAATCGAGAAGCTATTATCAATAACTGACATAAAATCAATAAATCCTAGAACCAGCTTGAGGTATTGGATAGCAGAATTTAGGCTACCTTGAAGTCAGCTTTGCCAGAATACACAACTCCTTGAGGCTGCTTGGAACCAACGCCTCCACCAAATTGAAGACCAGGTATGGACTCTCCAGCAATACTATCAAGTTGGCCTCTAGTGATTTCACCTCCAGGAGTGAACAAACTGAAGGTCTAGAGGGTTAGAGGGCTGGAAGGTCCTGAGGATCCCAGAGGGCCTGAAGGTCCGCGAGGGCCTCAAGGGCCCTCTTGCCCCACAGTGCCTACTCCTAGTGACCCAAACGACCCTTGAAGAAAGGAAGTTTTGGCAGCCCTAGCCGCCTTATGGGAACAAATCTGTAATGTGGCCCAAGGATCTATTCTCTGAGTGGATGGAGTCCCCTTGACCTTAGGTATTGATTTGAGGCCCTGTCGGATGAATGTATAATCTTGGCGCCTTCACCAAGCTTGCTGATAATAGCATTTCCCAGCTTGAACAAACCTGCCAAGGGTTTGAAACCCGCTTATACAACTTAGAAAGCAGTTTCTTCTTCAGTGCGCCAACATCTAAGTATTAAAAAAGCAGGTTGCTCACAAGGCCTCCAACTCCTTTCTCAACTGAAATTGGGATGATATCCAAGAGGGCCTTAAGTGCCTAAGATGACAGTTGGATCATCAGGCTCCCTGCGACTATGCAGAGACAAAAATTCCAAGCCTGCACTGATTCCTGGTGTTGGTACCCTCTCCACTCCTCTTGTAACTAATTATAAACCTAGCTTTAAGGATGATAAAATTTAGGGCTTTCACTAATCGCTAAAAACAAAAAACCCCTAATTGAGTACCTGCACAGGTTCGGTTTTAGCATTCTTCACGTTGTCTGATGATTTTATAATACAATTGATAATAGTATGAAGATTAATATCCGTAGTTGAATAGATAACTAGTTTCTGGTCCAAAGCTTGACTGGTATTCCTCCTCAAAGTACTCTAGATGTCTTCAGTAAGGATTTATACCCTTATCCGCCTAACTTGATTTACGCTCAGATCCCTAGTTTATGCCTTTACTCTTGGTGACACGAAGTTGGCAGCAATTCCCATCTCAGCTCAGCTTTACTTCTAAGGATCCTTGATCCTTAATCTTTATCTTTCTAAAGGTTCCCCTATTAAAGCACACAGCAATAATTTCCTGAAAATGAATAGTACTAAAACTAATAATAATTTCTGCTAAATTAGACTCTTTTATAGTGTTTTTTTAGTACTAGATGGTCTTTTATAGTGTTTTAAAAGTGAATTATTAGGGAATTTATAATGGGAATTCAGCGCCCAACCCTCAGTTAGCGCCTCAGCCATGAAATGGCAGCCTTTGCGTTTAAATTTCCCTTTTTTATCTCACCATCAACGGTCTTCCCTATCCTGGTTAGGATTCCTTCATCATACATCCTTGAGACCTAAAACAGAAAGATTCAGAAAACGTGCCCCTATTGTTTTCCACTTGATCCCAGCAAACCAACGATATTTGGTGAGCGACATTCTTAAGTAATGGGACTTGTTACTCATTATGGCAGGTCATGAACCAGCAGATCAATTTGCTAGTTGTAGACAGCATCACTCACCTCGCAACTTTCTCCTTGAATTTCCAATTGGTTGGTGTTGAAACCTGAATAATCCCAATTTGTACAACTGATAGTTAATCATCAATCAACTATCAAATGCCCCATTTTATCAGCAACTCTGCCCAATAAGATCTTAAGCATTCACCTGGATCAATCCTCAACAGATCCAATTCTGGCGAATTAATCAAAATCCCCCAAACATTGTTAACCCAAAATTAGGGTCAACCAATATTCAAATAACCGCCATAGGAAATTATCCCCTAGCGACCCATGGTAATCTAGATTTCTGGAAAGGTGGGCAAAAATCCCAACACATCACCCCATGTCTAGATTTCCAGAAAGGATAGGTTTGGGACAGGAAAATACACCTCAGGCACCAGGTAAAATATTCCTTGGGTTCTAGCAGAGAACAGTCAATCTGTACTCAACACTGCTTAAGACAACCTTTGGCATGCGGTTCTCTCCCTCTTCCTCTTCCTCCTCACTACCACTTCCTCAGAGCGTGGTCCTTAAGACCCCATGTCATGCCAGGTTGATTGATTTACTCATGTTGATACTGATCCCAAGATCTGGGTTCCCCCATTGGCGCATATGACCCACTGTCATATTCAGGATTTTTGGTCTGGAATCCTTTATTTCCTGATCTTTCTCCTTGTCCTCAACAGGAGGTTCTTGCTGTCAATGTTCATTTTGTGGCACAGTTAAGAATGCTCATTTATATTCGCTCTTGTTATTTTCATATAATAACTTCTTGGCTCATAATATCCTTAATTTTTCTCTGAAAAGCTTATCTCATTAATTTTGAGATTAATTTCTCTGAATTAAAGCTTAATTGATTTCAAAGTACATAATGTCAACTATTATAAAAGCCCAACATCCCCCTCTCATCCAGTCATATGTTAAATTTGGAGTCTCAGGTACCAACAACTGCTTGACAGCATGTCTGCTAAAGATGTTTGCTCTTCCAGCTGATGAGTCAATCTGCACGCCAAAACCACTTCTATGGTCCCCCTAGGACTCATACGCCCAGTTAAGTACCATAGCCAGTCCTTCCATGGAATTACTGGAAATGGTATATAATCCCAATGAAACCAGGTTAGTGATCATCTTGAACGACTTGCGACCAATATTCCCTCTATCAATTCCTGAATTAGATTTTGAAATTCTCCTGGATTTGGCTCCATTTGCAGATACTCCTACAATCATTGTCAAACCTCCTAAGCAATGCCCTCCGCTATTGATCAATCATTCCTTACCAGATCTGAATTGCTTCCACAGTTCCTTTTCTGAATTGGGAATTTTTACAAACAGCTGTTATGTCAACTGAACTAGCCATTGGAAACTGCAAACATTTAGAACTCCCCCATGCAGAATTGAGGACCCAAGTAACTGAGGCTCTATCCATATCTCTGAACCCCAAATCTAAAAATATCCTGGATGAGGTGTTGCAGCCTATTCTCTTTGCTTTGCTGGCCAAGCTTTTGAAGTTGGGCCACAAAGCTTCCAGTCTCTCCCAGCTTCCATCGCTTATTCTATTTTCTCTTCCAAGAAGCTCATAGTCATCATCTGCAGGATACCATCCGTTACCTGCATGGCTATCTCATTTCTGGCGCGTCCCATTGGTACCTTCCACTGATGGCCTGATTGGGGGCATGATTCAGCAACCCCGCCTAGTATCCCTTGCTCAATGCCAGATCATATGTCCAATGTTCTTGATGAAGCCCATTGGCAAGTGCTCAAGACCAATCCTATGGCTCTGGTGCCATATTGGGATTACTCAGGGTTATTCGCTGACTGCTTCTTCTTGTTTTGTTGCTTCCCTCCCCTATCTGGAGTATCGCATTTAGCAAGTACTAATGTTTCCATATCTATTTCCCTAGTCATGTTCTCACAGGTATCAGCCTCCTCTCAACGAACTTGGCTTCAAGTAGGCCTATCCCTTGCTAGCATCCAATCTCACGTAGATTTTGACAGTTTGTTCACTCCTTTTGTGATACATCCTCCCTTACCCAGGAGGTGACATAGGCAGAATCACCCCAAGTTGAGGGCACTCAATAAAATTATAAAATATATTTATTCATGTGCGTTTTAATAATTTTTTTCCAATGTATTTTAATAATCTTTTTCTTTTCTTCTTTTTTATATGGGACATGACCTTCACTCGTTTCAGCGGTCTATCTTTTTTATTTATTCCCCCAAACTGGTTTCAAGTTATACTCTAACATACCAGTTTTCTATGGTTCAAAGGTCTAATTTTTTTAAGACATAACCATCTTTTTTGGCTTAAGCGGTTCTTTTTTCAGACTTAACCAAATCATCAGGACATAACCTCTCAATGGTTCAGCGGTCCTTTGGGAACACTAATTCTAATTATTCAATTTAATAAGCTGCATCAAATATTTAGCATGGACGAAATTCACAATACTTCCATCCAAGATGTTCTTGATGAAATAGCCATCCATTGCCATCTTGGAATTAATCTCAAATGGACCCAACCACAACACATCTAACTTGCCTCTTCTCCTGAAACCATTTTGTATCTCAGTAGGCACATTTTTCGCCTATTTGGTAATCTGATAAGGCTGGTCAGCTCTTATCATCTGTCATTTTTGCCTTGATCATTTTCTTCAAGGTCGTATCAAATGCTTGTGATTGTATCTCAATCAGGATATTTGAAAATAAAATCAGGTACTGCTCAGCACTCATCCCTGATGATGGTTCCACCACCAAATATGGAATCAGTGACAACGTGGCCTTACTTCCATACAGTAACTAAAATGACGTTTTTCCCATCACCATATGATGACTTATGTTGTACTAAATGTCACCAAACTAAGGTATGTTTCCCATGTGGAAATTCTCCAGGTGACCAGATTCCTCAGCATCATGGCCAGCGTTCCATTGCCCACTCTACCAGTCCATTAGTCTCCAGCCAGTAAGGTAATGACATGACTCCTCAGATCACCATTATTTTATTTAATTTCAGGATCACGTGGGATGTGACATTCGTTCCATTGTCACTCAATAGACCTATGAGTATCCATTTCAAAATATACTACTTGATCCAGGAGAAATCTTGCCGTGCTTGCAGAGTCTACTTTTGCTAGAGCCTTTGTTTGACCCATCTCACCAGATGGTTGATTGCAACTATGATGCATTTGACACCCAGTAATTATGGTTATTGGTCCCATCACATTGATGGACACCATATGCCAGGAAAATTCAGGGAAGACCAGTCAATAACCAGTAATGTTCTTGTGAGGCTTGTGAAACTGGCACTCCACACATCAAGTCAGATAATCCGCTACATTGTAGTTGATGGACTCCCAGTAATAATACTGGCGAATGTGATTGGTCATCTTCCTTATGCCTCCATACCCAACAACCTTATGCGTGGCTTGAACAATAGTCACTCGTTCCAACAGCTTTGGAAATAGTAATCTTTTTCATCAATAATCTTAAAAACCTGTCCATCCATGGTCTCAGTGTTTTCCATCCCTTTTTGAAGCGCACCTTGGATTTCATGGGACCCATATCTGATTACTCTTTCAACCATTCTCTAGAATAGCTCATCCACTTGCTGGTATACCACTTGGACCATTGGTAACCTCAATAAGCCATCTGCATTCTGATGAGAAGCTCCAGCTCTGTGGACTATTTCCTAATCATAAGCCTGTAGCTTCAATCCCCTTGGGCCAGTCGTCCTTATGACTCTCTTAAACTGTGTAGCCAACGCAATGAGGAGTGGTCCGTCACCACTTTGAAGTACAGTCTATAAATATACACCTGAAACTGTTTACATGCATAAATTACCACAAGGAATTCACACTAAGTAACAATGTAATTCCTTTCAGCTGCTGAAAGTGTCCAGCTCACATATGCTACCAGATGTTCGTCCCTGAGTTTGTCCGCTTGTCTCAGGATGGTGCCAATCGCCATTAATGAAGCATCAGCCAGTATTATAAATTCCCAATTGAAATTTGGATATTTCACTTTTGGAGAATCCATCAAATACCAGCGTAATTCATTGAAAGAACTCTGGCCTCTTCACTCCAAAAATTTTTTTGTATCCTTCAGCAAATGAAATATGGGCTCAGAAATTCTCATAAAATCCCATATAAATCTTCAATAGTATCCAACCATTCCAGGGAACACTTGGATATCTTGGACACTATTTAGTACAGCAATTTGCTCTATGGCTTCAATTTTCTGGGCTTGCAGCTGCAGTCCACTAGAGTTGATAACGAATCCCAGATATCCCAATTCTTTCTTGAAGAAGTGGCATTTCCTCAGTTTGATCTTCAGGTTAGCCACTGTAGGAATCCAGCTTTTCCATGCTTGCTGGTGCTAACGTGGCTGTATTCCACAAAAGTCTTGATAAAATTAATAAATTTACACTAATAAAAAACTTGGGTTTTTAATAGTTTTTATTAGTAATGCGGGGTAAGAAAAGAAAAAGTGATCCCCTTGATATCTGACCGATCCATATTTAAACAGTATTGAGGGGCAGAGGAAATTTACTAGTAAGTTCAATATGGCTTGTTAATGTCTGAATTAGGAAATATTTTAAAGCATCCTATTGAAGCTCGGAATACTCATTCAATTTTGGCTGAACAATAGCAGGGGAATTACTAATGGCTAAAACGTACCCATGAGGTAACAATTTTATGAACTTCAGCAAACCCTGTTTGTAAAATCTTTTGCACCCTGGGGGACACTCACCATGCCTATAAAAAGGGGTGGTCCCCACGTATATGCTTTGAAGGACCTGGTTGAGGCTGGGGGAGTACCTCCTGATAGATGCCCCACAGTCCATCACTTAGTCAGAGTAATCTGACTGCTTTATTTTATGGTTGCTGCCAAATTGTTAATTAAAACATGTTACCCAATTTTCAGGGTTCCACTGAGAAGCAACCAGGTTCTTTTGGTCGTTTTTATTATTTTTACTATTATTATTAAAGTCACGTTTAGGTTCATCGCAAACTTGTAAATGACTGACATTTCCACGTTTCAGCTGATTTTGACACAGAACATTCTTTCTTTGCAGCTGCAAGGGCAAATATCTGAGATCACCCCCTTAAGATTATTGGGGGGAGAATAAAGCTGAAGGAAGCGGCCATGTACTCAGTTAATGGTGATTCCTGTAGCTAGCGAATTTAAGAGTATTCATTGCCTCTTTTGTAGGTGATGGTGAAGGGACCCTCCCAGAATGATCCAAGCTTACCACTTCTAGGCGTGATGCGGTTATGGTAGTATAATACCATGTTGGACACTTGGAATGTAGGTAGGGGGTTCTGAGCTCATTAGCTGCCTGTCCTTCTTTAGTCACCGTGTTTGCTAAATTAGTCATTGCCTCAGATTGGAGTTGGATGATGCGCTGAGCTAATTTTCACGTGACTTTCTCAGGTTTCCTCAGCTTCTTGAAGGTGCATCACCAAATAAAAAACAATATTTACCCCCCCTTTTTTCCCCCAAGGGGGGCCCTTTTTTTCCCCCCCTCTTTGGGGGGAAGGCCCCCCCCTTTTTTTTCCTTTCCCCCTTTTTTTTAAAATTGGGGGGAAAGGGGGGGGAAAACCCCCCTTTTTTTAAAATTATTAAAACCCCCAAAAAATTTTTAAAAATTTTTTTTTTAAAAAAGGGCCCCCTTAAAAAATTTGGGGGGAAAAAAGGAAATTTTTTTTTTTGGGCTTTTAAAACCCGGGGAAAAGGGCCTTTTCCTTTTTTTTTTTAAATTGGGGAAAAAACCCCAATTTGGGGAAAAAAGGGGGGGGTTTTTTTTTTGGGGGGGGGGTTTTTTTTCGAGTTGCTTTTTTAAAACCCCCCCCTTTTAAAAAAATAAAAGGGTTTTTTTTTTTGGGGGGGGAAAAAAAAACCTGGGGAAAAAAATTTTTTAAAAATTTTTGGGGGTTTTTTTTGGGGGGTTTTAAAGGGCCCCTTTTTTTAAAAAGGGGTTTTTTTTTTTTAAAGGGGGAAAAAAATCCCTTTTTTTTAAAAAACCCCGGGGGGAAAAAATTTTTTAAAAAAAAAAAACCCCTTTTTTTTTTAAAAAAATTTTTAAAATTTTTTTTCCCCAAAATTTTTTTTTGGGGGGCAAGGTTCTTGGGTTCCCTTTTTTAAAAAAAACCCCCCCCTTTAAAAAAATTTTTTTTTTTTGGGGAAAAAAAAAAATTTTTTTTTGGGGGGAAAAAATTTTTTGCCCAAAAAAAATTTTCCCCAAAAAAAAAAAAAAAAAAAAATAAAAGGTTTTTTTTTTTAAAAATTTTTTTTAAAAAAAACCCCCTTTCCCTTTACCCCTTTTTTTTTTTTAAAAAAGGAAATAAAGGGGGGGGGGAATTTAAAAAGGGTTAAAACCGGGGGGGGTTTTTTTTTTTTTTTTTTTTGGGGAAATTTTTTTTTGGGGAAGGGGGCCCCCAAAAAACCCCTTTTTTTTTCCCCCCTTTTAAAAAAATTTTTTTTAATATTTAAATTATGTAGCCTTTGAATACCTCCTTCAAGTGATAAAGGTGTTCGTTAAAAGTCTTTTGAGAATACTGTAATGTTATTGAGGTAGACAATGACACAGCTTAACTTCAGGTCCTGCATAATATGATCATCTCACACTGGAAAGATTCAGAAGCATTGCATAACCCTCAAGTTAATCGTGTGGGTTGGAAAAAACCATCACTACAAATAAGGGCGCATTTCTCCTGATCCTGAGGAGAAAGGTACATTTGCCAATAGTCGCTAGCTAAGTCCATGGCGAAAATGAAGTTAAAGACAGAGAGTTAAGACAGGGAATAATCAATATGAGGGAGAGGATAGCTATCCTTTTTTGTGAGAGTATTTAACTTGTGGTAGTCCACGACTATCCAATGACCTCCGTTTTTCTTTTTTATTAGCAAATGAGGGGAAGTCCAAGGGCTTTGGGAAGGAACTAGCAATCCCGCGTCTAGACCTGCTGATTCTCTGTCCTCATTTGCTGTTCTTCTACCTTTGATTTGCGGTAAGGTTTTGACTGAATGGGAAGGGCATCACCCACATCAACGGAGTGGCACCAGCCCTTCATGTGGACATAATCATTATCTGATTTAGAGAAGATATTGCTATAGTTGTTGAGGAGAGTGTGAACTTTTTCCAGCTCATCTGGGGTCAGCTCTTCCGAGATATGGATGTTGGGTAAGGTACATACCAGGTTATCCATTAGAAGGCCCATATCCATCATAGTACCAATGGAGTGAATTTGTTCAATGTCCTCCACAGGGACCAACACGCCTCTGCTAATCTCCTGGTGTTTTTTTAAATTATGTCCTTTGAGGTGAGGTTCCCCAGTTTCAAAGTGATGGGCCTCTGGTAAGCTGGGTCAAGAATGCCAGGCAATACCCGAGGCTTTAAGGGACTAAAGCCCTCTATACTTATGAGGTGTAACAAAAAGTGATGTAGGATTTGAAGCGGGATTTTTGTGTCAACCACTCGTTGCTCACCAGGCTTAATCAAAAGTTCATCTGCAGCATAGAAAGGGATACCTTCCCTAGCATCTACTGAATTGGGAAATTTCTTTGTGTTGCTCCAAAAAGTATAATAAGGCAAAGTTATAGCTGAAAAAAGGTATTCTACCAGGCAAGAGTATTCATAATTGCTGGGTTCTTTATTAGATAAGACTAATTGAACTCCATAGTTGAGTAACGAAAGGAAACCTTGCTTCATGTTAGTTATTCCTCGTACTCAATCACAAACTGAGTGCCAATGAGAATATCATATGCATTGTTGTCTAAAGCCGCAGCAGGGGCTTATAAAATATGTTTTCCAATTCGAATGGGAAGGTAAGAGTATGCCCTGATAGCACAGAAATATTGGGGCCAGCGGTTCCAAATTCTTGCATGTACTCCAGTTCAGGCGCTAGTTTTATCTTCTTGATAAGCTTTGTGGAGATCGCGTTAACTGGTAACCAGTGTCTAGGATAGCCAGTATTTAGACCTTTTGAATGACCACTTCAACCTTAATGGACGTTCATCTAAAGTTAGGTGACAAAGCTAAGACCTCCTTGAGCCGGAAGGTGGAGGTTAACTTTTTAAAAGTCTCAGGGTATTTATCCATGATGGATTTTATGGTATGAACCCGCTGAAGAGGGCTTATCAAGTCAGCTAAGAATTGATCACCATTGCTGGCAGAGTCAATAACTTTTGGACACCCTAGAATTTGGCTGAGGTACGTTTCCTCAGGTATGGTGGTCTCATCTACTCCTCCAGCGTTCAAGTGATCATGCACTTCTACTTCCGCGGGGCTCTTAAAATGTAGTAACCAATGTCATTATAACCCCCACTAAGATTTATCCCCAAGGTATTCTCAACGACGGGCAAGGCTGCGATGGAGTTAGGGGAGAGGGTTTCAGAAGATTGAGTAGCTTTAGGGGCCACATTTACCAGCTTGGCTGGAAGGGAAGGCACAGAGGCTTTGGTGCGCTTTTGCGAGAATATGGTATTAGCTACCTTACAGGGCTCTGAATCATAAGAAGGAGTGATATACTTTTTAAGTCGCATTGAGGAAGCATGTTTCACAGGGAAGATAGGCACAGGTGGGCTCACTACCAAATGTTCAACAGGTGAAAACTACTCAATGGTTAGAGCTGAGGGTTCACCTCAGCTTCATCTATTGTGGCACATAAATGAAATTCAACCACAATTAACAAAGCTTCCTTGATGTCATAGATGATTTTAAAGTAGCATTCTAAAGAGATGATATGCCTAGCTAGAGAGGGTTGAGAAGCTAACCCAGTTAACGGGGCGGTGATAGCATCATCAAGGGTGAGCATGTTAGAGATTGACAACCTTTGCGCAGCAAGGTAAAAGCGTTCAGCAAAGGCAATGCGTAATTCACCCTCATACATGCTAAGGCGCATAAAGGCCTGTTTTTCCTTGTGTAGACTCTGCTTTGATCCAAATTCAGCCAAAAGAGCCTCCTTCACCTCTGCCCAGATGTACAAAGGGTTCAGGTAAGGAACTATCATCTCTCGCGCTAGGCAGCTTAGCAAGGAAGGATATGTTGAACTTTTTGCTTGTCCGTTGCACCACCCATGGAAGCTTTGTAAACGTACAAAAAAGTAGCAATACTCACTTCGCCAGGGATGTACTTGTCTTTAAAACATGGCTTTAGAGGGCTGTGCTCAAGTTCATTGAGTCGGGATAGAGCGCTTGTTAGTTGCTTTTCCAGAGCAACTAAACGTGATTCCATGCGAAGAGGAAATGTGGGAGGGTTACTCATGGTTGGAGCCTCCATTTTTGATGATTTTTGTGGTGTACAGGTGGTCCCTGTAGTGAGCACCAATTTGTAGGAATTAAGCTTTTCCTTGCTCGCTGGTGCTAACACTACTGGATCACACAAAAGTTTTGATAAATTTAAAAAAAGTTTCACTAATAAAAAACTCGAGTTTTTAATAGATTTTATTAGAAACGCAGGGTAAGAAAGAAAAGTGATCCCCTCAATATCCAAACAATCCGTATTTAAACAATAATGATGGCGGAGGGAATTTAATAGTAAGTTTGGTACAGCTTGTTACCATCCAAATTAGGAAATATTATAAAGCAGCTTATAGAAGCTCAGAATACTTGCTTCATTTTGGATGAACAATAGCAGGGGAATTACTATTGGTTAAAACGTACCCATAAGGTAACAATTTAATGAACTTCAGCAAACCCTGTTTTTAAAATCTTTTGCACCCTGGGGGACCCCCGCCATGCCTATAAAAGGGGTGGTCCCCACGTAGGTGCTTTAAAGGACCTGGTTGAGGCTGGGGGAGTACCTCCTGATAGATGCCCCATGGTCTGTCACATGGTTAGAGTAATCTGACTGCTCAATTTTATTGCGTTGCCTGATCATTATTCAAAATTGTGTTACCTCAATTTGCGGGGTTCCACTGAGAATTGACCAGGGTATTCTAATTGATTGTATTGTTATTATTATTAGAATCATCTTTAGGTTTATAACAAACTTGTAAATGGCCAACGTCTCCCTATTTAAGCTGATTTTGAACCAGGACATTTTTCCTTTGCAGCTGCGAGGGAAAATGTTGACAGTCATGGACAGTCTCCTAAAGGCTTTTTCCAAGTGTTTAAATAGTCAGTAGATGTCCTACTGAACACATTTATATTGTTAATTTACACTAGGACGCATGACAACTTCAGGTCATTCATAATATGGCGTCCATGGCTCTCAAGAACGTCGCAGGCATATTGCATAGACCTTGGGGAATCCTCATTGGTTGAAACAGCCCCTGCGCAGTGATAAACGCACATTTCTCTTGGTCTTCCCATTGGCAAATCAATTTGCCAATATCAAGATATAAGATCCATTGTGGAGAGATACTTTACTTCTCTAATCAATTTAGCGCATCATCAATTTTTGGTAGTGGATACAAATCATTTTTTGTTATATTATTCAGCTTCTGATAATAGATCACCACCTGATTAGAGCCGTCCTTCTTCTCCACGATTAGGATAGGGCTTGCCCAGGAACTCGATGATGGAACTAGAAGTCCATGCTTCACTAGTTTACTGATTTCTTCTTTAACTACCGCTTCAGTCACCTTCAACCACTGAATCGATCTCATTCTTGTTGGAAAAGTTTTTCCCAGTGTCAACTTTGTGGATCACATTACTTGTGCATCCCGAATCATGGTTATATTGAGCAAATACTTACCAATACTTGTTAAATAATTTGAGCACCTCCTCCTGCTGTCTGTCCATCAGATCAGCGTGTTGCTCTTGGTTGACCAATAGATTATGAGTTTTGGTTACCCCTGCTGGTAATCCCATCTCATTGTGGATCCCAAAATCGTAAAATTTTTTTAATTAAGCCGTCAGGATTAGAAGAACAAATATGTTGATCTGATTCTTCTCAATCTTTGTCAGTTTTTCAAACATATTTACCAGGAGAACTCAAATTTCTCCATGTCCTGGAATAAACATTCCAGGAGCCACCCATGGCTCTACTCTGGACTTAGTCCAGGGGCTTCTGACTTCTCCAACAGCAGCTCAGGATTCTCCAAAGTTAAACCCGTGTCAACTATGATCTGCAATCCTGGCGATATGGTTCTCAAACTCTTGATCCTCAAAGTAATTCCCCAATTTTCATGATTTCCATCAGAATTTCTCATCACTTTCAGCCAACTAATTGGTAACAAATCAAGACAATGCCATCATTGTAGATCAGATTGATGAAGTTATTCCTCCTGGTCAGTAGAGCTTCCCCATTGTTCTGATAAACCAATAATAATGTCTGACCCAATATGGCCAACATATTATCCTCAAAGTTTCATGTAACTCCACACTTTTGTAGAAACTCCATCCCAATCAGAATATCACAATTTTGGTTGTCCAAAACTATTGCTGGGGCGGATAACACTAAGGATACAATTTGGAGTGGTAGAGCACTATATGCTCCACAGGAGATGGTGGATTAAGCCTGGCTGTCCCATATTCTTTCTTGTGTTTTAAATCAGGCGAGATCCTCATCTTCTTCACAGCTTGGTAAAGACAATATTGATAGGCGCTCAACTATCAATTATCATCTGAACCTGCACTTAATTAACCAGTATATCTATATACATACACTCAGAGTATTGTAAAGTCATATTAACTGAGTGTATAGTGGCATTATTTTCTGAATCGAGGGTGTGAATTATTTGCACCAATAGATCAGGAAACAATTTCTTGATTACGCTAAGGGGGATAATCAGGTTTTCTCATCTAATTTGACCTCAATCAATTCTTCTAGATTCTCCGCAGCTCAAATCTTGTACGCTAGTTGTCACGCATATGGCCAAACAACTTCCTTAATCATTTCTGGTTGATTCCCTTTGCTCTGGATCTGGTTACTGCATTGACATCTTAATCGACCACTTAATATAGTTGATCCTGTATATCATCATCGTTAAAAATTACTAATATCAATTTCTTCATGCAAGATATCAGGGGGAACAGGTTTTTTAAGCTCTAGACTGTTCCCCATCTAGGCTGTGGGCCCTTTTCCTGACTCCTATGCAGGTTCAGACTCTTTTTCCTGGAACACGTTGATATGTTCCTTAGGCTTTTTGCATTGAACAACGAAGTGTCCTCTTCCTCTGCACTGATAATAACATTTTCCTTTCTTATCAATCTGATTAAACTTGGGCTTATTTCCCAGCACGGTTTGATTATTGGACTCCTTAGCGCCCTCAGTTCCTTCATAGGATTCAAATTTTGTACTGCACTTGGTTTGAAGCTTTCATTAGGGGCATCAAATGTAGCTCCTAATATCTTCAAATGATCCACCATCTGTGAGGTGGTAATCTCAGTAGTGAACATGGAATACATCATTCAATGTAAATCACAATAGGGTTGATGGCCGCTTGCAACACAACCCATGTGTCAAAATTATAAATTATTTTTGCTCCAACCAAAATCTGTAATTCTTGGTAGAATTGGTCAGCGAAATTCGCTAAGGTCTAATCCTTCTGGAATTGGATTTCCATAAATTCTTGTAAGCGTTTCAACATATCCGTGGGGCTTCCAACCTCTTTAATTATGGCAGCCTTGGTCTCCAATTAAAACCAGCTGTCCCCCTTTAAACTGAGAAACACCAAGTTTTGACATTCAGTATTAAACAGTTCATCATTGTCAAAGCCTTTTAAAGATCACCGTAACCAAACATTGTCATGTTGAACAATCAGAAAAACGCAGGAGCGTTATCCTGATGGAATGTAGTTAATTTCAGCATAGCTCTAAATTCCTCCAAAGTTTTGCTAGCCACCACTCCTAGTTTGGCTACTCAACTAACTTGAGGAGTGATTTCAGGAGTCATCTTTAAAATAGCTGTAAATGTGGTTAATTATTTTGTGAAATACTTGACTTCCCAACTGAAGTTTATGGGGTCCTTTTTTCAGCTTTGGTCACCACATAGGGCTCACATTCAAATTTATGAATTTTCAACTCTTCGACTTGCTTCATCAGCCACTCTATATCTGTGATGAATGCCTGTAATTGAACGCAATCTTCTTCACGTTCAGTTTTCAAGAATAAAACTTCTAAAAACTATCCCTTTCCTTTTTTTTAATGACGTTACTTTTCCTAGCAACTCATGCCAAAATTATAGACATCTTCGACTCCTTCCTCAATCTTGGTAATTTTCCTCCAAGGGAGCGAATTCCTGATGATCTGCATAATTCAAGGCGTTCTTGTTGACGGTTGCTAATCTGTTTAGACCTTTCTTTTATCCTTGTATGACATCTTGTACTAGTGTATTATACAAACTACAGACCCTGTAATGGAACCAATTGTTAAAATTTAGAGGCTTTAACTGATCGTTAAAGAGTGACAACCCCTAATTGATTAACTGCACAGGTTCAGTTTGTGCACTCTTCACGGTTTCTGATGATATTTGATATATGATTGATGGTGGTTTAAAGACTACTATACGTAGAAGAATAGATAACTAATTTCTGGTCCAACGCTTGAATAATATTCCTCCTCAAAATACTCTAGATGTCTTTAGGAAATTATACCCTTATCTGTCTAACTTGATTTACGCTCAGATCTATAATTTATGGCCTTTACTCTTGGTGACACAAAGTTGGCAGCAATTCCCATATCAGCGCAGCTTCTCTTCTAAGGACCCTCAATCATTATTCTATATTCTTTTAAAGGTTCCCCACATTAAAGCACACAGCAATAATTTCCTGAAGATGAATAGAACTAACACCAATAAGGAATTCTGCTAAATAATACTCTTTTTTTTAGTACTAGATGGTCCCAAATAATACTCTTTTTTAGTGTTTTAAAAAGTGAATTATCAGGGTAATTTATAGTGGAAATTCAGCGCCCAACCCTCAGTTAGCTCCTCGGCCATGAAACGCAGCCGTTGCCATTAAATTCCCTTCTTCATCTCACCAGGTATGGTCTTCCCCATTCAGGTTAGGATTCTTTCATTGGACATCTTTGAGGCCTAAAATGGAAAGAGTCAGAAAAAGTGTCTTTATTGTTTTCCACTTGATCCCAGCAAAACTCCAATATTTGGCAAGCGACCTTAAGTAATGGGACTTTTTACCCATTATGGAAGGTCTCAAACCAACTGATTAATTTGCTAGTTGCAGTTGGCATCACTCAACTCATAACAAGCTACTTAAATTCCCAATTGGTTGGTGAAGAAACCCAACCAATTTCAACTGGTACAACTGATAGTTAATCATTGATCAACTATCAGACGCCCCCATTTCGTTAACAACTCTGCCCAGCCAGATCTTAAGCATTCACCCGGATCATTTATGATGGATATGATCCTGGCGATTTCTAAAATACCCCAAACATTGTTAATCCAAAATTGAGGTCAACTGACATCCAATTTACTCGCATAGGAAATTATCCACTAGTGATACATGGTGATCTAGACAGCTGAAAAGATGGGCAAAAATCCCAACAAAGGAGAAGTCTACCCCTGGACAGGAAAGTATTGCCTCTTTCTTATATGCATATCAAAGTTTCATGGAGGAGGCCGCCAACTAGCAAAAAGTGAAGTATATTTACTTCTGACCTAACAGCTCATCTTGGGAGATAGTGACTTCCCACTTAAAAAGAATGCCACACCTGGGAGCAGGTCTGGCTGCCTTAGTCCAAGAATTTGGCAGCAGCCAAACCCTGGCTATTCAAAAAAAAGCGTTCATAGGTATCCGCTTGAACAAAGGGGAAACCCCTAGGAAATTCAGCAGCTGCTTTCTACACTCGAGCGCAGCCCATAGTAACCACAAGTTGAATTACTTTGGGCGACGCCATTACCACCGTCATCTCCATGTTGGGATCTTTATCCTGAGGTTCAAATGCATATGATCGGCCAAAAGAACGTTTATATTGCATTTGGATAATCAAGGAAGCGCTTAACATGATCCCTGCAACGACCCTACATACTAAGGCTATTGCTTTAGCCCCCTCCAAATGTTCTTGGGTCCATGTTGTCAAAAATTGGAAGAATCCTCAACCATGATGCACTTACTGCAATGGCTCCCATAACAGAACCATGACATTCTAGAAACAACTTGCCAAGGATGCAGTATAAGGGCCATTAGCATGAAGAACGATGCACTCCATGATGACATCACCTACCACTCCTCAAGAATTGTCTGCGACCTCTAACAAACCTGGAGCTATTATACCTGAAGAAGAAGTTATAGTACATTGATGATAAAGAAATTGATACTTCTTACTCTTCTTTGATGACTATCTCATGTTTCTCACGCTACATACACAATTTTATGTCTTTTTGCCCACTTCACTGTTTTATTTCATAAAGTTTCTATTCTCACCATTGTTGACAGTAGTTCCCCCATTAATGTTATTTCATCCTATTTGATGAATTGTATAAATATCACTCTGGAATTGCCACATTACATGGAGTACGGCATGGCTAGACCGCAGTGTACACAATCCATAGGGGCCACTTATCCTACCTATCATTTTTTTAGAAGCTTTCTTTAAATACCCCTGCTATTGCACTGAAAACCTGATCTATGAACTTATTCTTGGAACTTAGTTTCTCTGGGACTACTCTGCGGTAGTACATTATTATGAGAGGTTTATATTCCTACTGGGACATTGGGTTTCACTAATATTAAAGCTTCACGTGACTCCAAAGTGGAGGTTAAGGCCCGAGATTGCCTATCAGAGAGTGAGAGCTAAATTTTTTGATCTGAGTATCACAAAGGGGCTCTCAGGTCCGGTTGCTCCACCTGCTGCTGATGGCCACAAAGGCATGCCAATTTATTTACCTAGGATGACCACTATAACTCTGAAGTTACAAGTTATTGTCAATACCTGGGTCCATATTAACATCCCCAACAGATAACTGATGGAGAACCAAGGTCTAGAAACCCATTCATCAAAGATGTCCTAACCTGTCTGGGGATTCTAAATCCCTCCTATGCCAGATCCATATTAAAGTTGTTGGCTAACTTTAGTGATATACTTAGGGTAGCGGCCCAATTAGTCCCATCACGTATGTTTGCCTTCTACTAGTGGAGGCTGTCAATGATCTCCGCAGTTTTATAAGGTTGAGGGATTTTTGTTTGAAGACGCCCCCATCAGTGGCTTTAGTCAACACTTGTATTAGAAAAGAGCTTATTGAGGAACAACAGCACCATGTTCAGAAATTATTGGAGAAATATTCAGAACTTTTTTGTCCTTGATTTACAATTTTGGAAAAAAGCGTGGGGTTCTACATCATGTAGGACTGGAAAGCTCCCCTCTTTTGGTCCTGACCTTACCATAAGAGTAAGGTTAGGGAGGCCCAGATGGCGGTAGAACTAAATCAACTACGCGAAGCTTGACTATTGGTGCCTTTGAAAAGCCCACGGAACTCCCCTCCTATTGTTTTTAAAAGAAATAACACTCACTGGGCGATGATTAACTATTGCTAGCTCAACTCCATCACTAAGAAAGACAGTTATCTTTTGCCCCAAATTAATGACTTTCTCTGCCTGTTCGCCACGTTGTAATACTTTTCTGTAATAGACCTTGTCAACGGATATTAGAAAGTGGAGCTCGCCCTCAAAGACTGAGACAACTGTGCTTTCATAGCCAATGAAGGGCTAATAAAACCCACAAGAATGTCCCTGTGCCTTTGTAGCGCGTGGCCACCTTCCAACGCGCCATGGATGGGATCTTTGAGGATTTGAAGTTATCATGCGTCCTTGTTTAACTTGACAATATCACTGTCTTTTTGCGAACTTTCAACGGAAATGTGGAGCACCTCTGGTAGGTCTTCAATTGTCTTAGAGAGGCTTCAATAAAACTCAAACCTTCGAAGTGCTCCTTCTTCAAGTCCAAAATGGAGCTACTCAGGCATAAGGTATCAAAAGATGGCATTCTTCCAATACCAGACAAAGTCAAAGTCATTGAAAGAATATCGCGCCACCAGAGCCTGAGGGATATTCAGGTATTTCTTGGCATGGTTCACTATTATCATCAGTTTATCACACAGTTTGCCAACCCGGACAAGCCTCCAATTTTACTCCTTCAGAAGAATGTGCCTTTTGAGTGGCGGCCAGAACAAGAACAGGATTTTTTTACATTGAGGACCACCCTTCTCATTAAACCCATTTTAGTACATCTGCATTTCAATCAACTTTCTAACCATTCATAGATGTGAGTAATGTCATCATTGGATCATGGTAGCTCAGCACAATAAAAATCAAGTCGATTTTACAATAGCTTAATTCATCAAGACCTTGAGCAAGGCTGAACGGAACTATATAATTACTTAATGAGAATGCAAGGCTGTATTGTTAGCAATCACGAATTTTTGGCCCTATATTTATGGCACCCACTTCGCCTTCGTTACTGATAATTCCTTGTTTTGATGCTGCAGCAGATGAAGGACCCATTTGGCCGTTAGGCCAGATGGCCCTGAGATTTCAGAGCTACAATCTCACTGTTATCTATTTTGTGGGAGCAATTTACCAGAATGCTGATGGGCTCTCTAGAATGCTGGTATTAACTGCCTTAACCCCTGAGGAAGAACAACTGTATGATTTAATTGGCTGAACAGAAAGCTGGGAGTTGGAGACTCCTGAAATCCAAGATGAGCTCCAGAAGATGACCAAAGACACTCAGATTATAAATGGGCTGCTATATAAAAAGATCAATATTAAATGGCTCCCCTACATCCTTCATTCTTCCCAAATCAACGTTACCTTAGAGGGGCATGTGACTGTAGGACAAAGGGCAGTAAAGAAGACTCACTAGTGGCTAAAGACATGATGTTTATTAGGTTTAAATGGTAGAAACCATCTAAGAGGCTCTGGAAGCTTGTGTTGAATTACTGATCCCAAGATCAAGCCAGTCCCTGATATCAGTACTTGGTCAGCATAACGGACAAGTTTGTCTCATTTGTTAGATTCCAACTCGACTTTGGATTTTTTATATCTGAGTTGGAGCGCTTTTAAAATTTTTTTCGATTCATTTTAAAGATTATTTTTGGTTTGGTCATTTTGGGTGCTGGGTTGTGCCTCACCTGAGTTGTAGATTAAGCTTGTGTGAGCCTAATCAATAACTTGAGTGAGGCCCCTGAAGTGCTGCCTTTATAAGGTGCGCCTGGCCATTCTGAAGTTCACTTCGAAATTTTCACCCTAGCTGTCCCTTTCCTGGGGAGCATTGTCAGTTGCTTCCCAGATGAGCTCTGGTCAGTGGGTCATTTTATTATCTAGAATAAAATAAAGGTTGTTTCGGAGTTCACATACTCACTTACCTGTTGGTCTTTTCCCTTGTCAAGGAGTTTTTCGAGTAGGTGGTTATAGACCAATTTCCCCAAAGGTCTTGGCATATTTAACCAATAGTAGGTGAATGTTTGGTGCTGTCAGTGCCCCAAACCCCTCCCTGCGCAGTTAGGATGCTTTAGTTGGTTGTCATGCGCTGGAGTATTGTTCAAATATATGGTGGTCAGAAATGGGGTTTTTCCTATATGTTACAGTCAGTGCCACGATGGGTCCCTTAAAGGTCATTAACATTGATGTATTAGGCCCTCTTCCCACCGGGAAGCATGGCCATAAATATATCCTCCAGACATATACCATTTGTCAAATGGGTTGGAACGCTTTCTGTCCCTGCTTCCACTGAAAAAGCCATGACTCTCTTTCTTATTTCGTCCGTTTTCACCCAGCATGGATGCCCACAAACTTTAGTTTTGGATAATGGGTTATATTTCACCTCACAGGCATTACAAGAACTTACTTCACTTTTTGGTACTAACCAGAGTTTCACCACCCCTTACAACCCATTGACCAATGAGGCAGTGGAACGTTCTAACAGAACCCTTATCTCTATTTTTGTGGAAGATGTCCGCCTCCAATCCGGCTTTCTGGAATCATTATATGTTAGAGCTTTTCTTTCTTACATGATAAGCTACCATCGAATCATCAAGATTTCCCCCTACAAACCTTTATATGGGTGTGCTCTGGCTACCAAGTAGCGTTCAGCCATTGCTCAAGACCTCCGCAACTGAGAGCTCTGATTTAACTATGAGGGCCTTAGCTGGTGATATTGTCCAGATTCAAGACCTATTTTTGCAAGGCATTGTTATCACCACAAAAAGGGAGGCATCCCAAATTAATTTTGGCCAACCCTCCATGCCCATTTTTTAATTAGACGGCCTCATTCTCTTTTATCACCAACAACTCAGAGGTCAACAAAACAAGCTTGAATCTCATTGGTTTGAACCATATAAGGTCATCTATAATGTGAACTCAGAGTATTCCACTGCTGACATCAATCAAGGGACAGTGCTGAATTAAGTACAAGGCCGATTTCTTTGGACCTATACCCCTCTTTGACAGGATTTTGAGGGGGAGTTGTCAGGATTTGAGATGATAAGTGAGTCAAAATCCCTACTCTCAAATTGAGCCTCTATGGATTGACTTTTGAACCAATGTGAATGGGACCTTATCCTGAAGGCGCCAAAGCTAGATTTGATCAGCAAGCATCACACGCATGAGAATTGATGGAAAAACCTTTAGAAATCTCGTCCCCACTTCCCAAATTGTGTGAGGCATGGCTCCCACTGCTGCTGTCATGAGGAAAATTCAAAACAATGAGAGTACTGACAAGGCGATTGATTCTGAAGGCAGTGAAAGATCATGACTGTATGGTGCCATGAAGGTCCTTGTGGCGCCATGTCCCTACACGCCCTATATTTATAAACGCTTTCTAATTCAATAAAGTAGTTTATATTAGCCTATAATATTAATTTTTTAACCTCTCCACTAAGTCTAAATTTATTCAGGGAAGGGTGACCATGAGATGGACACTTCCAATATGTACTACTAATCGAGCACTAATAACGCTAGAGGCACTCCAGAGAAGTTAACGCTGTCTCCTGTTACTAGTGGGAACGCCAATTAAAGGAAGAGGGGTATTGTGAGTAGAGGCTTGCGCCACTATTGAGCACGTATGAAGGAAGGGGTCTGAAGTGATGAACCATAATAGGAACCATGATGAAACCTTTTATTTTTGACGGGATGGTATATATTCAAACAACTAGTCTTGGAAGTGGTCCATAAGGTGTGACTGGAATCGGCGTACAGTCTCCTAAAGGGTTGGATTAGAACCTGTGATGGCGTCCAGGATGACCATATGTATGTCCACATAGTGATTGCCACCACTAAAGCTCAGAGGGAGGGTTTTATAGGGGAATTCAAGGACTAGGTGAAGATGTTCCTGGAGAGGCTAAAGGTCTGTGTTTGCTCCTGGCGAAAGAGACGCTGAACTTCACGCCATATCGCTTTTGACAGCAGATACTCTTACAGGCGGTAAACAAACGTCCCATTTTGGTCACACACAGCATATGTGGTTTGTGATACATTGGATAGCTCTGCAGTATGGTAACCCGTTTCAAGCAACGCCAACCCATAGGATCATACTGGTGGCTGTAGAAGAGAGTAATGGGTGTATTTCCATATGTCTTTCTGGGTTTCTGTGGAGTATGGGATGTCCAACATGTCCAGATAGTCCACTCTGGCCATGGTAGTGGATCTCCTGGGTACCAAATTGTTCAGAACGGCTTCCCCATGAACTTCCTTTTTGGATTGAGGAGTAGGAAGACCCCTCTGCGGGGTATACCCGCTGATATTGATCCACTATTCTGCACTCCCATATGTTAAGTAGAATCCATTTAAAATGGGCAGAGGTCCTGTGCGAGCCTGCTGCAGATGGGTAGTTTGCCTTATATGTTAGAAGAGAGTTGGGGTTATTGGGGTTGCAGAGGACAATGGCACGGGCAAAGTTGGATCGTGCTGCTCACACCCAGTGTTGGGTTGGGAGTGAGGAGTTGATTACTGAAGCAATCCATTTACCCAGAATCCTGGATGCCAGGTCCACGTGGTTAAGTAGAACTATTCCGTACTTTGGCGTGGACCATAAAGGTCTTCCAGTCGCACAGGGGGAGATCACCTAGCCAAAGCCACCCTTGTAAGAGGGCATTTAACAAAGTAAAAAAGGATGAGGAGAAAGCGATGGCATGTGCTGAAAACCATACTTTTGACAATATCATAGTGTTGGCAAGCATTACTCTAATTGTTGAGCTGGTTTGTTGACCCCTTAATGACATGATACGCTTGGTTATGTTAGCTAATATGTTGTGTTACATTATTAATTTGGCATATCCATCCCATCTCTATCCATACTCCCAGGTGGCGCACTGGGCCTTCAGTAGGCCTGAACACAAAAGATAGCATGATATTAGTGTTTTGGGATGGTTTCCCGGGTAATCTGATGATAGACTGAACTACTAGATTCCTCTGATTGAGGGGCGGCGGGGACCATTGTATATGGTATCTACCAAGAAGGATGACTTCGGTTTTGGCTGTGTTGAGTGCTAAATTACTAGCCTTGGATAATCCCTAGATTTAGGACTCCAGTGTGCATGCATCCTGGTTGCTGGATACCCCAACCACACAATCATCCACAAATGCAAGCATCTTATCTGGTGCTTGGCCATGCACTTGTACACCAGTAAGACATGCATTTACATTGCAGAGAAGTTAGTCAAGGATAAAATTGTATAAGAAGTGAGCTCAGAGGGTCTCCTTAAAGAAAGCCCCTCTGAGGGCGCACCTCATAAGTGAGGAAACCTGGTCCTCATATTGCCATGGTAGCTGATTCAGTAAGCATTATTGCCCAACTGATAAACCTTGAAAGAAGTGAAACTGGTGAAGGCATGCCCTGAGGTATTCCCAGTTTACCCTATCATATGCTTTTCTTTGGTCCAAAAACAAGCGCCCCAGTAGCAGTGGATTGACATACATTAGCTACAGTATATATGTTGCCCCAAATTGACCTTTTTCAATAAAGCCAAATTGCTCTGGGGATATCAACTCAGATGCAATGACCCTAATCGGTTAATCATTATCTTTGTTAACATTTTAGTATCAGTATTAGAGAGGAAAATAGGAAGCCAGTTTGCTAAGTCCATCTTATCCCCCTTTTTAAACAATGTCACCATGTAAGCCTCTTGTCCCCCTGAGAGGAGGCGTGTCTCTAGGAGACACTTGTTCATTGAGGCTAACATTAGGGGGGATGAATAGTTGATATATTTCTTATAGAACTCATAAGGAATTCAATATGGACCTGTGCTTTTCCTGTGTGGTGCAACACGAATGGCGTACCAGAGTTTGTCTCAGGTTAAAAAATTCATAGGTTCTTGGTATTGAGAAACGGTGCAAATGTGTGCTCCAGCTAGAAATTCATCTATTTCATTTTGATCGACTGGGTCAGCCCTGTATAACTCAGAATTGTATTTTTAAACTTTAGTCAATACTTCTGCTGGCGTTTTTCCAATGGATTTATCCAAGCGCCTTACCTGTGTACAGGCCAAGTTTTGGCATGGGGCAGAAAATTGGCAGAAAAAATATGAAGCATTTTTTGCCCGTGTTAATATTTTTTTCTTTAAACTGTACACAAACGTGGTCTTTGTGTTGTCTTATCAGCGCGTTAAGCTGCGTCAACACTTCAGCCCATTTGTGTCTCCAAGAAGGGCTGTACCCTGCTCTGAGGACGTTATTCTCCAAGTGGTCCACCTCTGCCAAGGCGCAATTGAAGACTTAAGGCACTAGAGCGCTGCAACAAAATGTGGTATGCTTGGGATATCGCAGCTTTTTTGAATTTTGACCAGGGTGATAGGGGTTCTGCACAGAAAGGAGTTGTGAACTCTTGTGTCGATGTGGCGGCATCCATCCAACTTGAGAATATGGGTATCTTGAGAATGGCTGGGCGAAGTTTACTCCATTTAGGTGCCTGTTGCATCAGACTCAACAGAGTGAATGGCACTGAGACCATCCTATGGTCCAAGAAATCTATCTTTGTCATTTCAAATTGTGATATATGGCAGCAAAAGTCCATTGGTGCCAGAATGAAATCTATATGGGACATAGAAATCAACTGCCCATTATTTACATTGGGAAGTGACATGTTGTGTAGTAGTGGTGTCTTCTTGAGGATGGTATTGAATAGGCCCATGGTAGCTTTCATTACCAAAATTTGATATTTCCCTGTGATGGATAATGTGAAGTTGGCCAATGGTCTGTGGTTGGGTTGTCCCAACAGTTTAGGTCACTGACTACAAAGGATTTGGATGGGAGGGGGGAGGCCATGTCCAGGATTAATTTCCATCAAATTTGTGCACAGGTCAGGGCGTATATTCTAATTATTGTGTGCACTTCAGCTTCCCACGAAAAGTTCACAAAGAGCACCTGTCCATCAAGATGTGTTGTTTTTTTCTAAAAATTTAAAATTGTGGTTCATGTAAGTCCAGGCGAACGTCCCCTTTGCTTAGAATGGGCGATTTTTCCATTCTCAAGCAAGAAGGGTCCAAAGAGGATGGCTGTACCCCTTGCCACCCAGGGTGACCTCACCCACGTGGTAGACAAGTGCTGGGTAACAGCAATCCCTCTCAAAATTCCTCCCCCGGTACCCACGCTAATATAAGCCAAACTTGTCCACTGAATTGAGTAAATCTGTGCCGAGCTTACCAAATTGAAGTTGAAAGGTCCAAAACCAACGTGAAGTAAAGCCTGAAGATCAGAAACCCAATATTTGGAAAAAAACATAAGAGAATTATTGGCAGGAATAGTGGTCGACATCAAGCCATCAAGTGATATGATTGCCGCTGCCAAATTCCCTTCAAAATTTTTAAGGAATTGTCACCAATAATTTATAATTACTAGTTCAAGGATTGGAAGTTGTGCCCACCACAACTCATCTGGTTGAATAAGTGACCCAGTGACTGGGCATGGGCGGGTTGGCCATCCCAAACCCATTTCCATCCAATTGGGACCTACCCTATGTGGGGTGGCCCTGGGGAATTCCCATTGATCTTTGGGCCAGACGCCGTCACGCCAACTGGCATAAATGCAGTCAAGCATCAGTCCAGGCATTAACGGATGAACTGATAGTGACTCAGCCTGCCACCAAATCCTTTGATGTCAGTTCCAATTAAAATCATCCGCCCCCCTCCCCCAGAAATTTGCCAGGTTAGGTCAAATTTGAGGGACCCAATCCCTGCTTTGACCCATTACCAATTCATGACTATTCAATCAGTTGTATTGCACTGAGAAAATTGTTGGTCAATTTTCTTCATTTATCTCTCAAAAAAACCCTTTACCCAAATTTCAGTTATGTTGAAAACTAAACCGACATTTCCGCCAATATCCCAACAACCCATGGGTTTATGGTCATATTTACCTGGTATTTTGCTAGGTGCCTACACACGATTATAACTCATGGGTACTTAATGGAGGAATTTCTTCCTAGTTCCATAACCGCCATACCAGCAGCAGTGCCACTGGCATTTAGGTTTTCTATTTGGGTGCTTCAGCACTTAACCTGGCAATCCGGTCTAAAAATAACTTACTGTTTTCCTGACAGTTCACCCATATCAGCACCCCACAGTGCAGCGACCAATAGTATTGGGAGAGGAGGACCATGGTTGCCCATGTGTCCTCAGCGCCCTACGGACAGCAGGTTTTCTTAATTGTTAGGATGTCCACATGTAAATTATTTTTTTGGAAGCTCTGTTTTTTAGCCCAGGATGGTGAGGCCTTGAGTCTAGAGATTTTCAGCATCCCTATTGTGAAGGATACCCCCATGACTCCTTAGGAGTGAGGGGAGGGCCCCTCAGGCTCTGCTTCTCCTTGACGCTGTGCAAGCTTAGCCAACTGTACTTTTTGGCGAGTATTTGAGGATGGCATATCATCAGGTACATAGTTATTCTCTTTGATGGCATCTTTAGCCATAAATTTATTGCCTGATTGTTTTTTGTCTTTGAGGTTTTTTTGCATTATTGAGATTTTGCTTTGCATCATCAAGCTTGCCCATCGATTCTTCTCAAAAAACACTGAAATATTTGGATTGGAAGATCTACTTTCATTTGTTGTGCATGAATACAGCAGGTGTGTATTGTGCATATTGCGGGTCTGAGGGCTGGGTCCCCCCATCTGATTGGTTGGGATTTTGTAATTTCACCAAAGTGGAAAACTCGGCCTGGTTTGCTTGAATCTGGTCGGGGGGATGACGAAGGCCGCTGTGACCACTGCCTTGGCCTGTGCTCAGCACTATACTTTGCTTTTTTTGTTCTTGTGGGGACATAGGTTTTGCCTGACTATAGCACCACTCTTCGCCCCATGGGAATGCTACACTAGAGTCGACTGTGGGCTCTTTTTTGTCCCCCATTGATTCTGAGAAAGCTTCATTTGGGTAATTCCCTCTCTGGTAGAACAGGTGTGTATCTTGTGTCCAAACGTCAGACAATGAGAGCATATGGGCATGTGCTGTCAACTGTTATGAGGAACAGTTGAGTCTGTTGTTCGTTAATGGTGAGTGTTGTGGTGTGTGGGATCTGATTTAGGTCCTTTGCTACCCCTGAGAATGGGGTGATCACTGCTATCGCCTTACCTGTGCTGAGTTCAGGCATTAGTAAAAATTTTTGCATTTTGAAGGATCTGATTTCCCCATAGCTATAGAGTCTTGCTTTGAGATGACTCTCAGGTGCTTCACGCTTGATGGTCATAGGGAGAGATTGAAATTCAAAAAAATTTGATTCAATTTTATCCATTTCATGCGCTTGTTTTTGACCATCCGTTGACCCTCTGAGTGGACGACCACCAAACACACCGGTGCAGCTTCATCTGCTGCATTTGCTGTTTTGAACCTGAGACACAACCAACTGTGGGTTATTGTGTGCGGTGCTACATAAACTACTTCTGAGAAGTGGATGTTTATGTCCTCACAAAACCACTCAAAGAGCCGTTGAATTAATGTCTAATTAAACTTGGACTTCATATTCCACTAACAATAGTGGCTGTGAGTGGGGAGTTTTAACGTACTGGTTACACTTGGTTTGCCATTCCAAGATTTCCAGAGAAATATACACTGCGGTTTTCATGTTATCTATAATCCACCAGTGTCCTCGGGGCATTTTTGAACTTTAGGTGTTGTGAACACTAAGCCTGTGCCTTTTACCACATTTGCCCAGCCCTTACTCAGCAATAGGCGCGTACTCATCTTCCCTTACTGATTAACAAACTTCTTTGTCTTGAATTGAATTGGTTACAATTTCTGATTGTGATGGGAAAGAACACCTCTCCATTAAGTTTACAGCTTAAAACCCATTTTGAACTTTGGCGTCATTCAAGAGAACTGTTACGCTTAGAGTTGGGATATTAAAACAATTGTGTGAAATATTTTAGTATAGATAATAGACCTAAAACAAAATAAGACAATATCTTCACAAGTAAGGGCACTGGCTTATACACTGGGAGTGGGGCTTGAGGGTTGGTGGCTCCTTAATTGTGATGCTTATCTCTTAAACATCTGCTTCAGCTGCTATATATTACTAAGTTTTTGTGCTTGTGAGGAGAGAGTCAGTTTTCAATTTGTTATAAAAATTTGGGTAAAAAATTGGGGAATTCTGTAAGACCTTGTCTCCACCTATCAAGATGACAGCAATGAAACTCTCCAAGACCAATAATAATTTAAATCTCATGGTTTAGCTCTTACTCAAATCTCTGACCTAAGGCATACCCTTTATGAGAGAGGGGTAGCTGCCACCCCATCCTGCCACCCAAGTTTTTCCTCACAAACCTACTCACAAGCCCTCCCATGTTGTCAAATCTGCTGAGTAATAGCTGGAAAAGACCAGAAAGCACTGTGTATAGTTGATAAATCTCAAGCCTCAACAACCAGGACCCTCACCTTTTCCCCAACAGCGCGTTCATCTAGGAACTAACTTGAAAGGGAAAAATCTATCTTCTAAAGTAAATTGAGCAAAAAGTTAGAAAAGAAAGCCAAAAATGGTGATTGACCTACCCATTTCAAACTCAAAAAGCAATTTGGACATTTGGAATTCTGAAAAATAACTTAAGAATAGCGCGAGAATTTGGCTAATATTGTTGAAGGAAAAATTGGTAATAGAAGCTATTTCTTTACCACATTTGAAATAGGTAATTGTTCCATATTATCATAGTTATTTTAATAACCATCCGCAGCACAGTCTAAAAACCAGCATCCTACCTATGATAAGGTATTTATTTTTTAATTATATTCCAGATAAACTAATTAACTGAAAATTTTTTTGATGTTTCTATTTTTATTTTATCAGAATTTAATAAAATAAATGTTTACTGTTATAACACTAAGATTTATTTGCAAAAGAGGCCCACTTATTGTATAAGTTAAAAGAAGATTCAACTCTAATTGACATTGAAACTGTTTCCCCTTTCACCCCTGGAATCCTGATGAGGTTCAGCTGAATAGTCTTTGACTGATGTTGTGGATGTTGAAGCACTTCTCAGCGTAACAGTTTTCTTGACTGTAGCTGGAGTATAAAGAAGGCGAAAAAATGTAAACTAGCAGAGAGGTCAATAAGGAAAAAAATATTGAGTGAAATGAAACTACTTTATTGAGTTAAAAAGCATCAATAATTATAGATTTGTGTGGGGACGAGGTGCCTGGGGGACCACCATGGCCTTGTACAATCAGGATCATTCACAACCTTCCTTACCAGCTTCCAGGTTGGCACCCTCATTGTTTTTAATCATCCTTATGGCTGCAATGTTTGGGGTTGCGCCTATTGAAGTTTGGGAAGCAGGATGAAATTCCTGAAGGCATCTCCATTGATCTCATGAGCGTGATGCTTCACAATAGAAACTTATATTGGTGCCTTCAGGGATAGGTTTTACTTGTGCTGGCTTAATAAATTGAATTGGTGAGGCTAGATTTAAGAGTAGGGTATCATCTCGCTCATCATCTCAAATTTCAACAAAGCCTCCTTTAAGATCCTGTCAGAGTGGGGTATAGGGCCTGTTGGATTTGATGGTTTGGAAAAGGTTTAATGGTGCTGTTAGCCTCAAATCCAACAATATAGGTGAGGAGCGTGTTTAACCAGTTATAAGATTATAAAATAAAATCTGGATAAATAAAGAAGTTCTTGGTTTTATGGGTTTTTACTATGAGTCGCGCATGGGTAAAAAAAAGAATCCCATATAATAAATTAATATGAAAGTTTAAAGCATCTAGACTTGATATTAGAATAGCTTAGGGAATTCTGAATCAAGTGATATGCATTTATAGCCTATCAAGGCCTGAAAAACTCACATCTCTTTGACAAAAAAGGATGAGGAATAACTATTGGCCAAAACGTACCCATGAGTTAATGACTTGATGTATTTCAGCCAATCCCCATCTGAGAAAATATTTTCACCTTGGGGGACCCCACCACGCCTATAAAAGGGGGAGGCCTCCACATAGGTTCTTGAATGGACCTGGGTATGGTTGATTAAGCACCATCCGATGGAGCCTCATGGTCCGCTTTGTGGTCAGAGTAATCTGACAATTGTTTATTAATTTAATTGCCCGGAGAGGAGTCAAAATTGTGTTACCCCAATTTGTGGGGTTCCACCAAGAATCGGCCAGGGTCTTTTTGTCCAACTATTCATTATTTTATTTAAATTTGATTTCCTCTTTGTCAGGGAGTCATAAATGGCTGACATTGCCTCTATTTGGCTGAATTTCATCCACAACATTTTTTTTCTAAATATAGGAGGCAAATGTCAGACATAACCCCCCAAAGAATGTTGGGGGTGAATAGGGCTGAAGGAAGTGGCCATGAACTCAGTTGATGGTGAGTCTGGAGGAGAGGGATTTGATATAATACTCATCCCCTCATTTGTATGTGACTGAGAAAATCCCTTCCCAGATAGAACCGAGAATTTCACTTCTTGGAGTAATTTGGTTATGGTAATAGAGTACAAAGTTGGATACTTGGATTGAAGGAAGAGGGGCCCTGAGCTCGTTTGCAGATTTGCCTTCTTTGGTAACAGTCTTAGCTAAATTAGTCATGTCCTCTGATTCTAATTGGATGATGTGTTGGGCCAACTTTTCATGTAGTGTTCAGGATCAGACCAATCAGAGAAATTGTCTTTAGCTAATAATGCTGGCACCCCAGGTTCTAGCCCATATAAAACATGGAAAGGGGATATCTTGAGGATGCAATGGTAGATAATACGGTAGGCCATGAGTGCACAGGGCAAATAGAGATCTCAGTGAAGAGGGTCAGAAGTGGACATTTTGCATAATATTGAGACCAGGGTCCCATTAACTCTTTCTACCGCACCATTTTTGGAGGGGCTACAGGGGGCCAAGAAGAGTTGTTGAGCTCTCATAGAAGTAATGAGGAGCTTTACCACTCTGGAAGTAAAAATTTTCCCATTATCACATAGGAGGACCTGGGGGCACCCATGCTGGGTGAAGATATACTGGTGTAATAAGGTAGCCATAGCTTTAGCAGTCTGAGCGGGAAGAGCAACAGCTTCAGCTCACTTGGTGAAATGATCAATACCAACTGAGTTATAGCGGTTTCCAGCTGTAGTTTAGGGAGAGGGCCTATCACGTCCAAACATATGGTGTGGAAGGGTTGGTGGGGCATAATAGTTTGATACTGGTATTGGGTCTTTTATCTGGTTTGTTTTTTACAGGTCAGGCATTCATCTAAGACTTCCATTATGGTTTCCATGACGTCCCTCTTATTAGTACCATTCTTTTATCCACTCATAGGTTTTGATTACTCCGCCATGCCCCAAGATAGTGTGAGACTCTAAAATGACAGGCACACGCTCAGATGGCCGGAGATAGGGCAACTAATTTACTCCTACTTTCTTATATAATTTCCCATTCTCTACCTTCACGTTGCAGGAGTGCCAAGCTAGCATTTTCTGTACTGGTTCATCTTCATCATCCCAAGCGTCAGGAGTCATTAGGAGATCATGCAACCGCTCAGCTTCACTATTGTCAAGGTGAAGGGCAGGCAGCCGCGTCAGCCAATCAACGTTCATATGGCATGTCTATCTCGGTGCTCAATGGTCATATTATAATGCTGGAGCTTAAGAGCCCAGCGTGCCAACCGTTCAGTGGGATCTTTTATATTTGGCAACCACTACAATGAGGCGTGATCCGTGATTACTTTGAAAGAAGTACCATATTGGAATGGGCGGTAGTGTTTGACAGCGAGCAAGATAGACAAGCACTCCTTTTCCGTGACAATATAGTTACGCTCAGATTTTGAAAGCCTTTTACTAAAGTAAGACACGGGATGATCAATTCCATGCTAATCCAATTGAGCTAAGATAGCTCCAACAGCATAGTCAGAAGCATCCGTGAACAAAATGATAGGTTTGATATAGTCAGAGTAACGGAGTATTGGTCTTTTTTGTAATAGCGCCTTCAAGGTCTCAAAGGCAGCTTTTTGTTCAGCACCCCAATGGAAGGGGGTGTTCTTAGTTAAGATCCATACGAGGAGCTCACTGAGCTAGCGAATTTTGGTATAAATTGATGGTAATACCCCATCATACCCAAGAATACCTGGATGTTACAATGGGTTTTGTGCTCAGGAATCTTAAATATCGCTTCCACCTTAACCGGAAGGGGTTGTATCCAATTTTGAGATATAGCGCGCCCAAGGAAATCCAACCTCCTCTGGAAAAATGTGCATTTAGAGGGCTTTAATTTGTTATTAGAAGCCCTTAAGCGTTAAAACACCTCCTTTAGATGTTCAAGGTGTTCATTGAAAGTCTTAGAGAAGATTGTAATACCATCGAGATAGATGATGATGCAGCTTAATTTTAGATCCTGCAAGATAAGATCCATTGCTTGATGGAATGTGGCGGGCGCGTTGCACAACCCTCGCAGTAGTCAGGTAGGTTGGAAGAGACCCTCACAGAAAATAAAAGAACATCTCTCCTGGTCTTGTGGAGAAAGGTCCATTTGCCAATAACCGCTATACAGGTCCATGGCGGACAAGTATTTAGACCCAGAGAGTTGGGCCAAAGCGTCATCAATGCGAGGGATAAGATAAATATCCTTCTAAGTGAAGTTTTTTAATTTGCAAAGGTCCATATCTACCTAATGGCCTCCATTTTTCTTTTTTATGAGGAGGAGAGGGGTCATCAAAGGGATTTGTGATGGCATCAGCAATCCAGCATCCAAAAGCTGTTTGAGCTCCGTTTGCATCTGGTGCTCCTCAACATTTGATTTATGATAGGGCTTGGAGCGAGTGGGTTTAGCATCACCAACATCAATCATATGCTCACCCCTTCATATGTCCATAGTCATTGTCAGATTTGAAGGAAATGTCGCTGTAGGCCTCAATTAAGGTGTGGACTTTTTCCAGCTCAGCTGGGGTTAGTTCATAGGAGATCTGAACAGAAGGTAGGGTACATATGGAGTGGTCAGCAGGTAATCCCATATCTGCCATAGACCCAATACAGTGGACTTGCTTGATGTCCTCAATGGGTATCAGCAGGCCTCTTTACGATTTCCTGATGTTTTTTTACCACCATATCCTTTTTGGTGAGATTCCCCAGCAAAAGGTTAATAGGAAGATGATAGGCGGGATCTAAAACGCCTGGCAAAACTCTGGACTCAAAAGGATTAAATCCATCTATGCTGATGGGGGGCAGAAGACAGTCAAGGGGAATTTGCATGGTAATTTTCGTGTCAACTGCACATTGTTCTTCAGCCTTAATGATCAACTAATTAAAAGCATAGAAAGGGTTACCCTCCCGGAGATTCGCTGAAGGTGATGACAGTTTTGTATGCCTGCCTGCCGTGGTATAATGCAGGGATAAAGCGTAGGAGGGGTACTCAACTGTGCAAACATAATACTTTTTATTGAGCTCTTCATTAAACAGGATCAAAGGAACATCATAGTTAAGAAATGACGATAGTTCTGCTTCAAATTAATAATACCTTCATATCTAACATAAATTGTTCCAATAAGTTAATCGTAGGTATCATTAGTCAAAGACACTGATGGAGCTGAAAGAGAAGCTTCCTGAACTGTATGGGCAGAGAAGAGTAGGCTCCAATGGCGTAGGTGTTGTTTGATCCCACCGTTCCAAACTCTTGAGTGTAGTTAAGGTCAGGGGCCAGCTTAATTTTATTAATGAGCTTTTTTTGACACAACGTTCACTGGAACCCAGTGTCAAGAATAGCTTGAACACGTACTCCATTAACAACGACCTCCACTTTAGTTAAAGTTTCACACAAGGAGGGGGGAAGAGAGAGGACCTCTTTTAGATGAAAAGTGGAAGCAAGGCGTTTTGCAGTTTCAGGGTAAATCTCCAGGATATACTGCATGGTAAGCAAACTATGGGTAGATCAGAGAAATGTGGCAATAAGTTGGTCCACATCACTAGCAGTGTCAATAATCCCGAGACCCCTTATCATTTGCCAAAGATAAGTGTGACGAGGAATCTTAGCCCAAATTACTTTCTCCAGGTTCAAACAATCAGGTACCTCCACTTCACCTAAGGCTCATAAAACGTAATGACTATCATATTCATCACCCCCTCAGACTCGTCATCAGAGGGTTATCAATGCAGGTTAGGGGGCCCATAGGAGGAGGGGTAGATTCAGGCCTTCCCTTATGGGATGATAAGTCATGAGATTTTTCTCCACCCTATAAACTTTTGAGGGAGGCGTTGTAACTGCCACAGCTTGAGTTTCGACCTTCAAAGAAGGGGGCTTGGTGCTGCCTCATGGAGATAGACTTCATACTAGAGTTATCTTGATGAGAGGTTGATGGGATAGCACTGGATAGGTAGATACTTTATCTTCAAAAGCTTTGCGTCGTTCAGTGGCTGGGTGCTTTTTTTGAAACAGGCAGTTTAGCCTTTGTGACCTGATCATTTATCACATTGTTACTGGAAGTGATTGGGACCCAAGAAAGGGGTTTAGGCTGAAGAGCAGGCTTTTAAACCACTTGGGATGGCCGCTCTGAAGAAGGAGATAGACAAGGAAAAGTGTCAACTGCTTTCATTAACTGAGTATTTTGAACTTAAGATGAAGGGAAGCACTGCCCTGTCACAGCCATTACCATCTGCTTTTTAAATATAGGAAGGAGTACCGTTTGTACTGGCAACTTCACAAGAGCAGGTTTCAAGAGGGTAACAGCTGTAGTAGAAGCTAAATTAGTCGGGTAGCTGCCTGACTCAAGCATTTTTGGGTAGGGTCAAGCTCATAGATATCATCAACCGCTAATAAGGCCTCTTTGACATCTGTAAAGTTGTAAAAGTGCGCTTTATGGAAAAGAGATGAATTGCCAAGGAGGGATGAGATGCTAAGCCATCCAAGATAGCTGCAATCACATCATTGAGAGGGAGCATTTTGGCAAGCAACAGAGGTTGAGCTTTTGTATAGAAGCGCTCAACAAATGAGGGAATCGATTCCTCCTTTTGTAAACTAAGGCACATAAAGGCCTGTTTCTGCCGTTGCAAACTCTTTTTTGAGACAAACTCATCAAGAAGCGCTTGATTAACCTTCGCCCAAGTGCTGAGGTTGACCATGGTGGGGACCATTATTTCTTGAGTAAAGATTTAAGCAGCCAAAGAATATACTGGATTTTTTTGTTGGTCAGTTGCTCCTTCCATCGCAGATTCATATATACATAGAGGAAGGAGGCAATAATGCCCTTGACAGGTGTGAACTTGTCTTGCAGAGGGGTTTTTTTTATAACTGGCCGTTGAAATGGGTGCTGCTTGTTCCATTTAAGGCGAGACAAAGCACTGACTAGCTGTTGTTCCATAAGTGCTAGCTTAGGGTTGATGTTAGCGGAAAGGAAGAAGGGGTAACACCCCCAACACCCACTAATTATTCTATCATTTTTGTGGTGTACAGGGCCCCCTGTAGTGAGCACCACTTGTTGGATTTGAGGGTTGGGAAAAGACTCGCTGGTGCTGGTAGCCTCAAATCCAAAAATATAGGTGAGGAGCGTGTCTCACCAGTTATAAAATTATTTAAATAAAATCTGGATAAATAAAGAGGTTTTTGTTTTTATGAGTCTTTATTATAGGGCTTGGGGGTAAAAGAGAGAATCCCATATAATAAATTGATAGGAAATTTAAAGCGTCAAGGCTTGATGCTAGAATAGCTTGGGAATTCTGAATTAAGTTATATGCGATTATAGCCTATTGAGGCTTGACAAACTCGCATCTCTTTGACAAAATGATAGATGGGGAATCACTATTGGCAAAACATACCCTTGAGGTAACAGCTTGATGTATTTCAGCCAATCCCCATCTAGGAAAATCTTTTCACTTTGTAACCCCACCATGCCTATAAAAGGGAGCGGCCTCCACATGGGCGCTTGAATGGACCTGGGCATGGTTTGGGAAGCACCATAAGATGGATGCCCCATGGTATGCTTTGTGGTTGAAGTAATCTGACTATTGTTTATTAATTTATTTGCCCGGAGAGGAGTCAAAATAATGTTACCCTGATATGTGGGGTTCCACCAAGAATTGACCAGGGTCTTTTGGCCAACTAAATCATTATTATTTTTAAATTTGATTTCCTCCTTGTCAGGGACTCATAAATGACTGATATTGTCTCTATTCAGATAAAATTACCCATAACATTCTTTTTCTGTAGCTTAGGAAGCAAATGTCCAACAGGGCTGAAGGAATCAGCCATGTACTCAGTTTACCATTATCCCCTGATTGACGTCAGCAAATTAAAGTACTCGAAGTTCACCTTATAAATACCCTTATAAGGTCCAAACCAAAGAGGGTCAAGCTTGTTCTGTTGACCTCCAGGTTGATGGTGATAAAAGAGAATGAGGTCAACCAAATGAAGTTTTTAAGGAGGTTAAGATGATATTAATTTGGGATGTCTTCCTTTCTGTGGTGGTGACAATGACTTGTGTAGCTAGGGCTTATAGCCAGATGATTTTATCCGGCTAAGGCCTTTATAGTCAAATCAGAGTTCTCAGGTACTAGGTATCAATCAGGGGCTGAAAAGCTACTTAGTAAAAAGGAGTGCATGCCAATATATAGAGATTAAAGGGGGACATCTTTATGATTATTTGGTAAGCAAGTAGAGTTTTGGGGAGATGATGGTTCCAGTGATTAGGGTTGGAGGCGGCCATCTTCCAAAGGATAGAGACAAGAGTTCAGTTGGCACGTTCCACCGCCTATTAGTTAAAAGGTTGTAAAGCGCGTTAAAACTTTTGTTATTTCCAAAAATCAAAGTAAGTTCTTGGACAACCTGTGAGTGAAATTTTAGCTCATTGTCAAAAGTTAAAGTTTGTGCCATCCATGATGGGTGAAAATGGATTGAATAGGAAAAAGGCTGTGGCTTTTGCGATGGCAGCAGGAACAGAATTTGCTTCAACCATTTGGCCAAATGGTCCACTGCTAAGATGAAATACTTATGGCCACGCAACCTGGTGGGTAAAGGGCCTACTACATTGATGATAATAACATTTAAGGGACCTGACGGGGCACAACTGAGTGTTGTTTTTGTGGATGTTCTGATCTTGGGATTAGTAACTCATGCAAGTCTTTGGAACTTCTTAGATATTCTCAACAATTCAGTCCCAATGGAATTGTTTCTTTAGCCATTCATAGGTCTTCTTCACTGCCCTGTGTCCCACAGTCGTATGTCCTTCTAGGATAACATTAGTTTGAGAAGAAAGGCAGATATAAGAGAGCCATTTCTTATTACTTTCTTATTAGCATTGCAACTTAAATTGCATATTTCAGGTCATTTTCTTTTTGCTCATCTTGGATCTCAGGAATCACCAATTCCCATCGTTTGGGCCGGCTATTTAAATTATATAGTTGGTCCTCCTAGTGGGTCTAAGTAGCCAGTACTTGTATCCTAAAGAGACCATCGGTATTTTAGTGAATCACTGATGTGCAATAAATCATAGTGAAATTGTAATTCTGCAACTATAGAGCCAATCTGGATAACTTTCCATCTGGGTCCTTCATCTGCTGCAGCCATGAGAGAGAAAAATGGCTAATGATAAAAGTAAAACATGTGCCATATAAGTAGGCCTTGAAATTTTTAATTGTCAATAAAATGTCAGGCATGAAGCTCAATAACGTTAAAATTTTGTGGCCTTAGTCCTGATACTGCTTAAATAAGAAACCGGGTGACTGACCTGATCTTATTGTGCTATGCTAAGATGGCCCCGATGGCGACATCACTAGCATTTATGTATAGAAAAAGGGTCATCAAAATGGGGATGGACTAAAATAGGTTTAGACCAAAGAGAAGTACGAAATGCGTTAAACGTTTGTTCTTGTTCAAGCTGCCACTCAAAAAACACATTATTCTGTAGGAAATATACCAGGAGTCTAGCCAAGTTGGCAAACTGAGGAATGAACTGATGATAATAGCCACCATGCCCAGGAGTACCGAATTACCCTAAGGCTCTGAGGGCGCAACATCTCTTTATGATATCAACTTTTTCCTGGATGGGCTGGATACCATCTTTTTGAGACCTTGTGTCTGAGGTATTCCATTTCTGTTTGGAATTAAGATCACTTTGAAGGCTTAAGCTTTATTGAGACCTCCCTAAGATAGTTAAAAACTTCTTGGAGGTGTTCCACATGAACATTGAAGGTTCATGAAAAGACAGTGATATCACCAAGGTACATGAAGACACAGGATAGATTCAAGTCCCTTAATACCCGTCCATGGCATGTTGAAAGGTGGCCGGCGCGTTTCAAAGGCCCTGGGGCATCCTCATGGGTCCAAAAAGCCCTAGTTGGATATAAGTACAAATTTGGCCCAATCCATTAAAAGCGATCTCTACTTGCAAATATCTTCTAGTGAGATCCATGGCAGAAAAGTATTAAAATCATGCAGGCAAGAGGAGATAGTCTCCAATCAGGCAAGAGTTAACTGCCTTCTTTGTAATTAAGTTGAGCTGGAACTATTCTATCACCAAACAATAACTGCCATCCTTCTTCTGAACTAAAAAGAGAATGGAGGCCCAAGGGCTATGCAAAGGCACCAATAGCCCAACTTCAAGTAGTTATTTGAAATTAACAGCCACTTGAGCTTCTTCAATCTTACTTTTTAAGTAAAGATGGGATAGAATGGGTGAACATCCCGAGTCTCCACTTGATAAAATGGCATTTATTTTACCCAAAATAATAGGTAGAGGTGAGAAGAGTTATTAGTATTCTTCCAATAATTTCCTGACCTAAATCTGTTATCACTAGTGAGTTCTTGCTCAATACAGGTGTCAACTATAACTAATGATGGGGGAGTTTCTAAACTAAATCCCATAGACTTCCAAAGCTGCAGATGTCATCAAGGACCTCTACAGGAAGAAGGCAAAGATAAGAAGCTGGAGTATGAGGTCCCATTATACTAGGTTTGTTAGTAAGGTTAGACAGCAACAGTGATATGGATCCAGTATAGGAAGGATCTAAATTTCCAGGGCAGGCTAGGACCTTCTTGATAGAGGGGTTAGAAATGCCTTGGATCTCCAGCAGGTATCTGGAGGGGATGTTGATCTGAACCCAGGTGTCAACGATAACCTGGGACTTTGGCGTATAGTGGTTGTCTTATGAAAATATATTGGCATGTCTTCTTGACCATCAACTGCAGGAGATAGCATCCTTACTTGGGAACCCCTTACATGATACCCAATTTGTTCAATCCAGCCTTTTCTCTCCAACAGGAAAGATTGAGCTTTGACCCCCATTTTGGCATCACGGGAGGTTTCAAAACTAGATGAACCAAGTGCCCCAGCAAGGATAAGAATCCCCATAATTGTGCACAACAAGCAAATAATCTCAGATAAACAATCCTTGGAGAAGGTCATAGTTTGGGTTTTCTAACGCAATGGTGGGGGTATTCACGGAAAGCTTCTAAAAAAGAATGGGTATAATGGAATGAGCCCAATGGATCAAGTGCATTGTGGTCCAGCAGTGCCATATTCATTGTAATGGGGTAATTCTGGAGCAAACTTGATGCGCTTCATTAATTTGGATGATATGTCATTCATGGGGGAACCAATGTTGACAATGGTGTGGGCAGGAATTTGTGAATCTAAATGGCAACATGAGTGACTAATCTCCTAAACTGCAGGGGTAGAGTGAGAATCTAGGAGACTCATCAGGAGGAGAGTAAGCAGTATCAGGTTCTTTATTATTAATGGGACCAAATAATCTTCCTCAGATGCAACGGAGATAGGCTCATTAGAGGCTGCTAAACATTCTTGAGGAGGTACAGGGAGGTCAGCATTAAGTACCTCGTCCTTCATTATGACACCCTTTTCCTTCCTCCTTGGCAAGACTCTTCTAATAGGTCTTGACGCTACGGCGGTATCTATTTCAGTAGGAGCATTGTGGTCAAGGATTCTTCTATTTCTTGACAATGTGGACCTGAGGGCAACTGGAAAAGATGGATGTGATAGACTTGGGATGCAAAATAGACGCAGTAATTTCATTAAGTACCTCCTTAAGTTTCTGAATATGAGTAAATCCACACTTCTTGCCAATAATGTGCAATTAGTAGAATAAGATAACAACATGGAAATGACAGTAATTATGGCGTCGACCAAGGTAGTGCAATTAATGGTTACTAAAAGGTTGCGCTTGTCCATGGAATCAGCTGGTGAACTCCGCAGAAATTTTTTCTTTGCTCAACCAAATTCCCATGAATTCCTGCTTATGATTGGCCAAGTTTTGGTTGTTTCCAAATTCCTTGATTGGGGCAGTATGGGCTTGTTCCCAGGTGTGGCATTCCTTTGAATTAGAAGTCATAATCTCTTGGGCGGTACTATTCAGGTAGGAGTGGATGTGCTTTACCCTCTTTCAGTTGTTATCCTCTTCAATGGAACTCTCATAAGCACATAGGAATGAGGACATGCTTTTCTGGTTTTAAGTAAACTTATCATTAAAACTAGGCTTAAATCTATATAACAGAAGTGGAAAGAGTATTGGCGCCTGGAACTGGTGCTAGGTTTATAACCTCAGCTTCCACATAGTTTTTAAGGGCCTGTTGATCTAGTTGCCATAAAAAACCCTTATGGTCTTCCTGAATGTCATCCCAGTTTCAGTTCAGAGAGGTAATGAATGATTTATGAGCAACCTGATCTTTTAATTCTTTATCTTAGAGCATTAAAGAAGCAGCTGGCTCTCAAAGCTTCTTAAGCGGGCTCTGAGACTTTGACAGGTTTTCTCAAACTGGGTGATGCAATTATTGGTGAGCTTAATGAGTGTACTGAAATTGTCCATCTAATTCAAAAAGGCCTCAATAAGCCCCTGGGGTCAAGTGGGACTCCATCCACTTGGAGCTTATACCCCTGAGTCACATCTCATATTTAATCACATAATTCAGCGAGAGCTGTTAAAATGGCCTTTTTCCAGGAATTTTCCAGGCTGCAAGGAGTAGGCACTGTGGGACCAGAAGGTCCTTGAGGCCCGCGGGGACCTTCAGGCCACTTGGGTCTTCACTTTAGAGACTAGATCACGGGAGGCCAACTCCTGGTAATGCTGCTGGATGGTCCGCATGAGGTCTTCAATATTATTGAGGTGTTGGTTCCAGGTGGCCCTAAAGAGCTTAACATTTTGACAAAGCTTACCCTCAAGGTAGCATGAGATTCTGCTATCTAACACAGTAGGCTGTTTCTAAGCTTGATTAATTAGGTGACAGTTGCTGACAATGTTTTCAATTGTCATGAACAAAGAAGAGGCTGCACTATAAAAGTTGACAATATTTGAGTGTATGGTTTGACCTAAGCTCTATTTGTTATGATACTTTGTTTGAAACAGCTTGACTGGTTGTTGAAGGTGGTGTATGACCAGATAATTTAAGCTTTAGAGATATTGTTCAGTATTAAGGCCAATTTTTCTAATGGTATTAGAGTTAAAGTATATAAAACTGCATTGTGGAGGCACTGAAGAGGCGCAGGAACGTAGCGTCCTCCATAGAGTAAGTGTCATTCAGTTGTTGCTGTTTAAGTTCGCTGAGGTTCTCATATTTGATTTTATACTAAATTATTGTCAACCGATGGTAGAGTACACCAGAAGGTGGCCCAAGGCTCTAGGCTTTCAGGCTGTATAGGAGATACTTTATACTGTGAGGTATTAAATTACTCAGTTACACTTCTTGACAAATGAGCAGGTTGTTTTCTTGATTGCTATTGTTCTCCATTTTTTGTCTAATATGTTTTCACTTAAACAGCTTGGGGCCACATGTAGTGAGCACCACTTATCTCAGATAACAGCTTTCTTGACTGTAGCCAGAGTTCAAAATCAGGTCCTAAGCTGTAAACTAGCAGAGAGGTAAATAAAGTTGAAAAGATGGGTCGAAAATAGAATACAATATTGAGTTAGAAAGTGTCAATATTTATAAGAAATGTGTGGATGTGGTGCCTAAGGGACCTTCATGGCCTTGTGCAATCAGGAACTTCACAGCCTTCCAGATTGACTGCCTGATTAAAGCCCTCATCGTTCTGCATCATCCTTGTGACCACAATGGCGGGGGTCGCGCCTCTTAAGGTTCAGGAAGAAAGGATGAAATTCCTGAAGGCATCTTCTTTGATTCTTGAAACATGTTGCTTCATGATTGAAACTTGCATTGGTGCCTTCAGGGACAGGTTTCACCTGCAATGGCTTGGGAGTCAACTTTGCAAGGCTCAATTTGGGAGTATGGTTTTTGAATTGCTCATTGTCTTAAATCCTACAGCACACACATTAAAAAGTCACTTTTCTCTTGGCACGCACACATCCTAACACATGCCATGATTGGCTGCTTTCTAATTCATCTATATTAAACTTTTTAGAATTCTAAATTGAAGACATGCTCCATCCTTAGATTTTTGGCATTTTAATTAGAAAAGAAAGTGTAAAATTAGAAGTAAATTGAGAAAATAATGGAAAAAAGAGATAAAATTGGTGTCAGTAATTAAAATTATAGTAAAATTGGTGAAATTGTGCAACAAAATTAAAGTAAAAATGGATTCAAAATCGTGGAATTAGGGGAAAAGTTGGGAAAATGAAGAGCTAGGGGGATTTACCTGAAATACCTTTGCCATTTTAGCGGTATATTTGAGGGACTTTTCTACAAAAGAGTTATTTTTACAAAATACAAAAAGACTATGAAGTATGGGGATTAAAGTGGGCGCAAATATAGGAATTTCAATATAATAAAGTTGTTTTTTCTATTTGAAAAGTGTTTTTAGGCACTACCTGACATTGCCTCGCAGGAGAGCCTGATATTACCCTTTCCTTTACTGAAAACCTTCAAATAAGGTTGAAATATTGGATCTTATCCCCGCAGGGTAAGTTTTATATTAGTTAGGTAGAGCAGGGCATAATGCTGCAAAGTTGGGGAGCTAATAAAAAGAGGTAACTACCTTATGACAATGATAGTTTACCCTATTTGCGAAACGAGTGTTAGCTGGGTGAATCTAAGCAAGATGTGGAAGTTTTGGAATTGTAAAGGAAGGAAAGATATGGGGGTGATATGAATACAGGCGAGGGCTGAAATGTCATGTCCTCCATAATCACTTCTTGCAATGGGATCATCATTGTCAACAGAGTGGCCAGGCAATAATGATCATACATAAGGTGTGAAATAACTAATACATTTACCACAACAACATTTGGGATAAGTTGGTAAAATTACAAAGAAGGCGTGGGGAGGAGGTTAATTATGGTAGGGGTTTGGAAACCTAATTGTCAGCTAAAGAGGCCAGAGCAACTGTTAATATTTTTCTGGAGGGAAGGGTGATGCTGAATGAGTGGCATGAAGATCATCAAATGCAATACATGTCAGCTTCTTACCTCACAAATCTATGGGCATAACTGGATGTGAATGAAAACTGCGTGACAGGTTTAAGACCTGTGCATCTTTGTGAAAAACATAAGCACACTACAAGCAAGTTTTTAGCTGGATGGTCATAAGAAAAGCACAAGTAGACAACCAAACCAAAAATACAAATTCGAAAAAGTCTTTGTGCAAACAATAAGAGCGATGCTGGGAGTCCACGCTGCAATTCTTCAGTTTTGCATGAATCTGACTGGCTTATATGTAGGGATCTGGAAAGCCCAAGTTAGCTTTGGATGCAATCAAGTTAATTCCAATCAACCACAAAACAACCAAGCAGCTACTGTCTCTGTGGACCCAAAGCCCTCTGGTTGATATGATGAGAGTCTTCTTTGCAGATGCATCAAAGTAGCCACAATGCGCGTTTTTATGCAAAGAATTCTTTAAAGATGGCAAATTAGAATAATGGAAGGGAAAAAGGTTTATTTAAAATATAACAGAAACCTAAAAAAAGTCCTCGCCCTCAAAAGTAAGGGCACTGGCTTCTAAATAGGAAATTGGGTTTAGTGGTTGGTGGCACTGTTCTCTAATAATTAATCTCTTAAAACCTTCTCCAAATGCCAGTTATTCCTAAGATTTGCGCTTAGGAGGAGATGGTCATTTTACAAATTGTCGTGAGAATTGAGGTTGGGGAGGTGATATACACGCCATGAAGATGCTCTCTGATTTAGCTTTCATAAACTTTTGACTGTTATAAAAATTAACGCGCGCTCCATCCTTAAAATTTTGGCCTTTCAATTAGCAAAAGAAGCATAAACTCAAAGTAAAATCGGGACATAATGAAAAAGAAGATTTAGAATAGGGTTCAAGAGGTAAATTTTATAGTAGAATCAAAAAATGCACCATAAAAAAATAAAGATTAAAATTGGATTTTGGAAATGGGGGAAACTTAAGAAAATGGTCGGCGGTAGGGGGCTTAACTGGAGTACTTTTGCCTTTTTTGCGGTATATTTAAGAACATTTCTCTATGCAAGAGCTAATCCTTCCAATATACAAAAATTTTAAGAAGTGTGGGTATTTGAGTGGGCGAAAATTTAGGAGTTTTTATAATAAAATTGTCATTTACATATGAAAAGAGGTATATAGCACCACCTGGCTTTTTGCCTATGCGGAAAGCCTTAAACTACACTCTTTTTTCAACCTTTTGGCTAAGCTGGACTAACCAGACTCCATCTTCACAGAGAAAAATGACTTAGGTTTAAGTAATGGCACATTTCCACAGCGTTGGGGAAAAATTGAAGATTAAGTTACTCTTTTTAGTGAACCAGGGGTTAATCTGAGTGGTCTGCTCAGGATGTGGACAAAGTGGGATGTGAAGAATTGGATTGACATGGTTAATGGCAATGATGGCATATAGGGCGTTAATTGTGAGAAGAGGGTCAGAAGCCCCACCATCATGCAAAAGAATCAAAGCTATTGGCAACTTCTCAATAGCGAGAATACAGGTGCTTCATAAGTGGTTGGAGAAACTCCACTGCAAACTTGAAATAGACCTGTCATATAAATGCAAGGAACAGCTGGAGGTAAATGGATTATCTGTTCCAGAACCAAGGAATGAAAACCCTTAGGAACGTACCCATAGCGCTCTAAGAAGAGGCTTGCAGAAGATGATAAAAAGAACCACGCAAGGAGACAAGAAAACCAGCTAACAGAACAAAATTGTGGGAAAGGATCAAAGCAAATGTGAAAGGTATTGCTGAGAGGTCAAGATACTCTGCAGCAGAAAGGTTATAAAGGGAGGGCCTTTTATGTAAGGACCAGAGGAGCCCAAGTTTGCTTAATTACTAACTTGCAGTGCCCGTGGAACCACCCAAGTAACTAAGTAACAAAAATTGGTCCTGAAGCCACTATCTGGTGAGGGATCAATCACTTTAGCAGGTGCATGTTGGTCCCAATGTGCGTATAATGCATAAAAATGCTTTTTGAAAAATTTAAACTTAAAAATAATTTCAAGAAAAATGTTTTTATAAAAACTCCTGAATGTCAACAATAAAATAGGCCATTGCTCTCATTTATGAGGCTACTGTCCTACATATAAGAAATAGCTTTTATGGGTTATGTGCTGTTCTTAGGTATTTCACCTAATTGTTGGGTTACAGGGTTTCTTCAGTGTATGCTTAGAGAAGTATTGGATTGTAAATTTTTGCAAGGATTTGTATAGGGGGGATGATGGGGCACTACATGATTGACTGCTCCCTAATTGAGCCTTTTATTTTTTTAAATATTAATCAATATGCTCTCCACACTCAGCAGTCCAGCACTCAAATTGACAGCAGAAATCTCATAAATCAGGAAAAGAATTATTAGGAAATCTAAAGGATACCAATATTAGGAGATGAAGACTAAGAACTTATGGAAAAATTATCTGATTTTACCATCAGTTTTATAATAATAGAAATTTATGATTTGCTATTTGAAAATTGAGAAAAATTGAAAAAATGAGAAGCAGTATGGCTGAACATACCTGAAGTGGTTTTAACCATCTTACTCGTGTAATTGGAGTATTTCTCTACACAAGAGTCTAATCCTCCCAAAATATAACCACCTAGGCAATGGGGAGGATAGGGGTAGGCTTGTTGTAAGCAAAAGGGTAGCAGGCACCGCCTGTCTTTTTGTCTTTTATGGAAGGCCTTACATCTAATCATATTTTATTTATCATAACGTAACATGTTCCATTGGCACACTTTCATTGTATAACTGTGCACCACCAACCAAAATAGTGCCTGACAGAGTATATTAAACAAATTCTGCATAAGTTAGTGTTAAAACCTTAGAAAACCTCAGAAAACCTTGGATCTCTTGAATGCTAATTATGAAATTATAGGATAGAACCAATTAAATGGTTATAGAGTATTATAAACTAAAATACATATTGAAATACCATACTCCATGATATGAGCTGATGCTGCGCTGGACTGTTTGGAGGCATAACATTTTGCAGTAATATATTTTTATTTTTATTTGTAAATTAAACTTCCTAAACTTAGCAAGAGAAGTGAACAATATTCATTTCTTAGGGTATGTTGCAATCCACAAAAATGCACTAAGAATTTTTAACGTCCCAGAAACCTTTTATTGAGCAATAAATACTAACCAAGGTGTTATTAAGCTATCCTGTATCATAGTGTACCAAGACAACGTAAACGATCTCTTTCAAACATTTTTTGGAACACTATATAACCTACAAGAAATTTTCTACTGGCTCACCACAGAAATGGGAAAATAAAGGTGTCAGACAATTGCCGCCTCAACTTTGACAAAAGAATGTTTTAGGGAAGAGTAACCCCAGTTAAACAGTTATGATCAGGTAATTAAATATCTGATCTCATAATAAGTTTATTTTAAATGAAAATAATGACAATATCAGCCAAAAGACCCTGGCCAATTCTTAGTGGAACCCTGAGAATTAGGGCAACACTTTGTCACCTACTAAATGGGCTATTAATTCTTAATATAGCAGTCAGATTACTCCAACCACGCTGCATATTCTGGGGCGCCCATCAAATGGATTTCCCCCTTCCACGGCCAGTTCCAATTCAACACCTAAGTGGGGACCCCCCTTTTTATAAGTGTGGCGGAGGTCCCCCAAGGAGCACTTAAATTAGCACATGGTGATTGGTTGAAGTACATCAAATCATTACCATTTGTGTACATTCTGCCTAACCATATCGTCCCACCAGTCATTTTATCTAAGTGACCCCAATTTCCTGAGCTCTGATAGGGTGATCTAACATATTACCTATTCCAGATGTTACCAAGCTATTCCACACGCCTATTATTGTATTTCCCTTGACCCTCAATACAATTTGAATACAGAATGGTATGATATTGATAGGTTCATTTTTTTACTTCACACGTTTACATTAATAAAAATAGAAAAAAACCTAACTTTCATTTTTATTAGTGTTTTCACCTTTAAATTAATAATACCATTGTGGAATCCAGCGGCGGTTTAGCACCACTGAGCACAAAACTTCCTGGTTTCCTACAAAAGGCAAGAAAATGCAACTCCACAATAATTAGTTGGAGTAATTTGTAATTGTTAATTACTAAAAAGACTTTGTCTACAGCCTGACAAAGTTGAGACCAAAAAAGGAAATGTCCGCACCATATTAAGCATAACATAGGCTTTTTAAGATGGCTGCATATTAATGCGGTTCATACCCAGCTTAAGCTGCATTAGAAAAATGCTCTTTGACCACTAAAACAAAAATTCGCCTTTTTTGAATCAAGTAGTATCAGAGCTCCTTTGACAAATATGAGAATCTTTTAACTAAACACAGTTAGGTAATACTCAATCTTTGAAAAAGAGTCCATAATGTAAATAAAGCATTTCTATCAGCTATTAGGGAAATACCCTTTTAACATTTGGGTAGTTTACTGTACAGGTTGGTTGTAAAATAATAGAAGCACTAGTTGTATGTTGACAACTAGTAGGTTGATTATTCACAATAAGTGGCAACCAATCCACTCTGGAGAATTGTACAAGAGAAAAACCACTAGGGACCTGTATTACCTTTAAGCTTTAATTTAGAGGTAGATATAAAAAAGCATATTTCAGTTGAACTCTGTTTTTTATTTTAAGAGGCTAGGGGTTTTTATAGTCAGAAGGCAACAAATTTTCAGCCAATTCTTTGAAAATCAACTACTTAGTCTCCAAGAATCCTGACCCATAAGTTAACTTCCAAATGAAGTCAAATTCCTTCATCTAGTTAATCCTCAGCATCATAACCTTTCACAGATTAGTAGCCATCCCCTTGTTTTAAGAACCGTACTCAGATGGTCTGGGGCCGTGTTACCTGATTACAATTACTAAATACCACTGAAACAAGCGTCAAAACGCTTTAGTAGCTTTGTAAAATGACCCTAATAGTTCAGCGCCTCTGCTTGAACGATATACCTGACAATCTAACAATCAGCTATCAAGACATCATCAAAATGCTTATTTAACATTGTCAGGGATGATCCTCAACAAAACATTAATTGAAACCAAACATTATACTATATACTTTGTTTATTTACAAGCTAAAAATTTAGTTGGAAACCATTTTCAAACAATAGATTGCTTAACAAGCTTTAGAAACTAATCATCAAGCAAGATGGATAATGTGGTTGACCAAATTTCCAACATAAAATTCACATCAAGATGATATGGGTATAGAGCACCCAGTAACTTAATGAAGTTAGAGCCTTAATATTGACAAGTTAAACTTTATAATCACTTGACTAGAGTATTTAGCTAAGAATTTATTTAAAAAACTTAGGTGTAACTTCATAGAGCGAAGTTAAAGGTCATCACAGACCATGCTTCACTTTTCTAATTGTAAAAACTATGTGAGTTAGAGGAATGGCTAGCGCTAAGCCCTCAAATTATAAGCCTATAATTTTGAATTCTATACTAACCTGTAGAAAAACACAAGATATAAGAATAATTTTTTCATGACTACCAACTGTCAAAATAACCGCAGAGTAGCAGCTCATGTACACGAAGATTATAAAAGGCAAGGATTCTTACAATCCACTGAAAGTGATATAAGAACCAGATATTTTGAAGACAACATCTTGCAGAAGAATGGCTAACTAGTATAGAAAATTAGGGGGTTAGTTTTGACCTTCCAAAAGTCTGAAAGGCTTAATTACTATCCTCAGTACACACAAGTAAATAGGTTTGAAGAGCTGAAAATGACATTAAACTTCCTGTAAACTCATTACTATTAAAAATCATGAGCTTTAAGGTCCTGTAAATGATCTATTTTTGTCATCACTTTAATAGGAGGAGCCAGTGTTTAAAAGTTCATCCTACCAACTGTTGTAGAATCAATTAATTTGATAAATCATATCTATTGACGTCATTGGCTGCTTCCTACCAATGCAAACGGAGCTAATTACATCACAATGGCCATAGAACACCTTACATAATGATTGGAAGCACTAGCCATAAAGAAACTGGGCGACATGACCTCAGAAAAATCTATTATGGAAGACATCAATCAGCGACATGGTTGCCACCAGTTCTTTAATGATGATAATGTAACAAATATTTACCTTGAACATCTTACTTCAATTGGATGGTTTGATGACCATCTGTGGAGTAGTAACACTCCAACACACTGATTCATTAAAATTATTGGAGTAAAAATAGATTTATAAGTAATGTTTGTAGAAGAATCGCAATAAATCAGCCATCTGAACGTATAACACTCTGACCCAAAGCCATACTTGTATACATTATTAACTACTACTCATATACATAGAAAATCCATTTCAGCTACTATATGGAAGGCACACATATTTGCTGCCAATATTTTACTCTTGCAAGGAAGTAAACTCTGGTCTAAAACCCACCCATTATTGTCAAAGATAACGTCTACATAAATTAAGCTACACACTTAAGCTTGTTCCACCAATTTAATTTAGATTTTATTTGGGGAAGGCCAACCATGGGACGGATACTTCTGATAAAGTCCAACTACAAAAAACCAAGACATAATGAGGGGCACCCCAGAGGAGCCTATAGCTACCTCCTGTTGCCAGCGGGACTGCTAGTGGAAGTAGGAGGGGAGTGATAAGGGGAGTCCTGGGCCAAAACTGAACACAAATGAAAGGAAAGGATCTGACAAGAGGAATCAGATGGGGAACCAGGATGACACCAACTGGCGTTGGTGGGATGGCAGGTGGCCAAACAGCCAAGCTTAAAAGTGATCCATGTGATGGGAATGGAAGCGACGCACAGCTTCATGTAGGTTTGGAGCAGTACTAGAGAGTGAATCAAGGACAATGGTGTCTATAGTCCATAGTGCTATTGCAAAAATTAAGGAGCGGAGCAGTGGGTGGATAGGGGAGGTCATGGAAAAGGCGAAGACGTTTTTGGACAGGCTAAAAGCCTGCTTACTCTCCTGGCAAAAGAGGCGCATAACATCTTGCAGAACTGCCTGTGATGGCGGGCAATCTTTCAAGTGATGGACTAAAGATCTATATTGATTACATACAATGCATGAAGTTTGAGAGGCATTGGACTGTTCAGCCGTGCGGTACACTTTTCTCAGTCATCTCCACACAAGGGCGCGGATTTTGGGCTCTAAAAGGTGATGTGTGTGTACTTCCAATTGTCTTTCTGGGTCTCCAAAGAGTATGGGATGTCGAGTTTTTCAAGGTAGTCCACATGGGTAATGAGGTTGGTCATTGGAGTACCAGGTTGTGTAAAACGACTTGCTCATTGACTCTTTGTTTGAAACGGGGAGTAGGGCGACCCCTCTGGGTGGTGTGTCCACTGATGCTGATCCTCCACTAGCGCTCCGCAAGGAGATGAGAATTCATTTGAAGTGGGGTGATGTCCCATGTGGGCCCGCGGCAGAAGGATGAGAAGCAAGAAATCAACAGATAATGGGGGTGTGTAGAATTGCAGAGGCCCAGGGTGCGTAAAGATTGGATTGGGCCGTTCATGACCAGTGTTAGGCTGGGAGAGTGGGTTTGGTGACTGTAGCGATCCAGGTGCCAAGTATTTTGGCGGCATGGGCCTCAAAGTTGAGCAGGCCCATACCACCACTATGGCGAGGGCCAAACATGACATCCAGGTGCACTGGCGGTGGTCGGCCTAACCAGAGCCACCCTTGAAGGAGGGCGTATAAAGAGTTGAAGAAAGAGGGGGAAAAGGTGATAGTATGGGCCACAGACAAGATTTTGGACGGGAGCATAGAGTTGGCAAGCACAACTTGGCCTGGGAGGGTAGTCTGGTGGGCTTTGAGGGAGGTGATGCGCTTTGTGACATTTTCAAGGATGTGGTGCTCCATTACTGATGAAGTTTACCCTCCCTCCTTCAGCCACACACCCAAATGGCGTACCAGACCATCAGTGGGTCTTGGCATGAAAGGGAGCACAAACGGGGCAGTATGGGGTGGGCAGGGCAAGCGAACCTGTGAGATAGCTGATGAAGCAGGTAGGAAACGGCATGCTTGTGACCAAAGGCTTGGTACCTGTTGGCGCTAAAGTTCTCTAGACTGTTGCCGAGATCTGAAGGTGTCTCAAAGCTGGAAATTTGGAAAGGGCGCTGAGAAGGAAATGAAAAATAGGTTAGAATACCAAGTCCTTTATTAAATTCAAAAGGGTATAATATTTATAGAGTGAGTGAGGACACGGTGCCTCAGGGATTTTTGGGACCCCATCCATTCAGAATCTTTCCTGATCTTCCAGAATGGCTGCCTCATGGGCATCCTCAATGGAATTCGAGCCCACTTGACTAAATTGGTGAAACGCCACCCCATGTGACTCAGAATTGGGGAGGAGGTTCATGAAGCCAATTTCACTTAGATAGGTTTGGAAACCAAGTTTGGTATGGCTTGATCTAGAAGTGTAGAATTTGATTAATTTTTTATCTCAAAGTCCAACAACGCCCCCCTCAAGATCCTGTTGGGGGGGTTACAGCTGAAGGAACTGACCATGCACCCAATTGACTATGGTCCCTTGGTTGACGTTAGCAATGGAGTACTTAGACTTCACCATATGAATGAAATTATAGGGTCCAAACCAAAGGACGTCTATCTTATTTTGTCAGCCTCCAGGTTGATGGTAATAGAAGAGAACAAGGTCAATTAATTGAAAAATTAGTAAATATAGTCATCCGAGATTAAATCAGGATGTCTCACTTCCAGTAGTGGTGACTATATCTTGGGTGGCTAGTACTTGAAGCTGGACAATTCCTTTGGCTAAGTCCCTCATAGTTAATTCAGAGCTCTCAGGTGTGGAGGTCTTGAGAAATGGATGGATGCTACTTGGTAGACGAAGTGCCCGCCCATATAGGGTTTTTAATGGGGACATCTTGATGACTCGGTGGTAGCTTACCCTGTAGGAATGCAAAGCGCTAGGTAGGTAATGGTTCCAATGGGCAGGACATGAGACAGCTAATTTTTGTAGAATGGAAGTAAGAGTTGCGTTAGCGCGTTTTACTGCCCCATTAGTAGAGGGGTGGTAGGGGGCAGCAAAACTCTGGTTAGTGCCAAATAGCGAGGTAAGTTCTTGTACTACCTGTGATGTGAAGTTTAATCCATTGTCCAAAAGTAAGGTTTGGGGCACCCATGCTGGGTGAAATGGATCAAACGAGGAAGAGGGCTGTAGCTTTGGAAGTGGCAGCTTAGACCAAAATTACTTCAACCCACTTGGTCAAGTGGTCCAAGGCTAGGTTAATATACTTATGACCATGCATCCCAGTGTGAATGAGGCGCACCACATCAATGCTAACTACATTGAAGGGCCCAGTCAGGGCAACAACAGAATGTTGAAATCAATAATTGGCTTGCTCTTGAGATTGGTAAGTCATAAATGCTTCCAGGACCTCTTGGATAGTTTCTACTATTTAGTCCCAGTAGCATCATGACTTCAGCCATTCGTGAGTCTTCTTAATGGCCCCATGTCCCCCAGTGAAATGGTCTTCTAGAATAACATCAGTTTGGGAGGAGGGGCTGACATAAGGGAGCCACTTCTTATTGATCTTCTTATAAAGCAGCCCATCCTTAATTTGAGTGTCTCAAGTCATCCTTTGGAGTTCAGCTTGGACCTCAGGGGTTTCCGACACCCACTGCTCAGGTCGGCCTATTAGATCATACAGCCAGTACTCCTCAGGGGTCAACGCTGCTAGAATCAGCATCCTGAAGAGGCCGTCAGCGTTTTGGTTAATTGTGCCGGCACAATGTATGATGGTGAAATCATAGCTCTGCAGTTGTAAAGCCCACCTGGCTAATCAGCCATCTGGTTCTTTCATTTGCTGGAGCCACCAGAGCAAGGAGTGGTCTGTAATAATAGTAAAATGAGTACCGTAGAGATAAGGTGGAAATGTTTGATGGCTAGCATTACCTCTCAGTAACACTGTAGTTCCACTCAGCTTTACTTAGCGTCTTGCTAAAGTAGGCCACGAGATGGTCGACCTGGTTTTCATAATGTTGGGCTATGATAGCCCCTGACAGCGATGTCACTCACATCTGTGAACAACAAAAAGGGTTGGTTAAAGCGCGGGTGAACTAGAATGAGTTAGTAAATAGAGCCATACGTAAGGCATTAAAAGCCTGTTCCTGTTCAGGCCGCCAATCAAATGGTACATTATTCTGCAGGAGGTAGAACAGTGGCTCTGCTAGGTTGGCAAACTGGGGGATAAACTGACGATAATAGCCCACCATGCCAAGAAAGACCTGGATATCTGTTAAGCTTTTGAGACGTGACATCTTCTCTTTGGAGTCGACTTTGTTTGGTATAGGCTGGATGCCATGCTTGGAGACTTTGTGTCTTAGAAACTCCAGCTCAGATTGGAAAAAGGAGCACTTTGATGGTTTGAACATGATAGAGGCCTTCTAAAGCCTTTCCAAGACTTCTCTGAGATGCTCAACATGTCCATTAAAGGTTTATGAGAAGAGAGTAATGTCATCCGGGTAGACGAGGATGCATGAACGCTTCAAGTCCCCAAGGATCCCGTCCATGGCACGTTGGAAAGTGGCTGGGGCGTACAGAGGCCTTGGGGAATCTTGGTGGGCTCAAATAGCCTTTCGTTAGCGATGAGAGCGCACTTGGCTTAGTCTTCAGGGGCATGATTGACCTGCCAAAATCCGCTGGCAAGGTCCATGGCCAAAAAGCACTGAGAAATGGCAAGCAGATGGAGGGAGTCGTCAATATGAGGTAAAGGGTAACTGTCCTTCTTGGTGATGGAGTTAAGTCGCTGATAATCCATCACCACCCAGTAGCTGCCGTCCTTTTTCCAAACCAGCAGAAGAGGGGAGGCCTAAGGGCTGCGTGATGGTACCAGAAGTCTGACGTCAAGTAGTTGTTTGAGTTCCTTCGTCACCTGGGCCTCTTTAACCTTGCTCTTTCAGTAAGGCCGGGATCAGAATGAGGGATTGTCCCCAGTTTCCACATGGTATAGGATCCGTTCATTCTTTCAAAGTCATAGGTCAAGGTTGAGAATAGGTCTTAGTACTCCTTTAAAAACTCTTGGACCTTATGTTGCTGCCAATAAAGAGGTCCTTACCAATATTGGTGTTGACCAGGCTATCCAAAAAGTGGTGACTCCGAGCTAAAGTCCCTTAAGTCCCCAAAGCTTTGGACATCAGCAACAGCCTCTACTGGTAGAAGGTGGACATAGGAGGTGTGACTGCTTGGACATATGATTTTTGGTTTATCAGTGAGGTTGTCCAACAACACGGATATAGATCTAGCATACGCAGGATAAGAATCCCTGGGCATGTCAGCACCTCTTTTGTGGATGGGTTGTCTAGGTCTCAGATTTCCAATAGGTATCCCGAGGGAATTTTAACATGGACCCAGGTGTCAGCAATGACTTGGGACTTTAGAGGTATTGTAGTGCCCCTAGGTAAGTAAATTGGCATGCCTTCCTGTCCATCGAAAGCAGAAGGTGGTTTATTGGACTCAGGAGCCCCTGATATGATATTTGGGCCAATTGATTTGGCCTTCATTCTCCAATGACAGGCTTAGGCTTTGATCTCAGTCTTAGAGTAACGAGAAGTTCCAAAGATCAGAGGGATCCGATTCCACAGTAGGGATAGAAAGCTGCCATTATATTAGAGCACCGCTAAATAATCTCAAATGAAATGAGTTCCAAGGAGCAAATCATAGCTTGGGTTATCTAGAGTGACTGTGGGTGTTTACAGCAAGCTTCCCAAACTTCAATGGCAGAGAGGAATAACTCCTATAGATCGGGTTCATTGTGGGCCAGCTGTGCCATAAGCCATATAGTGTGGCAAATCCAGAGTGATCTTAACGTGCTTCATCAGCTTGGATGATATGGCGTTCATGGGGGAACCACTGTCAACTATGGCGAGGACCAGAATCTTGTGAACCCACACTGCGACTCAAGTATCCAGACTTCCAAAATGGGGCGGTAATGTAAAAAACATGGGAGAGTCATTGGAAGAAGAATAAGTGGTATCAATTTCTTTATTTTCATTAGATACCAAAACTTCTTATTCAGGTATGACAGTTCCAGGTTCATTCTAGGAGGATACTTGAGGCTGAGTAGGGGTGTCAGTATGGAGTGCCTCGTCCTTCATGATGATAACCCTTTTCCTGCCTCCTTGGCAAGTCATTTCCAGCAGATTTTGGCACTGTCTGAAGCTTTTACATTATGTGCATCAAGTTCGTGGATTCTTCTGGTTTTCAACCACATGGACCCTAGGTTGGTTAGAGGGGCCTGTAGTTGTAGCCTTAAAGTGTAGAGTCAAGGCAGGGATCTCATCAAGTTTTTCCTTGATCTCCTGAATGCAGGTGAACCCATTATTCTGCCCGTCATATGCATCTGAACCTCAGGGCAGGATCCCAAACCAGAAATGACAGCAGTAATAGCGTCATCCAGGGTGATAAGATTTATATTGACCAAGGGTTGCGCTTGGGTATTAAAGCGGTTGGCAAACCCCATGGGGTTTTATCCTTTATTCAGTCAGATGCCCATGAACGCTTGCTTTTGGTTGGACAGGGTTTGGTTGCTGCCAAACTATTGGATTAAGGCTGTATGGACCTGTTCCCAGGTGTTACACTTCTTCAAATGGGGGTCATGATCTCCCATGCGGTGCTATCTAGGCAGGAGTGGATATGCTTCACCTTCTGCCGATTGGTGGCCTCCTCCATGGAACTCTCAAAGGCTTACAGGAAGAAGGCTATATTTTCCCTGTCTGGGGGTGAACCTTTCCTTATAACTAGGTTTAAAGTTAGTTATAATAGGAGTGGAAAGGGTGTTAACACCAGGGATGGGCACCGGCTCAGAGATCTCAGTCTACGCATAATCTTGGGGAGCCCACTGATTCAGCTGTCGCTGCAAGCCTTCTAAGGCCTCCTGGATGTAGTCCCAATTTCGGCTGAGGGTGGAAGCAGAAGCCTTATTTGCAACCTACTCCTTTAGGGATTGGATCTCGGTGCTCTGAAGGTCAAGCTGGCCTTTGAGGGTGGTCAAACAGGGTTTGAACCCTCGGCAAGTTTGTTCAAGTTGGGAGATATGAGCATCTGTGAGCTTAGTAAAGGCACTGAAGTTATCCATTTCATCTGACAATGCCTTGATTTAGCCCTAGGGTCAAGGGGGCTTACATCTGATTAAAATCTACATCTCTGCACTACATTTTGTATCTGATCACGTAGGGCAGCCAGGGCTGTTATCACATCCCTCCACCATGGGTCTTTGGGACCACCAGGTGCTGAGAAACCTGAGGGCCCTTGAGGCCTGCAGGGTCCCTCGGTCCCCTTAGTCCTTGACGCCCTTTGGGGCCTTTAGCCCCCTAGGCCCTTCCAGTCCTGTACTCATGAAGGGGTAGTCACAAGAGGCCAGATCCTTATAGTGCTGTTGCAGGGCCCGTACCAGTTCTTCAACCTGGAGGAGATGCTGATTCCAAGTTTCCTCAAGAAGATGAACGATTTGATGCAGCTGGTCCTCAAGGTAGCAAGAGATTCCGCTGTATAATATCACACTTTGATCTCGGACCTCATTGATCAATCGTCAGTTATAAGTAATGGCTTCAAAGTTGTCATGCACAAAGGAGGAGGCAGCGTCGTATAAGTTGATGATGTGTGTATGTAAGGTTTGGGTGAGCCCCAGTTGTCAGGAGACTTCTTGATGGGTAACCCAACTAGTTGGAGTAGGTGATAGATAACTGGATGGACAAATTTTGTGAAGGTAGCATTCAGGTCCCAGGGTGAGTTCTCCTGCTGGCAGCTGGGCCAAGTCATAGAGGTCCCACATGGCGGAAGGTACAGAAGAGGCACATGAGTGGCTGGAGTGGGCACTCATGGAGTAGATGTCATTTATTAATTTTTGGACGCCATCATTAAGGGTTTCATACTAAAGTTGGTATTAGCTCCCATCAACAGATGGCAGAGAGAGGTGGAATGTAGCCCAGAATTCTAACCTCTCGGGCTGCGATGGTGGTGTTGCATACCACAAGGTACTAACCCATCGAGCAATGCTTCTCAACTGACCAGCTGATTGGTCTTCAGGGCTGCTAGTATTTTAGATTGTTTGTGATATACGTTTTCACTTAAGACAGCTAGGAGCCCCCTGTAGTGAGCACCACATTTGTTGGCTCTACAGTTCTCTAAACTGTCACCAAGGTCCAAAGGTGGTTTGAAGCCGAAATTTGGAAAGGGCGCCAAGAAGGAAAGAGAATATAGGTTAGAATACTAAGTCCTTTATTAGGTTGAAAAGGATTAAATATTTATAGGGTGAGTGGGGACACAGTGCATCAGGGATTGTTGGGGCCCCATCCATTCAGGATCTTTCTTGATCTTCCAGAATGGAGGCCTCGTGGGCATTCTCAATGGATTTCGTTGCCCACCTGACCGAATTAGTGGAAACGCTGCCCCACTTGACTCAGGAATTGGAGAGGAGGTTCCTGAAGCCAATTTCCCTTGGATAGGTTTGGGAACTGATTTGGTACAGCTTGATCCAAGAAGTGGGGAATTTGATTTGTTTGTTATCTCAAATTATGACAGTACTGGCCATGGAGAATGATATCAGTTTTGGAGACGTTAAGTGCGGCGTTACTGGAACTGGAGTAATCCTGGATAGTAGCCTCTAGCGTGCATGCATCCTGGTTGTTAAACACCCCAACCACACAATTGGCAGCAGATGTCAGCATCTTAACTGGTGCTTGGCCTTGCACATGGACACCAGTGAGCGGGCATTCACATTGCATAAAAGTGAGTTGAGGCTGAAGTTGTACAAGAGTGGGCTTAAAGGGTCCCTTGGCGGAGGCCCCTTTGAGAGTGAACCACATCAGTGAGGAATCCAGGGCCACGCACAGCTATTGTGACGGATTCAATAAGCAACATCAGCCAATTAATGAACTAATGGGGAAGGTGGATCTTGTATAGGCATGCTTTGAGGTAACCCAGTTGACCCTATTATAAGCTTTCTGCTGGTCTAAGAAAACAAGTGCCCCAGTAGCCGTGGATTGGCAGACATTGGCTACGGTGTGTATATTGTCCCATATAGTCTGCTTAGGGAATCAAACTGAATTGCTCAGAAGAGATTATATCAGAGGCAACTTTCCCTAGGCGGTTGGCCATAATTTTAGTAAGTAATTTAGTATCTGTGTTAGCAAGTGAGATGGGGCGCCAGTTGGGCAAGTCCATCTTATCCCCTTTTTTATACAGCGTTATCATATAAACGCCCTTGCCTCCAGGAAGGAGGCGCGTTTCTAACAGACACTAGTTTATTGATTCTAGCAATAAAAAGGAGAAGAAATTAAACAATCATTTATAGAATTTATATAAAATCCCATCTGGACCTGGGAATTTCATGTGTAATGCACCACAAATGGCATCTCAGAGATTGTCCCAAGTAATTAAATTCATCAACTCTGAGGAATGGGAAATGGTGCAGATACATGCGCCATTTAAAAATTCATCAATTTTTAGGTAATTTAACTGCCCTGGATTGGTACAAATTGGAGTAATAGTTTCAGACTTTGATTGCCACTTTGGTTGGAGTTTCTGCAATGGAGTGGTCCAGCCGCCTCACATGTGTGCAGGCTAAACTCTGTCATGGCGTGAAAATTTTTTTGGAAAAAATAGGTAGAGCATGTGTTGCCCAATGTAATATTTTTCGCCTTGAACTGAACACAAACTTGATTTTTGTGTTCTCTTACCAGTGCGTTGAGATGAGCAGACACTTCTGCTCACTTATGGCCCCAAGCTGGGCTGTACCCTGCAGCAGGGTCATTTGACTCCATGTGGTCCATTTCTGCTAGCGTGCACTTAATGACCACCAAGGAAGCCTGAGAGCAACGCGATGAGAGGTGGCATGCCTGACAGATGGTGTTCACTTTAAATGTTGACCAGGTAGTAAGTGAGTTCGCACAGAATATTGTGGCAAACTCTTAGTGCCAAAAATTTCAGTGTCCATTCATGAGGAAAACCTGGGTGAAGTGATCTTGGCAGGACAAAGTTTGCACCACTTTGGCGCCTGTGCCGCTGGGCTTTACAAAGTGAAGGAATTTGACACCAACCTATGGTAAGAGAGATTTGATTTTATTCATCATAAAGTATACAATCTGGGACTAAAAGTTCAAAAGGGCAAGAATATGGTCAATGCGGGAATTAGACATCAGCTGACTGTTGTGCAAATGGGGATGGGACATGTTGGGGAGCAGCGGTGCATGTTTGGGGATGGTATCAAAAAGCCCCAAAGTAAATTTTAGAATGCGTAGTTTGACATGCCCCTAGGGGGTTGGAGTTGAAGGCCGGCTGTCAGTGTCTGGGCTTGGACCAGAAGTACAGGTCTCCAACCACAAGAGGGTCAGGAGAAAGTGGGAGGGTAGTTACGGCTGAGAGGAATTCCTGGTGAGCCCATGCACAGGTCAGGGCATAAACATTAATGATAGCGTGCACTTCATCATCTAATGAAAAGGCTTATTCCACCAATTTATTAAAAACATGGGCCATGATGCATATTCTCATTGATGCACCTAGCTGCCACAGCTAAAAGGTAGGTAAATATATTATTCTCCATTAATTCCATAATCTGTGGCAAAATATCAGACTTTAAGTGTATGGGTCAGACTTAAGGTAATAGAAAAGACTTTCATTGACATATACAACCTGAAGAACTTGATTGATAGGTGTTTTGTCAAAGAGCCACATAAAATATCCACTGTCAATATAAACGCAGTTAAAAGATTATAGAATTGATATAAATACTATACATAATGTAATTACTAGCTCTTTATTAATTTATTTATTAAAAAAAGCTCTAGAAACCAATTTTCTTACCCCATGATATCCACTCTCTATCTGCTGCATTAGAAAACAGCGCGCTCTTCTTGCTGATACATGCAACATCTTAGTTAAACAGATGACTTTTCCACAGCTTTATCTTATGTATTCCAGAAACTCACCTTTTGCAAAATTACATTAGAATGAAATATAAGTTTGACTGAAGATTATTTTTGTTTAGTAAATGGAGAAAATACTGGAATTTGATGTGGGGAACAAAGAGTTAAGTAATTCTACTAAACCATTCTATATGATTTAATCTTTGGATGGCAATTTTATTGAATGAGTATTTATCAACCAGATGATTTTTGCCATTGAGTATTCATAATGGTAATCAAAACATTTATTTCAATATTTTTGGTCACGTCAGAAATTACAATCATATTTTTAATTTTACACATAAGCGAGTAAAACATGGACCATGAATGCCTAGTTTCATTACAATGAATGGCTAAGTAACCCAAGTCTAACCCTAAGATGATAGCTGTGCTGATGCGCCAATGGGACCAATTGTAACTTTAAGGCATCTTGCAGGATAGATGGTAATGGTATAAAAAGATGACAAATCTAAGCTGTGTGGAGGAAAAAAGAATTAAGAATAAATCTTGAAGACAATTCCTGTAACATGACTGAGTAATGTGAAACTACCTTTTTTAAAATAGAACAACTTATATATGACTATCTACTATTTTGAGAGGGTAAGAAAATTTTTGATGCTTTCATGTTGTGCTATTGGCTTAAGGGACCTTTGGGCGCTTATGCGCCTCAACTTTTACCAACGTGTTGAATAAAATAAAATTTATTTTACTCTCCATCAGGATGTCAATAAGCCTTTTATCACATAACTTTTTCTAAGCGTCCAGTAAAAAGTTTCACATACATTTACCTTTGTTGAGGCTTACCTTCATTAACTGCAAAAGGTTTGACAAACTTTTATACTTCCTTATATACCCATTTAACCTATCTATACTAAATAAAATTATTGTCTATTTATAGGTCATAAGATCTTAAATTTCTTGTTAGCATCTGTTGGGCCACCAACTTTTAGTGTGGCATACAAATTTTAATTTAAAGTATTCCTTAAGATCATGATACTTTAGAATGAAAGCTGTTATACATAACCTGCATTTAATAGGAGGTTAATGATCATAAGTTAAGCGGTAAGAATCTATAAATAAACAGAAATTATATAATGTTATTTATTTTGTAAAAAGTGCATGTACTATTTCAAGTATCAGGATCAGATGGGAAGATATGATTTAGAGGGAAAGTTAGATATGAGTTGGAACTGTAGAAAATCCCGCATAAAAGTTAACTGGAGTGAGTATCAATTAACTCATGTGACATTAAGGAATAATTAAAGTCGTGTGAATAGTTTCTTTTCCTATCATATAACTTTAAGAGAGTCATTTGTAAGCGATTTGTTATTTGATTTAGTAACCCATTATTCTCTTGTCCCCAATGGAATTTTCTTGATGTTTGAAATTCAATATACATATATATTTTTAGCCTTATAAAATAGGTTGGCGGCTCACTGCATATATCCAAAATATATGGGACATAAGGAATTTGTCATTAATTTATAACTTAAATGGATTTTACAAATTGAGGCTTCACATATATAGGGTAAAGCCTGAAAGCATCATTAGTAATTTCAGAGATATATTAGTTTATAGAATGCGCAATTTACTTTTGTATTGACCATTTTAAGATGAGAGGGCGATAGAAACTACTGAACAGATAGATGTTTCCATTTGTAGATATAGTGGTTAGCATGGTTAAAGATCTCATCAGACCAAATAATTGTAAAGAGACCTTATATCAATCTATCTTAAAAAAATAAAAGTAGCCCAGGAAACTACCTAATATGAAACATTAACAATGCATACTAGAAGTCCTCTGAAAATCTGGATTGCGCGTTACCATTAATAAAAACTTTTACATTATGAGGCGTTATGCCATTTAATCCCAGGAGGTTTCATCAATACAGTAAGTATAACTTTCCTAATATCGCCATGAAAATTTAAACTTTGGCACTTAAACTATTAAAAAACAAAACTACCCGTAACAAGGCCTTTTATATCCTAACATTAATCAATATTAACTAAAGAAACGACCTTAAAAGATCAACTACAAATTTCATACCATGCTCTCATTTTGGGGACTATTAAATTATAGTTTGTGATAGAAAATCTTGCAACTGTAGCTCCATAATAAAAAGAATTAATGGCTTGGAGTGGGATAAAATCATATGACAAAGTGTTGCCTATGTTATAAAAATAGTAAATTCCACCACTTAGCATTAAATTAAGCCTTAACTATGATTATCACTAGAATGTACACTATATTTTATAATTCTTGCAACACCACATTTTCTAATCCATAAAAATAGTAACTTGTATTGTCCATTCACAGCATGTCCTATAAAATATTCTATCTAACCATCTTTAATAAAGTTGGACGCAATATCAACGTCTTTTATAAAACTTGAGAATGATAAATTTAAATCATTCTGTGAGCACCATTAAAGAATCTTCTTTTTTTATGATGAAGTAACATCAGTGGAGTGCTGGGAAAGTATAAATGGTACAACCAGTATCCCCCAAACAACGTAAAGAAGCAAAGAAAGCGAAGAAAGTAGAGAAAATGATGACAAAAATTAAAGAGAAAGAGTCAAAGAAGATTTATTATGAGATGGAGCTGAAATGCGCAAACTTGAGCTTCAGAAGAGCCGCCCTAAAAATCTCAGCCAATGGCCTAGGTTACATATAGTTAAGGCTTCCATGTACCATCAGAGAGCCATGAATTACAAACTACTCATCCAGTTTAGAGCAAGACGTAGGCCAGCCTAGCGCCCATCATAGCCTCAAATAATCATTTAAGCTAATTTAGCTTTTTATAATGAATTGATAAAGATGATATAAACAATGATAGAGAATAGAGGTTTAGGACTAATATATAAAAACAAACGACCTATATTTCTTATGTGATATTAAACTTCTTATAAATGACATAACCAATTAAGATGCTTTGAGCGATGTCCAGACTAATTATGCTCTTACAGAGGATACTGAGCTTTAGGACTAACTAACAATAGAAACCTAAAACTCAGTTGGACTCTCATCCAATTAGTTCTTAAATAAGAAACAAGGTTTTTGATAAAATACCAGAATATATTCTTGATTTTTCATAAAGTAAGTGCTCTGCTGGTAAATAGGGAATATGGTATTGAAAGTGCAACTATTCAAAAATACTATACTGTTTTGCTTTTTTAAGTTCAAAAACCAGCTAAATCAAGATAGTAAAGCTATATTCTTAATTAGAAGGTATGCTTCTAGTCCTGTCCATTATTTTGTAAGACGGTAATATTTTGGTAACTTATTATATGCCATAGTAAAGCAGACAAGCGGAAAAGTATTTGGATAGTAATATTAATTTTAAACCCTCCACAAAATAACATCTATAAAAATAATATCACTTTATGATGAAGGATTATCTGATAGATGGCTAAAAATCTTTAGAAATAATGAATATATCTATAAACTACAAGAGTTTATGTCTTTTAAAGCTAAATTTCTGGCTAAGAAATACTTTTATTCTGGTGAGCCATTGCATCATCAACAGCTAATGGAGCAGTGCAACATATTTTAATTGAATAATTATACTCGCTGCCTTAAATCCACAGGTATATATATTTTTGTATAACTAAATGTACCTATCAGATTGTAAAATGAAAAAATAAGCATATAATTGACAACAATATATTAAATGGTACTAACAGTAAATTCAAATAACAAAGAGTGTCAAAATTGTACTAAATGTATATAACTAAAACACAAGCATAAGAGCTAGTATAAAAAAAGTAACTTAACGCAATGACAAACTATAAAGAGGAAAAGTATTAATAACTATAGCTCATGAAGATTTAAGATGCACAAGTATATAAATCTTGAAATTATATAAAAAATATCTAATTCCACCTAGTGGTCTATCTGACATGCATCAGCTTCAGTAAACAATGAGCCGATCAATAGGATGAAGTATACCACGGCATTTTATAAAAATTTAACACCAAATATATTGGATATGCTTTTAAAAGACTAGATAGGCAAAGCAATTAGAATTTTTATATATCTATTTATCCATTCCTGAAAAATAAGGTATTAACCATCATGTACCAGGTAACTGCACTCAAGATATAAAACTGCAAGTGTCACAGGAACAGCATTTTTCTCTTTCATAATCTCAACTTAATGCTACAAGGAGTACCCCACAAAGAAAGCATAAAAGAAAACTTTCTGTTACTTAATTAAAACCATAAATTAGCTTAGAAACCTTATTGACCCAATATAGAGGATTAGCTCACTCAAATTATGAGAAAAATTCTTATATAAAGTTCTAAGGACCATATGCATCTTTTTTTAAATCATATAAAATATTTTTATGCAATAACCAATCCCATAATTGCATTAATAGACGCCTTCTTGAAGAGCTTAGAGAAATACCATGTGGCATTGAACAACACAACATATTAATGAACAAGCATGATAAATCACATGGATTAAAAATAAGAGGCTAGGGTACACATTATACATCTCTGAAATAAATGAGAAATAATAGACAACCGACTTACTGAATAGGAAAAGGACTTCTTGAAATATAAAGTGAATGTCTTTACTCTGTGAATACATTTGTGACAGAGTACAACAAAATTGCATAAACTTTAAAGGGACTTACAAAAATATTTTTCATTTATTGATAAGCAAATGCCTATGACTGAGTATACTGAAAACCTCAAGATTTTTCTATCAAAATAGGCATACGAAAAACCCTTAAAAAACTTTAAGCATAGAATTGAGGCAACATTTATAGAACTAGGCCTCTCTTAATTTCACTGTTATTTTACTGGAAAAAACTTTTTACTAATGTGATTTATAAAAATTCATAAGGTATAACTTCTTATTTGACCCAGCTATTTTCTCATTTAAGCAACAACTATAGGAGTTTAATGCATAATATATTTTTAAATAGTCATAGCTTTTTCATATGACTGTGTAGTTTATATATCAATTACGCCTGATGCAAAAAGGCATATAAATTATTCATACATGTAAGTATTTACAAGAAAAGCTATCAGATAACAATTCATAGGACTTGTCCTAAATAAGGCATAAATACGGATACCTGTAAACATGTAAGCAAAATAAAATATGAACTTTAGAGTTTAAAGAAAAAGTTCTTTAGAGACTCCCATTGTGCCTCAAATATAGAACCCTTTATGAAATAGGGATTATACTCACTAAAGAGGAAAACTTTAATTTGGTTGAAGACAAGCTGTTTGAAGAATCACAGGGACAGTGCTAGTTAGGAATACAGGAAAATAATGTTTGTTGAAAGTCTCAACCACAAACGCATTACTATTTTAATTGATTCCCTAACAATATAATAGCATTAGAAAGGGGTTTCCTGATATAAGCTGTAATCCACGACATTTTCTATTGTTATTTTATTTGAGATGGGCCAACCTGGGGGATAAAACCACACCAATGAAGGGGATTTGAATTAATGGTAAAGGAGGATAAAACCTGGAAAACCTACATGTGCAGCATATAATAGGACAGGAACTCCATGGACCGCCTTGCTATTTGCTATCTCAGTTTAGGGCATTGGTGCGCAACGCCAACACAGTCATAATTGTCCCCTACCTTAAGCTCATCTATCAGGATCAAAATCGAGGAACAGAGGTAGAGGGTCCATATTCTACCACTGGGGGTATCCTCCTCTTGTAATCTACAATATTTTTTTAATACTAGATGGTGTAATCTACAATATTGTTTTATAAAATTACCGCTTAGCGCCTGAAAATAGTACTAGTTTAAATTTTAAATTTATTGCAGGGAAGGCCGACCATGGGATGCACACTTCCGAATATGACTCAGATGAGACAAAACTCAGTACCAGGTGAGGCACCCCAGAGAAGTGATGCTATCTCTTGTTGCCAGCGGGAACGCCACTTATGGGAAGGGGGAGGGAATGTGTGTAGGGGGCGTAGCCACTATTGAGCATGTGTGGAGGAAGGGGTCTGATTTGATGAACCAGACTGGGAACCAGGAGGAGACCAGCTGCCGGCGACGTGGTGGGAGATATCCAAACATCCACACTTGAAAGTGATCCACCAAATGAGACCGGAATCTGTGGACAGCTTCAGGGAGGGTGGGGATGGATCCGGCGATGGCATCCAAGACAATCGTGTGGATAGTCCACATGGCGATTGCAAAAAAAAAAAAAAAAAAAAAAAAAAAAAAAAAAAAAAAAAAAAAAAAAAAAAAAAAAAAAAAAAAAAAAAAAAAAAAAAAAAAAAAAAAAAAAAAAAAAAAAAAAAAAAAAAAAAAAAAAAAAAAAAAAAAAAAAAAAAAAAAAAAAAAAAAAAAAAAAAAAAAAAAAAAAAAAAAAAAAAAAAAAAACCACCAGAGCACGAAGGGAGGGTGGGAGGGGGAGGCCATTGATGAAGCAAACATATCTCTTGACAGACTGAAGGGATGTGTTTGATCCTGGCCTAGCAGACGTTGGACTTCGCGCCATATTACTTTAGAGGTGGGGCACTTCTCCAGGCGGTGAAACAGCGTTCCATACTGGCCACACACGTCACAGGATGAGTGTAAAGCATTAGAGCGCTCAGCTGTACGATACACCCGCCTCAGGCAGCGCCACACATGGGAACGGACTTGAGGCTGCAACAGAGGATGGTGTGCGTATTTCCAGATAGTCTTTTGGGTCTCAGTGGAATAAGGGATGTCCATCATGTCCAGGTAGTCCACCCTGGATAGGACTTGGGGTCGAATGGGGATCACGCCATCATGGATGGGTAGCCCCTGTACCTCTTGTGTGAACTGAGGAGAGGGGCGGCCTCTTTGGGTTGTATGTCCACTAATACGAATTCTCCACTCTGCGCTTCGCATGGAGAGTAGGATTCGTTTGTAGTGGGTTTTGGTCCCGTGAGGACCTGTGGCTGATGTGTGTGATGCGAGGTATTTCATCAGGGAGTGGGGGTTTGATGGATTGTTGAGGCCCAAGGCTCAAGAGAAGTTGGAGCGGGCCGCGCGGGACCAGTGTTGGGATGGGAGTGTAGGAGCAGTGACGGCCGCAATCCAGGTGCCTAGGATCTTGGCGGCATGGGCTTTGAAGTCAAGTAGGCACATGCCACCATGATGATGAGGGCCAAACATGACCTCTAGCCGTACTGGTGGAGAACGGCCTGACCAAAGCCAACCTTGTAGCAAAGCATACAGGGATTTGAAGAAGCTTGGGGAGAAGGGGATGGCGTGGGCTCCAAACTAGACTTTGGATAGGAGCATAGAGTTGGCAAGAACAACCCTGCCAGTGAGGGTAGTAGGGTGGGCTCTGAGAGAGGCGATTCGCTTCGTCACGTTGTCCAGTATATGGCCCTCCATTACTGCTGACGCGTATCCTCCTGCCTCCAACCACACGCCCAGATGGCGTACCGGTCCTATGGTAGGTCGCGGCACTAAGGGGAGCATCAGTGGAGCGGTGTGTTTTGAGTTAGTAAGGCGTGGACTTGGGCGAGCAGCTGGGCTGGGTCGGGAACTACTTGCTGGGGCCCAGCAGTTCTGAAACTGACCAAGGAGGATGATTTCGGTTTTGGAGGCGTTCAGTGCCGCGTTGCTTACCCGGGAATATTCCTGGATGAGGGCTTCAAGCGCGCGTGCATCTTTATTATTAGACACCCCCACCACGCAATCATCTGCAAATGCCATCATCTTGACTGGGGTTTGGCCTGGCACATGGACCCCAGTGAGTTGGGCATTCACATTTCGCAGTAGTGGGTCAAGGCTGAAGTTGTATAAGAGTGGGCTCAGGGGGTCCCCTTGTCGCAGGCCCCTTTGAGGATGGACTACATCCGTTAGGAAACCTGGGCCGCGCACAGCCATTGTTGCAGATTCCATGAGCAGCATCACCCAGTTAATGAAGCGGGGAGGTAGGCGGAATTGTTGGAGGCAGGCCCTAAGGTATTCCCAGTTTACTCTATCATAGGCCTTTTGTTGGTCCAAGAATACAAGTGCCCCAGAGGCTGTGGACTGACACACATTAGCCACAGAGTGTACGTTATCCCAAATCAACCTTCTGGGGATGAAACCAAATTGTTCTGGAGAGATGGTGGCAGATGCTACAGTCCCTAAACAGTTACCCATGATTTTTGTTAAAATTTTGGTGTCTGTGTTTGTTAGAGAAATGGGGCGCCAGTTGGCTAAGTCTAGCCTATCCCCTTTCTTGAAGAGTGTGACTGTAAAAGCCTCATGTCCTCCTGGTAGGAGGCGCGTTTCCAACAGGCTTTGGTTGAGTGAGGCTAGCAGCAATGGGGATATGTATTTAAAATATTTTTTGTAGAACTCATATGGAATGCCATCTGGGCCTGGGCATTTTCGAAAATAGTACTAGTTAACTGTCCTCAAATTTGAACATAAGAGCATTTTTCCTTAAAAATATGTAGCTTTATTATTATGTATATATGGCTGAACAACGCTGCTATATATAAAACCTTAATTTATACCAGCAGCTTCAAGGACTAAAATGATGAATTTTTGCACTAATAATTGCGCTATAAACAATATCAAAGTGTTGTGTTTTTGAAAAAGTCTAGTTGAGCCATAGAATTTTACGCATAAAAATATGTTCATGCTATGATAATTGTATAAAAACTTTACTTGATATTTACAACTGAGTTTTAACACAAAAAAATTTAGTAGAAAAAAGCCTTTACATATCAAATCATATATTCATTGGATGGTTTCACATGCTCAGGATTAGTGCATAATGATTTTTCTATTGCTTTTTAGTATTGCATGTCCCAAGCTTAGAAAAGAAATATTTAAAATAAAATAAACCCCCAATTACCTAAAATACAAGTTACATGGGGAGTTGCCAATGGATTTTATGAAATGGTTAATGGTCTACCACTTTCCATCAGATGCGCATGCTTTAAAACTTAGTAAACATCTAATGCAGATGTTCTTTGACTGCAGCATAGACCTCTAAGCGTAGAAAAAGCAGTGCAACCTGCACAGCTATGTGGATATACTTAGCCTTGAACAATATCAGAATGCATCTTTTAATATACATTTAGGGTTTAGGTACAGAGACTGCAAAAGTATGTTCTATATTATTTGTGCGGTAGTACATTCCATGTAACTGGCTATCTAAGGTTAACACACTACAAAAATCTGAACCACACATGGCTTTAATAAACTCAAATATAAACTATATGGAAACACTATCATCTTGTGTTAATAGAGATGAAAATCTCATTTGAAAACATCACAAGTGCCTTAGGAAACAAAAAAGATGTTTAAATTGTTGGAGATGCATAGAAAAAGCTACTAAATTTCTCAATATCCCAATGCCACAGCAACGCCCCAAAATGAGGCTCATAGTCCAAAAATGCACAGCAGACACCTAAAAAGCTTCTTGTCAGACAATTACCAACTTGTCTTTGGCAAAAGAATGTCTTTGGCAAGAATCATCCAAATTATTAAATATCATTGGCCAATTACAAGTTCAATATCATGATAATAATATTTCAGATGAAAATAATGACAATAGAAGCCAAATGACCCTGATAGATTCTCAATAGAACTCCAAGAATTGGGGTTACACTTCTATTAATAAAAGTCGGGCAATTAACACTAATTTGAGCAGCCAGATTGTACCAACTGTGCAGGGGAATCAAGGGAGTCAATCAGAGGTCCCTCCCCATCTTACATCGATTTTTAGTTCAGCACACAATTTGGAGACTTCCCCTTTTATAGAGTTAGAAGGGGCCTCACAATGTGAAAATATTTTCCCATCAAATGATTGGGTAAAATACATGAAAACCTTACTTCACAGTTTTAAACGACCTATCATCGCCCTCCATTGGCCATTTCCTGAAGGAAGGCAAGTTTGAAACGATCTGATAGCGCAACAGCCCATATTACCAAAATTGGATGCACATAGTTTAAAATTCTTTCTCATCCAACTCACTTTGAGCCTTAAGATGATTTAAATACTCAGAATTCTGATATCAATAGGATTCTTTATTGTTTACCCCACCATAACTAATAAAAACTTTCAAAAACATCAGTTTTACTTTTAATTAAAAAGCATTTCTCTAAGTGTAAGTATTTTGTGGATGTCCAGCTGATTCAGCACTAGTGAGCGTAAAACTTGCTGGATTCCCACACTTATTAGAAAATGATTTTTTATGACACCTCCTCAATAATCCTCCTACATCAAGTACATTAAATCATTTTTTGTCCTCCAATATAATAAAAAATGGACTATCAATTTATAGTAAAATTTATTGTATACTAAATCACACTATTATAGCAAACTTGAACAGCCATAAAGAGTATCAATGTTCTTTACCTATATTTTTATACTTTATTCATTATAGCCCTCAAGGATTTAGACTCACTTATCGTGCTAAAATTTATTAGAACTTTTTATTTGTCTTAAAAGAATTGACTTGATTTAAAATATACACATTTAAAAAGTTTTCAGTACTTATATGTATAATTCACAATAAAAAGGCTATATGAATGAAGCAAAGCTAGTCTTGTAGCAACACATCATCTCTTACTTAGGTATTTATAACTAAAAATAATTTTCTGAATTCTATTGATGATTATATTATGGTAAGAATACTACTCAACTTTTTCTGCAAAATATACTATATGCTTTACATAGCATATATTGTTTTGAGGTGATTATTTACTTTCTATAAACCCCTACTATGAATCTAATAATATTAGTTAAAAAATCTAAATATCTTAAGTTTCTCAAGATGTATCCTTTAGAATTTGATGTTGTGTTAAAGATGTTTTTATATATCTGAGGCAAGCTGATCATGGGACAAACATTACATAAGCTCAAAGAGAAATTAAAACTAAAAATTCAATATTTAATTGAGTTAAGTCAAAAAAATAGAAAATGGAATAGAACGACACAAAAACAAAATTTAACAAGGTAGCATGTGGAGAACTGCTAATCCACTGTGGAAGAGGGGAGGGAGGGTTGGGTTGCTCATATTTAGGTTTAGCACCTTCAGTAGGTTCTTCATAATTGAAGGGGTGGATTATATCAGAGAGCTAGGGTATTGTGGTGTCAGCATGATGTAGGTTGATGTATTTGATAAAGTTATTGATTTCAATAATCTGATCCTGGAGGATAGCCTCAATACATTCCAAAACATACTGTTCATCTTAAATTTGGGCTTCAGGGTGTAGGGAAAATCTGGCAACATATTTCCAGCTGGATATATTTTGGGCAAATGTCAGTAGCTCAGCAACATAATTGGTAATGAAAATGGTGCCGTCATCTAATTAAATGACTTGGCATGCTCTTTAAATGTAAATAAAGGGGGAAGTTTGGTTTGCACATCCCATGCTTGAGCTCATAGACAGACTTTACCACTTCTCATGGAGATGCAACATCAGGGGTGAAGCCAAGCATCTATGGAAAGCTGAAGGTCACTTTAGTAGGGTTTGACATAGGGCTTAGATCTATATTGTCTAGGTAGGAGAGGTATGCCAAAATCAGAATATCTAAAATATGCTCAGGTCATACCCCTATCAGGCATTTTTGCTTTATTTTTTCAAACTTTTCCATGATAAGTTTCTCCTAATTTTATAATCTCATCCAATTTTGCATAAGAATTTTGGCTCACTTGGACTGGGAGTCAGTGTTAGGATGGGTGGTAGTAGGCGAATGGAGAGTTTTATGGGTTGAACACTGGTCCAAGCCTGATTCTAATTTTGCTGAAGTAAATAGATCGGTAAGTGCCTGGAGGATTTGACAGAGACTGATTTCTTATGATGTCCCAGTAAATAAATGGGCTGGGTAGGAGGAGGCAACAAAATGCCCCATTAAGACGCCACTAGCATGGGATCATAAATTTTGTCATTTGTGGTATTTGTGGCAGAGTGATAATGGTACTTTTTAGAGGGTTTTAACTTGAAATATTGGGGCAAACTGGCAACCAACATTGATGTGATCCTAAAAATGCTTCAGCGCCACATTAAAGTGACTTGTGTAATAATTATGAAAGGTAGTGTCGGAGTGGCATGCTGTTATGGTGTCAGTGACGTGAGGGGCAACAAGGAGCTCCGCATCAGAGGGATTGTTGAAGCTAGGCTGTTATGTGCCATAGGCTTAGTGCTCTGACACCTACTCCTTGTAATAAATTAAAGCGGGAAATGAAAAAGATTTACAAATGGTACCACCATTGTGTTGTCTGCAGGGAAAAAGTATGTGTAGTAGGAATTAGAGTATTTCAAGTTTTAAAGGAACCGTCGCCAAAGCAGCAAGATCTCCTCACTTGGGAAGTCTATATTATATAGCCCAATAAATTGAGGAGCCAATAAACCAGTGCAACTGAAGCAGTGGTAAGTTCAATTATTGCTTTGTCAGGATATGGGATAAACACCTGTAGTTGGCTTAGAGGCAATATTAAATTGTAGATTGAGTGAGGTTGAGAGGATAAGGTTAAGTTGGTTGGATGCATGTAATGTAATGCACTAAGTTTCTCATAGTGACAAATCGGCCAGAGAAGTTTAATGGACTATTTGTGCCCCCAGAACACCTTTTCCCACAGGGATAAAATGCTAGGTGTGGATCACTGCTATCCCACAATGAAGCAGTAGGAAGCAGATATGATGATATAACTCATAAAAACAGTTGTGGTAAGTTAGTTGTAGATTGTTTATTTTTTTGCTTAGATATATATTTGCTAAAAGTGATATAGAGAAGAAAGGAGAACACTATTGAATTATAATGGTAAGCCTAAAATTTAAGATGGTATGTGATATGATGCTAGAACGAGTCCATTATCAAGCATAAAATTATCTAACTGGTCCCAAAATCTAAAAATTATAATTGAATGACAATAAAGATTCAGAAACTTCTCAAAGCTATCTATGGCATCTACTAATCTCATTATATATAAAAGTCATCGTGGAAAATTATAGATATATGGTACTTATCTCCTAAACAAAAGATAAACTAAACTTGGCACAAATATTTAATAAATTAAGAACTGACATAGACAGGTATGTTCTCATTATAAAAAAAAGTATATCTAAGATGTAAAAATGATAATATGACTTTAATAGAATCTGCTATTTATTGGCTAAGTGATTTGAAGTATTAAAGTTATATTTTATTTAACCAAGGCAAGCCAACCAGGGGACAGACAATACTGAAACAGAAGTTTTAAAACTAAATTAACCAAAACATGAACTGACCACCATAAACAGCAGTGGGAAATGCAAAAGAAACGAGAAAACAAACTACCAGGTGGCACAGTGGCGAGCTGCTTATTACACTATGGCAGAGGGGAGGGGTGATCAGGCGGATCATAATCATCATCCTCAGGATTAGCATTGAAAGAGTTGATCAATGCTGATAGCAATGGGTTGGGGCATCCGTAAGATGAGGGTCGAGGTAAAGTAGATAGCAGTTGAGTTTGACAATTTGGGCCTGGATGAATGACTCTATGAGTTTAGTAATATGGTGTTCAGCTTGGATATGAGCGTCAGAAAGTTGGGCTAATTTTGCAATGTTTGCTCTGGTGACATATGTGAATGGGGAAATTATGCCAGAGTAACAACACGTTTGACAATGGTGGTGGAAGTTTCATAGAGGCGTTAGATTTCTCTCTTTGCAGTAGGAGGGAAATTGGAGGAGAACAAGGGGGCAGCCCTTTTTTAAATTCAGTGACGGATTAGCCACAGCTTCACAAAGATGGCAATTTTTGGGCATGGCCACCCTGATCTTAGCAAGCTGGTGGTCGCTTTTTAATGGGATAGCATTGTATTTGGGGACATATTGTTTGGGCGGGAGTGGGGAATCAAATTCTAAATTTATAAAAGGTTCAAAATCAATTGGTTCAGCTGGAAATGGGACAAGTCACCAGATTTGGTAACTTCTTTCAATAAGTCCCAGGGATTTTGGTTGACTTAAATTGATTCAGTGGTAGGTGGCTGCGGTTGGGTAAGTTTTGGGGCGGGAAAATTTTTGTTTTTATGGGTCCAAACCTGCTCCCAATTGGTTGGCATGGGTGGACTTTTCTGTCTTGGATTTAGGTTGCTAGATTTTGCTGCTAATTTATTGAGTGCACAACCTGGGGGTAGGGGCAGCCAAAAATACACACTCAAACGCTTTTGGTGTGGCCTCCTGGGTGGGGTTAGCAGTATTTTCAGGGTTTCAATTGTATTGACATGCCTTTTTGATATGGTCCAATTCATGGCTGAGGGTGCAAACTGTGCGGTCATTGTCAATGTGAGCCCAAAAGAAATGGTCAGATGCAGATGGGATGTAGGCATGCGGTGGGTTGTGCTGGGCCATGTTCAGCTGGTGGGGGTAATGGTAGCCATTGCCTGAGGTGCCGCAAGGCGCTCAGCACCACTTGAGACAATGAATTGTTGGATGGGGTCTTTACCATAATTGGCCAGCCCTGACATCAACTCCTCATAAAGTGTTTGAGTGGGAAGGTTTGAGGCAAGGTTCAAAAAGGTCATCACGAGTATGGTATCATCTGGGAGACATCTTTGGGTGGTGGTAATGGGTGATTTTTGTATATTAAGGCATAGCTGCTGCTGCAGCCGCATCCTCTTTGGTGGGGAAGCCCATATCAAAATAGCCTTTGTAAGGATGGAAGTATATACATCCTGCTGTCATGAAGGTGGCAGTTGCCAGCTCAATTATCACTTTGTTGGCATAAGGGAAGAGACATTCTTACTCTAAATGGAGGCAAAAGCAGATATTGGATTGAGGTAGGGCTAAGGGATGGGGGCGGGTTGGGTGGACTCATGTGAGGTGGAGTGCCAGGTCCCTTGGAGGCACATAGTGGCTGGGTGTATTTGGTGGACTGGGTGAGACATTCCAAACGTGTTTGCCTGCTGTGCAGTAAATGATAGTGGGTGGAGCACCGCTTTCCCACACTGGGGCAGTAGGTGGTGGATCTGAGGACATGAATTGGGAAATAATGTAGTGAGGCGGTGGTGGAAAAAATAACCTGTTTTTTTTTTCAAAATTGCTCAAAAGTGATGTCAAGTGAGGGGGTAGTAAAGTTAATTTGATAGAAAAATGGGTTTTCCAAGTGCTTAGGTTGTAATTGGGTAATTTGATAAGTTCTTTGGTTTTAGTTAAGTAAATAGTGTTTTAATAAGATATCTAGATTCAATGGTTTTACAAGTATTGGTACTCATTTGATCTACGTGTAGGTATAATGGTTTTGGCTAAGCAGTTGGTGGTTCTTGGTAATTTTTAATGGTTGAATTCCTTTGACTTATTGACGAACATCTACCAATTTAAAATTTTATTATATAATGTAAATCCATAGAGCTTTAAACTTATAATGTAGCCAATTGGAATTTATAAAGATTTTTGGCGCTTGAATTATATAGTATAAAACCAGAATAAATTGGATCAATGGGACCATCTAGTACTAAAAAAATAAATTGGATCAAGTGCTAAAATGAACATAAATGATCTATTAATAGTACCTAATTATAAGATATTATAATTCTTTAATCATTTTGCAATATGAAGCCAATTAAATTTTTTATTATAATACCTTAATACATTGTGGAAAAATCACATAAATTCTTCTGTTTTCTGTTCTGAAGATTGTGGCCAATCACTAGAATACTTAAATTTTCACTATAATTTACAGTTGAGATACTTTATAGAATACACGTTTGCTGAGGTTATAAGATCATTTGAAATTAATATAGATTAGGTTTTTTCTCTTTGTAACAAAGCTAATGGTCTTTTAGTAAAGAAGGTGGGTTGTCCTTGGGACAAATATACCACACCAAGCAGTATTTTATACCTGTACTGTTTTTGAACATGTTTCAATCAAAACCCAACCCAGAGTAGGGCAGAAACCACCCCACTATGCTACCACTCATCAAAGCTAAAGGTCTTTTATGTTTTAGTAAACTTTGAGTAAAGACTGTTTTTGGAATTATAAGATTCAATCTAATTCAGATGCAATCAATCAGACTAGTATAATTGATATTCAAATTTTATATTTATCAACCTATCATGATTTTTATTTTGCCTTTTTTAGGAAATACAGCCAATTAATTACTTGAATATAGTTATACCTTATCATATAATATATTTTTGGAAGTTCTTAAGACTTTGATTGAAGCAAATGCAGCAATTGGAACATTTTATTTTATAATTATTCATATTAACTTAATTTTTATAGAATGTTTATTATTAAAAATTAAAATGTATTTAATTGGATAAAATCTAAAAACTTTTCTTTCTCGCTGCAATCACTATTGCAACCTATTCAATTCAAGACTGGATCTAGTTTGATAATCTCACAGAGGAGATTAGTCTGCGCCCATGTCAGGGAGCAGTTGGGCAAGCAAGGTAAGAGGAGCAGGTGGAAGGCCCGCAGCCTCCAACGTTTAAAAACGCCCCAGAGAATCTGGCGGAATTGACAAAAATACTAAGAAACTGGCGGTAACTATTTCCCCTGAAATACTTGCATGGCAAGCACGATGCAACCAGTACATCAACACGCCACACTCCCAGCCACTTTTGTTGGTGAATTGGAGTCTGCGTGTTTCTGGACATCAAAAAATGGCCTTATGGGAAAAATTTTGTGAAGATGTGCACACAACTTTCCCAACCTTGGTGTACGTTGCACCTTACTCCATGTCACACGGTTGGCTGGACCTAGGTTTTATAAGCAAAATGGCAGCAGACGAGGCTGCAGCAGTGCACATAGAGGTCAACCTCCCCAAAGGGTAATAGGTCATTTAAACTAAATGCACCAAATGGATAAAATCAAACCAAATTTTCCTCAAGTTTGACTTTTTGCCTACTACGGTAAAATGGGACAATTTGGAACAACATCTGAAAGATGGTCTCGCCATATATGGTGAAATATAATCTTTCAAAATGCAACGCTTCACGCTGATGCCGCACCTGTGCACCAGCAAAGCCATTGCAGTTCTGACCCCAACTGAGGAGATCGTAAAGGACCTAACCCAGATCCCGCACTCCACTTTTATTGATATTGCAGGGCATACCACCCACCCATTCTGGGTGACCATGGACAGCGCGCCCCCCATTTGCACCCACTGTGACGCGTTTGGTCATAAGACAAATACATGCCCCATCAAGGAGGGCGTCACATTCCAAGAGCACCCCTCAGCGGCCATGGCCAGTGGAGAGGCGCACTACGAACCAACTGCAAGCACCAAGGAGGCCTTCCCATGGGGAGAACAAGGCTGCTACCTACTGGTAAAGCCTATCTCCCCACAAGAGCGGAAGAAGGCCAAGCAGGCCCATAGGGCCGCGGCCAAGGAAGCAGCCAAAGCCACCACCGCTATCCCACACTCACAATGCCAGGAGGACATGGAGACCTTCACAGCGGAAACAACTCAGGAATCCACCAACCAATCAGATTGGGAAGCCTATGCCAAGCGGGCCACTCAATCTGAGGATCTGATGGGAGATTCAATCTCACCCAATTGTTGAACCCAAGCTCCAGTTGAAACTGGCTTGGGACCCATCCCAACTGAAAATTTTTTTGACCCACTCAACGGTGCACCAAACTCACCTGCACCGCAAAAACTTGTCCAACGTCAGGAAAACAAAAAGCGAAGGCTAAAGCCAATGTGACTCTTTCTGCAAAAATCAACAAAAACTCTGAAAGCGTTGCTGCTAACACCTGCGCTGCTGTGAAGGCCCACAGGGATCTAGAAGAGGATGGTGGACCCAGGTGCCCACCCCCTTGCACCTAAGGTGCGATGGGGGAAACCTTCACTCTAGGGACGTTGAATATTGCTGGACTCAAGGCCTCCCCATCCCGGGCTAGGAAATGAGTTTTTTACAACACAATTTACCTGTGGATATCCTGGCCATCCAGGAGTCCCACTGTCCACGAGGTTCCGAGGAAACTTGGAAAACAATGCTCCTCCCATCCCTATCCTTTTGGTCAAAGCACTGTGGGGTGCCAATTCAGAAAAATAATTTTTTCAAATTTATATCCTCAGAAACATTCCTAAATGGCCGAGTGCTCATCATCACCTTCTCGTGGGCTGATGAAGCGCATACAATTGTCAACATCTATGCCCCAAACGGTGCACACAAGCATTGGGAATTTTTCTCATTGGTCAAATCCCTCCCGTTACCCCCTGATTTTTTCCTAGTCGTGACATGAACTGTTGGCTAACCTCACCAACAGACCGGTGGCCTTCCTCACCCCACGCCCCCCAGGGTCATGTAGAACTACACGTTCTAAAGGCCACCCTCTGGCTAATGGATGCACTGCTGCGACATGTCCCACTGCTCGAAAACATGATGCATCCCCACGTCAACAATGGCCAATTAAGGTCCATGACCCGCATTGACCTTATTCTAACGCCGGCAAAATTCCAACCCCATATCTCCCACTTCAAGACAACAAAATTGGAATTCTCTGACCATCGACTGGTCTCACTAACCTACCACCTACCTGTCACAGCTGCTAAGGCCCCACATTGAGTACAAAATCTGCCCCCCAAGCTCGGGTCACCAGGATTTTCCACGTGGGTAGAAGAGGCAACTTTGGCAAAAAAGTTTGTTGCACCATTTTGTGCGGACCCCATTTCCACATGGGCAACTTTCAAAGATGACACCATCCGCCACTCTTGCCAACTCTCTTCCAGATGCACATGAGCAACATCAGCGGTTATCTCGTGTGCTCTGGCAGAATTGGCACACTTGGAGTCCAACATCCCAGTTACAGGATACAGCTCTGCATGGGGATGGAAGTGGGCGGAGGCAGCTGCCCACCTCAACGCACTTGAAAGACAACACAAACATTGGGTTTGTATTCAGTACAGGGCCACACGCATCACAAAAGGTGACAAGTGCACCGCACATTTCTTAAAAAAAATTTCACACCACGCCAGAGCGTGGCCTGCACACAGGTGCGAAGATTGGATAATTCCATTGCGGATACACCGGCTGAAGTGGCAATTGAAACGCAACAGTATTACTCCGAGTTGTACCAATCTGTCCCAATTCAGCTGGCCTAAGTGGCGAGGTTTCTCTACAAAGCCCACATCTGCTCCATTTTCTGATACCCGGAAATAATACATTTGATTACTCCAAACAAATTATGGACAGCCATTCGCAGTGCAACAAACTGAAAACGCCCAGGCCCAGATGGCATTCCATATGAGTTCTACAAAAATACTTCAGATATATATTCCCATTGCTGCTCACCTCACTTAACCAAAGCCGGATGGAAATGCGCCTCCTACCAGGAGGACATGAGGCCTTCACTGTCACACTCTTCAAGAAAGGGGATAAGCTAGACTTAGCCAACTGGCGCCCCATTTCTCTAACAAACACAGACACCAAAATTTTAACAAGAATCATGGAAACCGTTTAGGGACTGTAGCATCTGCCACCATCTCCCCAGAAAAATTTTGTTTCATCCCCAGGAGGTTGATTTGGGATAACGTGCACTCTGTGGCTAATGTATGTCATTCCACAGCCTCTAGGGCACTTGTATTCTTGGACCAACAGAAGGCCTATGATAGAGTAAACTGGGAATACCTCAGGGCCTGCCTCCATCAATTCCGCCTACCCCCTCGATTCATCAACTGGGTGATGCTGCTCACGGAATCTGCAACAATGGCAGTGCATGGCCCTGGCTTCCTAACGGAAGTAGTCCACCCTCAAAGGGGCTTGCGTTAAGGGGACCCCCTCAGACCACTCTTATACAACTTCAGTCTTGACCCACTATTGCGAAATGTGAATGCCCAACTCACTGGGGTCCACGTGCCAGGCCAAGCCTCAGTCAAGATAATGGCGTTCGCAGATGATTGTGTGGTTGGGGTGTCTAATAATCAAGATGCACGCGCGCTTTAAGCTCTCATCCAGGAGTATTCCCGGGTAAGCAACGCAGCACTGAACCTTACAAAACTGAAATCATCCTCCTTGGTCAGTTTCAGAACTGCTGGACCCCAGAAATTAGTTCCCAACCCAGCCCATCTGCTCGCCCACGTCCTCGCCCTACTAATTCAAAACACACCGCCCCACTGGTGCTCCCCTTCATGCCACATCCTACCATAGGACCAGTACGCCATCTGGGCGTGTGGATGGAGGCAGGCGGATATGCGTCAGCAGTAATGGAGTGCCGTATTCTGGATAACATGACGAAGCGGATTGCCTCTCTCAGAGCCCACCCTACTTCCCTTACTGGCAGGGTTGTTTTAGCCAACTCTATGCTCCTCTCCAAAGTCTGGTTTGGATCCCATGCCATCCCCTTCTCCCCAAGCTTCTACAAATCCTTGTACGCCTTGCTGCAAGGATGGCTTTGGTTGGGCCGCCTTCCACCAGTGCGGCTTGAGGTCATGTTTGGCACTCAACATCATGGTGGCATGGGCCTGCTTGACTTCAAAGCCCATGCCGCCAAGATCCTAGGCACCTGGATTGTGGCCGTCACTTCCCCTACACTCCCCTCCCAACACTGGTCCCGCACAGCCCGCTCCAACTTCTCCCGCGCCTTGGGCCTCAACAATCCATCGAACCCCCACTCCCTGATGAAATACCTCGCATCACACACATCAGCCACAGGTCTCACGGTACTAAAACCCACTACAAACGAATCCTACTCTCCATGCGGAGTGCTGAGTGGAGAATTCGTATTAGCGGACATACGTCCCAAAGAGGCTGCCCCTCTCCTCAGTTCACACAAGAGGTACAGGGGCTACCCATCCATGATGGCGTGATCCCCATTCGGCCCCATATCCTATCCAGGGTGGACTACCTGGACATGATGGACATCCCAGCTCCATTGAGACCCAAAAAATATCTGGAAATATGTACACCATCCTCTGTTGCAACCTCAAGTCCGCTCCCATGTTTGGCGCTGCCTGAGGCGGGTGTATCGTACAGCTGAGCGCTCTAACGCTTTACACTCATCCTGTGTCGTGTGTGGCCAGTATGGAACGCTGTTTCACCGCCTGGAGAAGTGCCCTACCTCTAAAGTGATATGGCGCAAAGTTCAACGTCTTCTGGGCCAGGATCAAACGCATCCCTTCAATCTGTCAAGAGATATGTTCGCTCTATCAATGGCCTCCCCCTTCCGCCCTCCCTTCATGCTTTGGTGGTTGCAATCGCCATGTGGACCATCCACACGATTGTCTTAGATGCTATCGTAGGCTCCACCCCCACCCTCCCAGAAGCTGTCCACAGATTCCAGTCTCATTTGGTGGACCACTTTCAAGCGTGGATGTTTGGAATACCTCCCACTGCGTCGCTGAAAGCTGGTCTCCTCCTGGTTCCCAGTCTGGTTCATCAAATCAGACCCCTTCCTCCACACGTGCTCAATTGTGGCTATGGCCCCTTCACACGTTTCCTCCCCCTCCCCATAAGTGGCGTTCCCGCTGGCAACAAGAGATAGCATCGCTTCTCTGGGGTGCCTCCTGGTACTAAGTTTTGTCTCTTCTGAGTCATATTTGGAAGTGTCCGTCCCATGGTTGGCCTTCCCCGCAATAAATTTAAAATTTAATTGGATAAAATCTAATACATCACTTAAAATCTTCAGTTATTAGGGCTTATGTAGCATTAAATCATAGATAACTGATGTGATTCATGGAATTAAGATTTCTATTATATAAAAAGGTAATATTTAACATTTATACTATACTTTTTTAACCAGACGTTTTTGAGTTTTCAGAAAGATTTATCAAAAAGTTGGAGTGGCTGGATCAGTAGAAACAGAAGTTATAAATGGTCTTTGGGATGTATTGACTTATTGGAATATCTGGAGAGAGGCAATGGCATAGCACCTTCACTTCTTCAGGTTCTAGTATATATGAACTATCTAAGGTTATGATAAAATTATTGTAACTATGTGAAGTAATAAAAATTAGTTTAAATTAGAAAGGGAAAATAAGATCCTAATTCTTGTTAAAGCTTTTGATTTTATAAGGCGATTACGGGTTTTGTGGTAGATGAAGCGCTCCAGTCCTCTTTGTTAAAGACTTTTTATTTTCTCATCCAGTTTAAGTGTTGAGCTGCACCCACTTTTTTGATCAAATTTGGGAATTTCGACCTACCATAGTGCAAGGGTATCTAGATGGCAGCCGTTAGTATTGAGATGCAGTCTCACCTTGTGATGATTAATGATCTCCTTATTGATTTTTGCCCATTTAAGAAAAAGTCTTATTTGATATTTGCAATTTTATTTCATAAGTCTTGACCCTGGAGGAAAACAATTGAAAGGTTGATTAGTCAGATATTGAAATATTATGGGCTGTTCTTTTGTACAAACACCAACATTACCCCCTCAAAATACTAGTGGAGGGGGAAATAAGGGCGCAGGAACCTAGCATGTATGCGGTTAACAACTGCTAGACAATTACAAATATGATATTGTAGTAAGAGTGTTTCGGCTCATAATTTTGATAAAATTGGCCTAAAGACCCTGGCCAATTATTGGCTGACCCTTCAAATCAGGGCAATACATTTAATAATAAGTCTTAGCCAAATAGCTTGAGATTGAGTAGTCAAATTTCTCTGACTAAGCAGCAGAATCAAGGGAGCCCATCTGAGGTCACCCTTCAATCAGTATATAATTTAGTCAAACCACCTACGTGGAGACCACCCCCTTTTATGCCTCAGAGGGGTCCTCACAGGTGCAAAATCTTCCCAAACGGTAATTGATTCCAGTACATCAGTTCCTTACCTACCAGACTGATCCTACCTACTATGGACCCTTCTGCAATCATTTAATTGAAGTAAAACATTTTTTAGTAGATCCAATAGGTCAAAACTTCATATTTACTAATTCAGATGTTTGTAACTCATACTGAATTCTTTAACTGTCTCAATACAGACCTCAAATTGTTTAAATACTAAGCAGTGACATAACAATAGGTTTCTATTTTCATCCTGTCGCTGCCACTAATAAAACTAACAAAATTCTCTTATTCTCCATATTCTAAACTTCTTTACATTTATATAGGTGGTTACTAAAATCCCCTATTTTATTTTACAGCAGTTCTCTGTTTTACTACTCCTGCTTTTTATTATTGTCAAATCCTGTTCCTTTACACCAGTGAGCCTTAAGAAAGCCACGATTTTGACAACAACTGTGCCTTGAATGACATCAGAGCTAGATCATTTTAGATAAACTTATACAGCATGTGATAGGGTCCTGACCAAAAGTGTCCAACTTAATGTGCTCTCACCATGCGATGATGGTAAATTGCACAAGGTTTACATTATGAATAAGGGAGAGGTAGATGTTTGGCGTTAAACCTTGAAGTCTCCCTGGTGGTAGAGACAATCCCTTGGGTGGCAAGTGCTTGCAGCCTTATTAGCTCATTGGCTAGCGCCCTCATTATCTATCGGCAGTGTTGGGACAGGCGGAGTCCAATAAAGGCTGGCCAATATTAGGCAGTTGGGGCTTACTACCATATCGTCTGAGAGGACATTTTATGATTACCAGATGATAACAGATTTAGTAGGTTAATAAGGCAGATGGCAGGAAGTGATTTCATCACACGTGGTTTGTGGCGGCCATCTTATGGAGAATAGAAAATGAGGGTGCCATTTATCAATTCAACAACACAATTAGTAAAAAGGCTATAGGGTGCAGTGAAAGGTTGATTAGTTTTAAAAAGTATGGTCAGCTCTTTGACTACTTGAGAGTAAAGTTAACCCATTGCCCAAGAGCAGAGCTTTAGGACACCCATAATGGATATCAATGAAGTGAAACAAAAAAACAAAGCGGTGGCCTTAACAGTGGCAACAAGAACCGAGATGACCTTAACCAACTTAGTTAGATTGTCAATGGCTAAAATAATATAGTGGTGACCATGGAGGCCCATGGATAGAGGCCCTACGCCATCCACACTAACAACGTTAAACGCCGTATAGGGGGAAAACTCAAGTCTGGTAACGTGGGTTTGGCTGATCTTGGTATTTCATGGTCAATAGGCATAAAAACCTCCTGTATAGTTACAAGCATCTGATCCCAGTAACTTTGTTTCCTTAACCATTCATAAGTTTTCTTGATTTCCTTATGTCAGACATGGACGTTTACTTTAAGGATAATTTTAGTTCATGAAGAAGATTGTAGGTATGGCACCATCTTCCATTGAATCGTGTACATAACGTGCCATTTTGTATAACATTTATGGCCATCAACCATAACGTCTTTACTGATTTAGGGGTTTCAAATCCCAGTGTTCTGTTCGTCCTATCAAATAAATGAGCGGTCTTCATAAAGCAACATCCATGAGGATTGGCATCCTGGATAAACCATCCGCACTTTAGTAAGTTGAGCCGCCCAATATACAATAGAAAAGTCTTGGCTTTGAATCCGGAGGGCCCACCTGGATAATCAATTATTGTGATCTCGCATCTGTTAAAGCCACCTTAAGGAATCGTGATCAGTGATAGTTTTGAAATGGTTTCTCATATAAATATGGTCAGATGTGCTTGACCGCGAACAATAAGATAAACATTAGAGTCCAGTGACTCTGCAATTTCATTCAGCTTTCGTTAGGTTTTTGCTACAATAGACCACAGGTTGATCTAATTGCTGTTCATCCAGTTGGGTTATAATTGTCCCTACTGCCACGTCCTTGATGTCAGTAAATAACACAAAGAAACTGTTAAAGTTCAAATGTATCAACAAAGGATGAGAGATTAGTGAAGTTCTAAATAGATTTAAAGACTGTTCCTACTCCAAGTTCATCAAAGGGAACGTTCTTGTAGAGCAAATACACTAAGAGTTTGGCCATTTTAAAGAACCATAATATGTATTAACTAGAATATCCTACCATGCCTCGAAACACTTGTATAATTTTAAAGGCTTCAAGGTGGTAACATACTCCTATGGCATTGACCTTTTCTGTAAAGGCTGTATTCCTTGTTTAGTTACCTCATACCCTAAAACTCCTTTTCTGGTTAAAATAATGAGCATTTGGTGGGTTTGAGATTTAAAGACGCCTCCTGGAGGCGATAAAAATTTGGTGGAGGTACTCTAGGTGACCACTTAAAAGTTTTGAAGAAATTGGCAATATTGTTTGATATACTCAGATGCAAGACATCTTCAGACATCTAAGAGCCCATCCATAGCTCGCTGGAAGGTGGCAGGGGAGTTACATAGCCCATGTGGAATTTTGGGTCTGCTTTAGCAGCCCTTCATTTGCAATAAGGGCATAATTGGCTTGATCCTTTGGAGATAGCTTAATATGCAAGTACCCGCTGACAAGAGTCATCGTGAAAATATATTGGCCCACAGCCAGGTGTGAAAGTGAGTCATCAATTTGATGGAGGGGATAGCTATCTTTTTGAAACGCTATGTTTACTTATGATAATCCGTGACTACCCAATAGCTCCAATCCTTTTTTCAAAAAAAGCAGTAGGGGAGACGCCCAAGTACTTTGTGAGGGTACCAATAAACCCTGAAGCTAACAGCTCCTTGGGTTTGGTGGTCACCTGAGCCTCCTCAACCTTGCTTTTTGGCGGGGAGCGAGCATATGGATGAGCGTCCCCCATTTCTACATTGTGCATGACCCCCTTCATCTTGCCAAAGTAATACATAGAAGTGGAGAATAAGTCAAAATAGACCTCCAGGAGCTCATTAACCTTGATTCTTTTCTCTGGAGTAAGGTTCTCATTTATAGCTTTGATGACAAGAGTAACAGTGAGAGGCTCTTTTAAGCCAAAGTCATGAAATATTCCAAACCTATTGACAAAGATTATGTAATTTACTGTTACTAAGCGTAGGTAGGCGATTTGGTTTTTGGGCCAATGGTATGGTTTTTGTTTTCTTGGTAGCCAGAAAATGGAAGCGGAGCCTGCATATGAGTAGTTGAGGATACCCAAGATGGTAAAGACTTTTTACGGACAGATAATCCCCCCACAAATCTTTTAAAAGACTCTATGCGGTATTTACATGAAACTGGGTGTCCACTATAATTTGTGACACTGGAGGAATAACCTTAGGCTCTGGTGAATATACAAGCATCCCTTCAGCACCATCCACTTATTCAAGGGGGTAGTTTTACATTCAAACCCAAACATGGTAGTTGAGCTAATCAATCCTGTTTCGTCTTCCAATAATAAGGTATAAGCCTTTACGCGCAACTTTTTATCTTAACTGTCTCAAACACCAAGGGAGTGCAGGTTCTGAGCAAAGATAAAATCCTTCCACATACTGGATAATGACATTATGTTCACAAAAAATTGGGTGCCCAGCAATAATTCATAGCTAGGGCTATCCAGAGCTATGGATAAAACATTTAACAAAGTTGCTTCAAAATTTAAGGGAGCGCAGATTAGGCTCCTATGGATCAAGTGCATTGAGGCCCAGAGGTGCCATATTTATTGTAATGGGCAGATTCGTAATCTATATTTTCTTTAATATGGATGCGATTACATACACTGTAGAATTGATATATATTATGGCGAATACGCGAATTTTATGAACTTTGATTGTGACACAAGCGACCAAAATACCAAATTGAGGCTTCAAAATGAGACTCATTAGTGACTTGCATAATAAAAAGCAGCGTTAATAAGTTTATTACTAGTAATACTCAACTCATGGTTCCAGGGTTCTTAAATGGTGACCTCAGTGCGGCTTTCAGTCTTGATTTAAGGCATAATAAGTATGGTGTCGACACAAAGAGCTTCATCTTTCATTGTCTTTTCTTTCTAACAATTTTCACCCTGCCTCTTCCAACTGACGTTTATAGCACTTCTCCTGGATGTGTCAGCGGCCTTTGAAGTAAGAGCAAGTAGGTATTACCTTATCTTTGGCCTCAAATGCATGCGCTTCTGGTCTAGTTGGGGATCAAACTGAAGAGGGGCGCTTGTTTAAAGTGACCACAGGGATCTCATTGACAGTTTCTTTAGTGTCACAAATGCTAGTAAAGGTTTGCTTAAGTTCTATCATATGAGATGAACATTGGGACAAGGTTTGAGTGCAGAAAGAACTGCGATGATAACATCACCTAAGAGGATATATTTAGGTTTAACTAGCAGTTGCAAACTAGAATAAAAGTGACTTGAAAAATAAAATGGAGTTTTTCTTTGTTATGGTGAATGGCAATGAAGGCTTGTTTTTGATTCTAAAGGGTCTGACCAGAGAAAAATCTTTTATTAGAGCAATTTTAACCAGGGCCCAGGTCTAGCATTTATGAAGATAAGGGTTATAATCTCAAGAGCTTCCTCACTCAAGTAGGAATGGATGTACTACACCTTTTGGCATCTGTGCCCTCTTCCATAGTACACTCAAAAGCATATAAAAACGTTTTAATGCTTTTTTATCCTGGAACAAATTATTCTGTGAAGTTAGGTTTGAAAGCTGATCTGACCGGTGTGGAGAGAGAATAAATACCAGTTTTGATAATCTGGCTAGGGTCAGTGGACACCAACTTAACATATGCTCAGAAGCCTTCTAGTCCATTTTGTCTTTATATCTTCTCTAAGTAATCCTACAACTCATTCCAGCATCTATTGGCATGCTGGCGTTGGCCTTATGATCATTTGGTATATCTATCTGAAATCTAATACTCACAGAAAAACTGACGTGCGCATCCAAATTTGTGCATTTCTGGTTCATCTATTTGAAACATTCGTCAGTAAATTTCATGGGCTCTTTTGTGTTCTTCATTCTTGAAATTTAGTGCAATTAAGGTGATGCAGGATTGATAGGGCTTCCATCAGGTTATACTCAACACCCTCAAGCAATGCTTTCAATCTGTTTCTGAAGAACCTCCACTTTTTTGAGCATTTTTCATGGGGCCAGAAGCATTTCAGCGGTGAAATTGGTGACCTAGGGGGCCATGGGGGGGCCCTCTAGAGGTTGGTCATCCCTTGCCCTTTGGGACCTCTTAAACCTTCAGGACCTCTGGGGCCTTTAGGACCCTCCTGGACCCTTGATGACAGAGTCAAATATCGCTGAAGCTGGTATTAAACATTTTCTGTTTAATGCGCAGGCTCATTGTGTGCAATTAATAACTTGTTAAAATAGAATCTGATCTTTATGTGGGTGAGTGACACTATATGAGACTAGTATCCAGTTGATTATTTCATAACCAAACATATCATTTCTGCGCAGGTTTCTCCTCAGGACAAGTATGGCAACCTTCCTTTCACCCACGTGAAGGTACTTAATTCTATCCGGACATGGGCTTCCTATCCCTTCAACTCTTCCTCTAGAGTTGTCAAGTTGTGGATACAAGGAATATTCTCCTTAATTTATTGACTCAGGAGCCCGCGGAGAACTTAACAAGCAATACATAGACAAATAAGAAAAATCCTTCAACTTTAATCTCAACTTTAATAAAAATGTATAACAGTATAATACCTATGAGATTTGAAAGATTATGCTTTTTTTAGTACTAGATGAAAGATTCTGCTTTTCTTATTTAAAAATTTGATAAATATATAGGGATTTTGGAGCCTCAAAAGAAATGGCAGGAGATTGGTGTATCCACCCTAGGTTGGGGCCATATAGTGCTAAAAAAAGGAATGTCAGTCATCACCAATGAATTATCCCTTTACAAATTGCACCAACGACAAATGATGCATCTGTTTATCCATCCACCTTCGTTGGTATCAACTGACAACTAGTTCACAGACTTTATTGAGTTGGATTAGAAGCAGCTTGTCCCAACGCCATCATTAATCCAAGTGGATTAACTTCATAAAGCTAGCACCCTTATTAGGTAAAAAGACTTTACCCATTTATAAAAGGCCACATTACTTTTAGGCTTACCCACAAAATGGTGTCAACAAACGTTTTTTAACGCCCAGCAACAACAATAAAACCTAATCAATTGGCGAAAAACCATTATTGTCTCATACAAGATTATCAAGTGAATGTTGAAATCAATAGTTGACCAACTTGTTAACTGTCAGGATCCTCCTCAATGGAAAACAGTAATTTAATGGAATTGAATCATGATAGATTAATTAGTATCCGTTAAGGTTTTACACCAAACAATTTTGTTATAAAATATAACTTCCACATTAATTAAAGTTTTATAACCCTAGTATATAAAGAAAATATTTACTAAACTAATGAATCTGGATTATTTGACATATGAAATCCTGACATTGATCAACCAGGGCTTCTGCTTGATTCAATCATTGCACAAAGATGGATTACAAAGTTTAGGATTGTGTGTCAACCTCTAAAGCGGCATTGTGGATGTACTAATGTACCTCAGAAGCCACAACTTGTAGTTTCTGAGTAAGGCAAGTTTCCAAATTCCAGAGATTCCATAGTCCAACAGGGCGGTTTGACCTCTTTCATCTTTAATGAGGCTGCGGTTGTCATTGATAGCTTCCCAGTTGCCATGGATGTAAGTAGAGGCGGTCTTGTAAAAATTGACCAGATTTATGATTAAGGCTCTGCACTGATCCAAGCTGGTGTAGTATTGATTGATCATGTAATCCCATTGATTGAAGGAGATGATAAAGGGCTGGATGTACAAACTGCCGGAGATAGGGTTATTTTCCACCAACCAACTCATTACTAGCTAAGGAAGATGAGCCATAAAATCTTCACACGTAGGAGGGGACAGCAGAAGCTTGCAAATGACTAGAGAGGGTTTCAGCGGAATAGATCCCATCAAGAAGATGCTGAATGGTATTGGATAGGTTGTTAGTTTGGAGGTAGAACTGAATGTTTTGGCATGAGAAAAGTTAAACTCAAAGGTAGCCTAGAATTATACACTCTCAGGTTGAAGTGGTTATAATCAAATTGTGAAGTATAACCATTGGGTAATGCTCCTCTCCACATTAGGGTAGGTGAATCATTATTGGAGTTATATTCCATGTTTTGCAATAAACTTTTCACTTATTAGAGATCATAGTGTCCTGTAGTGAGCACAAGATTTTGGGTTTTTAAAATATAAAATAAATATAAGAACTTGGGATGCTTGAGCAGGAAGAACAGAAGCTTTAAATGGTCTTTGGGATGGCATGACTTATTAAAATGTCTGGAGAGAGGCAATGGCGTAGCACCTTCACTTTTTCAGGGTCTAGTATATATTCACTATCCTGAGGTTATGATAAAATTATTGTAACTATGTGAAGAAGTAAAAATAAATGTAAATTAAAGGGAAAATATGATCCTCTTTCTTTTTAAAGTTTTTGTATCTATAGGGCGATTAGGTGTTTTGTGGTATATGAAGCGCTCCAGTCCTCATTGTTAAAGATCTTTGTTTCTCATCCAGTATAAGGGTCAAACTGCAGCCTCTTAATTTGATCAGATTTGGGATTGGTGGCCTTACATTGTGTGAGGGCATCTGGATCGCATCTGCTAGCATTGAGAAGGAGTCTCATCTCATGACAATTATTGAATCTTTTTTATTAACTCTTGCCCATTTAAAGGGCAAGGGCTCCTTTGACAACAATCCATTTGATTAATTTGGGACAACCCAAAAGTAGGACAATAAAATGGTTATTTGGTATGATCTCAAGATAATTTGGGCTATTCTTTAGTAAGGACGCTGAAAGGCATACTCTAAAAGTAATCATATATGTAAGTCAACATAATGGTTAGTATTTCAGTTATTGTTATAGGATACAAAGAATTATTAGCATAGTAACAAGAAGGGTACAGATAAATTACTGAGTATTAACTGCTTTAAAAAGCCATTGAACTAACAAATTAGACAATATACTAACTGATTAGCTTAGCCATAAACTTAACAGATAAACGAAATTTACACCAGATTTAATATTTTAAGCAATGCATAGCGTCACACAATAGTCATGACATAATACAATTCACATAAAAGCTCAATAAAAAAGTGGTAAAAGTCATATAACATGTCAAGAAATGTAATTAATTAGAAAGGTCTGGATTAAGTAAGCCTAAAAACGCTGGGGTTTTGCTTACTAACAATAATCATAATAGTGAAAAAAACTACTTTTGATAAAAGATAAAACTATCTATATTATCAATGTATTGAGAACTTGTAAAATAATATTATATACCATGTATAGGCTTTTGATTAGAACATAATTTGCCATCCCAAGTCTGTATGGGATCAGACCAATTAATTTTTTACTCTGGTCTATACCTTAAGAATCATTTGATTTTTATACGTTTTTTCAGATTTGATAACATTGGTTAAGAACCTTTCTATAAACTTATATATGGGTGACATTGTTTAGATGGCTCTGTGCTATAGATTCTGATTAAAATCTCACTCCTTGAGTCAGTATGATGCTCCATCGATATTGGAAGTAATATGATTTTAACTTAAAGTGAATAACTTATTAAAAGATTTCAAATAATATTATTGAAATTTAATCAGACATATTCAGTGAGAATTATTCATCACTACACAAATTACTATTTACAATTCTAGAATACATGATTTAATCCACTCACTTTGTTCTACTTTCTAAATGTAATATTTCTGTGCAATATGTAGTATATATCTGGTAACATGCCAAGCCATAAAATTAACATTTTAACTTATTCAACTTGGTATGAGCAATTTTTCTAGAATTATATTTAGTTTGAGGCATTACTCATGTTAAAACAAAGCCTTAAAGAGCATTTTTTAGCATTGAGTGGTTCCCAAAATTAATCTCTTTTGGATTATTTTGGCATCAAACCATCATCTAAGAGCATGATTCTAGTGGTATAAGACAAAATCATTTATAGTCTTATTTTTATGCTACCTGAAATTTCTCTGTGGTAGTCTTTCTGTTAATCACTTTTTAAAACAATCTCAGTCTTTTTATTTGCCCCACATGAGAGACGTTTTTAAAAAAAAGCAAAAATGACAGGAAATCCCTTAAAAGTACTCCCTGACTCAATTAGACAAGCCAGAAACCTCTAAAGCATAGTTGATCAGTTATTATCCTCCATGTCAATCAGAGTCATCCGCTCTCAGGCAACAGCTATAAAAACATTCATCTCTGTATTATGGCAACTCCGCCAAACGTCAGCTCACCAAATTGTGTCTTTGGAACATGCACACCCACCAGATCAGTGCGCACTACATCCCATAAGCCTGTTGGGTCCCCTCCTTTTATGGTGAACTTCACAAAGGAAGTTTTAATCGCATCAGATCAATTAGACGCACCTCACCTCTTTCAAGTAACATCCTCACCAGTTGAGTTAATTTTAGCACCCTACTGTCACTAGTTGAATTTCTGGATCCCATCATGAGAGGTGTTTATCAACGTTCTAGTAATAAAACATCACCCATAATGTTGGATCAGCTGACCAATCTGGTTCACAGATCACTAAATTTTGTCATTTTGATTTTCTCAACGAGGAAAATATTAAATTAGAACTCAGTGCTATGCATCATTCCAATCTTATATTTCCCATCTATACTCCTTAAACGGCACTTCATAAGCTGGCTCTACTCTAAGGCTAAAAATGTCCAATATTTCAATCAGTTGGAGAGTTTATCATATAAAATCATACCCAAAAGTCATATCACAATTGGAAGCACAAACTTGGTATGGTATTAATTAGTGGCCTCCTAATTGGCTGAAATCAATACTAATCTAAATGACTCAAACTAAACTGGCGAATTTCAGGAACTGCCCCGCGCCAGGCATCATCAACAAACACTAAATTGCGCCAGCATATATGTAACCACACAAACTTTCCCTCACCACATACTCAAATTTTACCTGCACTTTTAGCTCAAAGCAATCATGAGAGCACCAAGGGTGCCACTGAGTCATAGAAAAACCCTTGCACCAGTGAAATTTAGTGCTGATCCTCTTGAAGTTAAAATTTTTAAAAATTTAAGAAGAAATGGGCAGAAATAAGAGAGCAAAAAGCTCTAACACACTCAACCCTCAATTATGAAATATGCCTTTACTTGGGACATAGTCTTGTTTTATATTATACAGAAGACAACTTCTCATATTTTAAAGTAAATGCAGAGAATCGCCTAACTAACACCATCATCCATGAATTAGTGGAGGGACGCTAAATTGGTGTAAAATTCACTGAAACTACCCGTGCTGAATTTGGTACCACCCATCAGGCTGTTATTCTGAGTGGATCACTTCAGATCTCCCGCACATGTTCTCAACTTGAGAAACTCTCACAAGTTACATTTTTTAACCTCCTATATACTATTTATCCTAAATGCTTTAAGCTAGTTCACTATCGTGGCTTAATGTAATTTGGGTTTGTACTCAAAAGAGACTTTAGTGTCCACACTTACTATTATCCCACTTAATGAGCCCACTTATTAAGGGCATCATTTATCCTTACCCCTACTATGACCCGCAAAATAATGGTAATCCCTAATGTGACAGTAGTTTGGATCTCCTCAGAGATCTTCTTTGTTGACACAAACCAAGAGAGCCCTCATTGTTCATGGTGTAACAACCTTGGATATCTGTATAATGGATGTACGGTTAAAAAGCAATCCCACTCAGCCAACACCCAGTGGCTTAATCCAGGCAAACGTGTTCATACGTGGCTGCAGCTTCAATTTTCAAAGCTCACACAATGTATTTTAATTCAGGATCTTGCCCTCAAAGCCCTTCGTTGTGCAGTTGAAACTGCAGTTCTAACAGTCTATTCACACATTCTTAGGACTCAAGAACCTCTCCCAATGAGAACGCCCTTCATTCTTCCAGACTCAATATCCTCTCCTGCCAAGCATAAAGCATCCCCACAAGGAGACTATCGTCAGCCACCTCCACTCAGCGCTCAAAAGCACCACCATCATTCTCCACTAGATCTCTCCTGCTCCAAAAAGGAGCTTCTAATGAAGCTCAGAAAACCGACAATGACTGGCAACTTATAGACTGTGGTAGACATAAAAGCTCATAGAGCCCTACTTCCCCTACTCCCCACATCTAGCAAAGCTCCTTTGCAGTGTTGGAGAATGAGAGAATGAACTCAGAATTATCCAGTGGGGTTACTGCCGACGTCACTGATAAGCAACCTCAGAAACCTCCTTTGCAACGTATCTGAGGCAGCACCCTTGAATGGTTCTCCAGATTTTCCGCCCCATCCCCAGACACCCTTCAACCACTAGGGCACTCCAATTGGCTAGGTAAAAAGAATAGATAGGCTAAGGAAGTTATAAATAGCAGGCTTTCAGCTGCAGGTTTAATCGCTGTCAACCCCTCAGGATGCGGAGGGGATCAGCTATGAGTCCCTGCGGAAGAACCCTGACCCTTCAATCCATAAACTCAAAATAGTTTGCGGGATATTAATTGGTGAGCCCACCCCTATGCGACTTCAGATCAGTGAAGATTGACATTATTGAATTCCAGGAGCCTCACCTTCACCCCAATGGATACAAAGCAAGGCATTGATCAGTTTTTATGCAACTCCTACTAGACAGAACATGCCGCCCTTACTATTCTGAATCCTTAATACAAAACCCACACCTTCTCACAATACCTAGGTGGTTGTTTTATACTGGCCAAGCTCACAAAGCCTGAATTCTCCTTCATTTATCACCAGTATATACCTGCCTCAAGAAGGGACTGACCAGAACCGACCTCTGGAGAAGATAATCCGCCTGAATCGCTCGCATATTACAATCCTAATAGGAGATTTCAACACTAGCATAAGCCGCGGTTGTGACTTTTATCATACTGAAACAAAATGAACGCCCTAGATCGAAGTAGATGTCAGAACTTCCTTCGCACTATTGGCAACACAGATTAATTGACACCCTCTGCATCTGGCCTTAGTTGTATGACCAGGATTTAAAAATAATGTGGAATTCCAGTCAGCATTGCGCATTGACTTGGCTCTGATAGGATCACTTCTGAATGATTGTGTATCATCTACAAAGTCCCACAACAATCATCTAAGTGATCACAGATCACCCTCTGTTATCCTTACCACCACAATCAGACTATCGTGCAGGCTCAGGCCAAGGGTTGCCTCAGATCACTTAAAATTCCCTTTGGTAAGGAGAAGTTGACCTGAACCATATGTGACAATAAATCCTCCCCACCACCCCACATGAGCAACCTCAGCGCGAGTTAGGCAGCAACAAAGGCGGAAATTAACCAGATGGCTTTGGTCAGTGCCAAAGCCCAGATGCCTTTGGCTCTCTTAAGAGTCATGAGAGCTGAAGCTAGAATTAGGCACCTGGAAGAGAACTTAAAACCTTCTTCCTTTCCCAGTTGGCTGAATGACTAGTAAGACACTCAAGAAGCCCTTCACTTAAACTTTGCACTTCAGTAAAAGAAGGCAGCCAACTATAAATCTTACCGCTATTATGCCCAGTAAAGACACACTACCTGCCTCATCTTTAAGATCTAAGTATCCAGATCACAGCACAGGAGGTCACAGAACTGAAGATTTGCACCAGTACTTTAATGGAAAAATAAGCAATTCCACAGAAACTTCACTGCTTCTAAATAACCTGTTACATGCTGAACATCTTGATCCGCAAGATATTAAGCCTTCCTATGGTGTACCTCAGCGCTTACCACTGACTCCCAAGTAATCAAAGCTCTTCTGGACCATATCACCTGTCTGGAGGCTATTAATTTTTCCTTAGATCTCCGCGGCTTAAAGACCCTGTCCCTGGCAGCATTCATTTTTGAAATATACCTTCTTGAACCTGCGGTGACCTCTAAAATCCTCTGTGACATGATCACCTAACTTCTGGTTCAAGACAAGGTCCTTCCTGATTCTAAGGGATAAAATCTCAACCCTTATTCATAAGAATTTAGACCGTAGTTACCTGGACAACTGACGCCCTATAAACTGATTAACGAAGATTACAAGTTATTCACAAAGCTTATGATCAACCGTATAACTTTATGGGTGTCAACCCACTTGAACTCCTAACGTAGCTTTACTCCAAGGAGGTCACTATAGGATAACTATAGTGACTCCACACGACTTCAGTTACTAACACACACAGTGAGATTGTTTTTGTGGTTATTATGGATATAGAGAAGGCTTGTGAACGAGTTTCCTGTAATTACATAGACGCTTCCTTAGCCCGCTCCCACCTTCCCTATAAAGCAAGACATTGGATCTCCGCGCTCTATGACCAATTCTATACCAGGTCCTTGCACCAAAAGGAGTCACAATTGTAGTTATGTTAAGTGGGGTGTCTTCCAAGGTGATCCTCTTTGCCTCATCCTTTTAATATCACTCTTGATCCTCTTTTGGCCGCTTTGCAGTAGTAGCTGATTCAGGAATAAAGTATCAGGTAAGGCCCCTACCCGCACTATGACACTTAAGGGATGACACTGCTATCAATTTTAGTTGCCAGAAGGCACTTCCCTTGCTGCTGTGATTCTTTAGAGAAACACCAAGGCGTACTAACGCCAAGTTCAATACCTCCAAAACAACGGTAGTACAAATTGGATCACCCACATTCCCCCCACCATTTGGTCTGGAACCTACGAATGGAACCTTCTATCATCTGGGGGTCTAAAAAAGCTCACAAGGAGTTGCAATAAGTGTCATTGATGAAATGATCCTGTAGCGGTTAACTCCAGAGTTTCCAGATGGAACAGACGAAATATAGCTTTCAAGTTCAGGACCTAAAAGCCAATGTGTTGCTCCTGATTAAAGTTTGATTTCTCGCAAATGTCTGCTCATTCTCAATTTATTCTATATGCGGCTCACCTTTATTCTGCACTCTTGGATTGGGGCTCCAACCACCCATCCATGGCACTGTCAACAATAGCCTGACCCCACAATAAAGGGGGCTAGGGCTTCTTAACTCCCATTCACATGGCATCTCCATTTATCTGAAGCTCCTTCAACTAACTATAAAACTGTGATGCGACTCCCATGACCTAGTGGGCGCCCGCCCTCCGCCAATCTGCATCAGCATCTCTGTGCCTTCCTAAAGCGTCTATGACCTCTTTAGGGAGTGGCTCTCTAATCACCCAGGCCATCGCCTGAAATACTCCTTTTAAATATTGGAACCAAGCTTTCCTTGTCCTGAAACAGGTGGGCGCATGGGTATACCACGCCTTCTCATACATTAGAGATGGCCAGGCATTAATTCCCATCGTTTTTTGATAGTACGCAGTGTCAGGTAGTCATATCTTGCTTTAACTCCATAATAGACCTCCAATCTTCCCACGCCTCATTGAACTTCTCCCTAAATGAGCATAGATCTCCAGAGGCTCAGGAAGTATGTTTACCTACCCAATACTTTCTGTAAAGGTGTCTAACACCCTTAGTGGACACACCATTGTTCAACCAGGACAGGGTTTCGGTCTCTACCTTTCTACACTACAACTGACCTTGTTGTTTAAAGTCTATTGACTCCCATCCCAATCTTTTTTTAAATGGCCAAGGGTCACCACGTTACGGCTAAAGGCCTGAGCACTCCTCCAAGCCCTTCCAGGGCCCAAAATTTTGTTTAAAAATTTACTTTAGGAAGACCCTACCTTGATGCCACTGAACCCTTCAAGCCCTTACTTATATGCCACTTTGATATGGACAATCAACTATATTTTCCTTCAGGCAGCTTTTAACTCATAGGTATGAACCCTACAGCACATGAATGACCACTTCCAGGTACACTTTTTGATGACCATAAAAGTCTCAACTATTTCGCCAACCCCATTCGCTCAGTCTCTAATGCAACAAAGCTCAAGTGCACCAACTACTATCCTTTTCTTGACGTGTCCTCCTTCTCTTTCAAACTTTCCTGCTTTCAGGAGCACAGGTGTAATTTTATAAAAACATCAATTAGTCCCCCCTCAGATTAGAGCCATCTAGCCTAAAAAGTAAGTTAACTAAGGTAGTTTAGAGTCAACCACAGGGAATAAAAGATTTTATTTTCAGATGTTCTTAAGGCGATGATCCTTTATCTCATCGCGCAAATGAATCCCAACTAAAACCATAATCAAAATTTGGAAAATTTCCAGGCTTTAAACGGTTCAGTTGAAGATGATATTGTTGAGAGATAGCTATAAGTCAGTTGGGAGAAAAAATGTGAAACACAAGGCCTAACCTCCACTCCTTTGACAAGAAGATGTACTTCAAATCATGGATGAAGAAAGTAAAATTTTACTTGAATAAAAGTTTGTTTTAGGCTAACTCCAAGATAAACATTATACGCTACAATAGCAGTGAGGCAGTTGATGTGAAAAATATTGTTAATTATATAAACTTTTATTTATTCATTTTAACAAGATTATAATTTAAAGATATGGGATGTTGAAAAATTAACCAGATGGATTCCTCCAATGATTAATCGTTGTTTGGGATGAAATAGGACAATCTCAGAGGAATGGCTTATCAGCTATATTTTGGTTGTTTGATGATTGCTGGTTAAGTTTCTCTCCAATTGGGTTGAGCCAAAATTAGTATTCCACCGAGTTAAAAGTTAGATTCAATTGGAGCCAATTGGTGGCCCCAAAGTAGTTTAAGGATCACTGGCAAATAATAGCCAAGGATAATCCAATTAGTTAATTTAGTATATGTCAGCGGAATCTGAGTTTGACGCCAACTGCCATTCTTGGGCCCTTGTGGGATTTTCTGGTGGAAATCTGAAGTATTTTTTACAACCATCTAACAATCCAAGTTTGATGCCAACTGCCAATTTTGGTCAATTATATGAATTTCTGGCGGAAATCTGACGTAATCATTATTAGTCATCTGACTATGTTTTTCTGCCTAAATTGGAGTACCAGCAACTTAAGCTGAGGATGCTCCAATTATATTAAAAATTAAGGTCAGCGGAACCTGACAATTTTGAGTTTGCGGCAGTTGAATTTGTTTCCAGCACCTAATATAATAATTAACTATTTTCTGAGAAAGGCAATACCCCAAATTATTGACTATAATGAGTTTTAGCATGTTTTTGCGTGAATCTGAGTTGTCCCAAGTTACCCAAGCAACCAAAGATGTGCCAGGCAAATAATTACTAAGTTGAAAACACATTTGATAATTATCTATATTATAATTTAGATGGCTCACCGGCAACTGAAGGCTTAGGATGAAGCCAAAACTAATAATTAGTCATTGAGAAGGGTGGGGCAAGAGGGTCGACGCCAGGAGAGAGTAGTGCAGCGGAAGACTGAGAGAATAATTGGTTGGAAGAGCCAATGATGAGCTGAAAGGTCAGCAGTGGGCGCATTAGCCCTTTTTTAAATAGTATAAATACCTGGCGCTTCCCTTTTAATAAATATCTCCATTTTCCCAATCTACCTTAAATTAATTTTATATTTATTCTTGTTGGTTGGGGTTGAGCTGAGGGATCGCCAAATGGTGCAGGTGACACGCCAAGGGGTCAGCCAGTGCTGGTGGCCCTGACACCTGAGGCGAAATGGCAAGGGCTGACCAATCTTCATATTGGTTGGACTGCCAACCAGCAGAGCCCACTGTCACTGGAAAAGAAATTTTCTAACATGAGGCTTGATAAGTTGGGCCTCACACCTTACTCAGAACCAGTTATCTCCATCTCAAATTTTGGGCCAATGCTTATAATTAGGGGTCAAAAAGCATTCTTTATGTCATTAAAAGATTATGGCAATACAGTGGGAGGATACCACAGTGGTAGGATTTGGACCCTCTAACACTGCTTCACTGAGTTCAATCCTGGTAGATGAACTTTGGGTATTGGATGATTATGACTATGTTAGTGTTGCGCACCAATGCCCCAAACTAAGATAGCGGTTAGCAAGGCAGTCCATGGAGTTCCTGTCCTATCATGTTCTGCACATGGAAGTTTTCTGGGTTTTATCCTCCTTTCCATTAATTCAAATCCCTTCATCCTTCATTGGTGCTGTATTATCCCAGGTCAACCCACCTCAGATGAAAATCTTTAGAAGAGTAAAAATTATGGCAATACCATTAGAATTTGGCGTCTGTCACAATGCTGATGCTCAAAAAATTCATCATCCCATTGTTCATTATTATATGGACCTCAGAAATAATGATAACTACATAGTTTTAAATATATTCTAAGCTTATTGTTCTTAAGAGAGTAGTGATTCACTCTCATCTCACTATTGTTATCATCTTGACTTAAGCCTGAATGATAGATCATCCTCTTTGGTTATACTTCTACATCAGATGATTTTTTATTATATGGTGCTTCAAAATTTTCCATTTTCATGTTTAGAACTCTGCTAGTGTGCCAGAACAAACAATAAGAAGGCTGCTGACCATTTTCTATTTTTCTGTCATTGGCAACCTTTCAATACTAGTTTGCAGCAGCAAACCCCCAGCCAGAATACTAATAAATTCACCATGAGGAGTACTGAATAAGCAGATTGGTCCTTACATACTTTCACAGGGTGAACTAGACCAATTACCGTGATCCTTATCTGGGGTACTCAGTTTTTCAGTCCCTCATATTAGGTAACCAGTTAAGGAGCTTGCGTGAGGGTTCCAGCTAGATCTAGGTGAAAAATGGTTGTGCTGACCACTCCCTAAATGCTTTAAGCATATATACCTCATGGACCTTTTTGCCTACACTTAACCTTACAGGAGAGGATTAACTAAAAGATATAAAAAGGAGGTAAATGGAGATTTTAATTTAGATATACTAGATGGGTTAAATACTGATTAGCAACCATCTGTTGCCTACCTAACTAATTTCACAAAATTATTAATAAGTTTAGTACTTGTTTTCCTTAATCTAGAGCTATATTAAATCTAAGAGTAGACTAAAGATTAATTTAATGCTAAAACCTTAGATGTCATAAGCACCGATCACCAAAACTCAAAGTTCATCATTAAAAAATTTATGAGCGTTGTACACTGGTAATTATAGATCAAGAACCCTTGGCATTGTCCACTGGCAATCATAAATAGAAAATCTTGAGTAACATCCGCCAGTAAATCTTGATAATAATGTAGATTTTCCCCTGTAATTTATTGACAGTAAGTCCATACAAACTAAAACCCTTAATTATCAATTTATCTTGTCATTAAAAAACCAGTAAATATGAATATAAAATGTTATCAGGAATTGTCCTATACTTTGAAAACTGCTGATATTTAAAATAGTTAATCAATGATTTAGTTAGAGCTAGGTTGGGACTGAACACCTAAAATGTTGTTTGAATTAAATCTCTTCAGTCAGCAATGGTGCCTGATGTGATTCAATCCACAAGAAAATATTGTAAAAATAAAGTCAAAACCTTCATGATAGAGATATCAATCATCAATGGTGCCTGATTAATAAATCAAAACTGTTGATATTTAAAATCCATAATCTGGTTAACACTTCCAAACATCTTCTGGCTTACCAGATTGTGTTCTTTTGATATAGCTTCTGCACCAGAAGCTAAGATTCGCAGGGGTTTCATTGACAATGAGACATAGCTTTCTATGGTACAAAAATATCCAAAACGTGTTGAAAAATAAAAGGCATGGAAGAATACTTCGCCACAGAAATTGATAGCACTTAACAAACAGATAGCATCAAGCATAAATTAGCTTTTAAAAAATATATTCCTGAAGAGAATTGCAGAAATATCACATAAATTGGAAATGGTACTCATTTCCAGAGATATTGATGGCGGAGTATATTGGAACTGTCAGCATTAGAGTATAAGAAATAATGGCATTAAAGCCAACCTTAATAGCAGACATTTTGCTTCTGGATAGTTAATCAGCACAGTAAAAAATTCCCAGTTATGAGCGCCATTGTTAAAGTTTTTGCTACTTCAAATGACAGGTTCTTTACATCTTAGTAAAAATGGAGTTGCAATTGTCTATAATATGAAGACAGTAGACCAAAAGCTGTTGCTTCTGTATATATACCCTTTAAGCAAAAGACTGAAGGCTGTATTTTTCTACCACTACTTAAAATATAACTACCTGCCCTATGATATTCCTAATCAATATAGTAAAAGATAGACTTAATAACTTTAAAAGTATTAAAGAATTGAGTGTTAATTAATAAACTCTAATTTTCACTCCCTTTCACAAATTGCATTAAAGGGTTTAAATAGCGTTACTGCTAAGTTTTTCTTTCCCATAACAATCACTTTAGTTACTATGATTTGATTTCAACAGCAATTTTTGATAATCATTTAGGAGAGATGGGCGATTTTAATAAATCTAATACAACCTGGGTGAGCGTCGCATCAAGAGGTGTGCAAAACGGTGCACCCAAGGGCAAGAAACGCCCTGGAGGGGGACCAGGAACCCAAGCAGCCAAGAAACCACAAACTCAGACACCATCTGGGTTTATGGTATTTATTATAAAACATGATCAATACATGTATATACAATGTAACCAACCCCTTTCAAAGGTGGAACATGGGATCAGACTCTTCCTTGGGGATGAGTCCCCGACCCTGTGGGAGAAAACATGCGAGGCACAGCCCTCCCTTTTCCCCACGCGGTATATGTTGCCACCAACAACATGGGCTATGGCTGGATCGATATTGGTTTTAAAACAGCCAAAGAAGCAGATGCCGCAGCAAAAGTCTGCATCAAAATTACCCTTCCTGAGGGCAAAAGAATAGTGCGTACCATGTGCACCAGATGGAACAAAGCAAAAACTTTGTTCATCTCCTTTGACTCATTCCCTACCAACCTTCCCCATAAGGTAATTGAGGAGGAGCTCTGAAAAGGGCTTGTAGCCTATGGAGAAATTATGCAACTTGAATTACAAAATTTCGCCTGATGCCAACCCTGTGCACAGGCATAGCTATTGCTGACCAACCCATTCCCCAAAGTGGAAGATGACTTATCAAGAATCCCCCGCACAGCAGAGTTTCATTTTGCAGATGGGGAAAGTCATCCACATTCCAAATCACAATGGAACGCGCACCACCTATATGCAACCACTGCGGTTCATTGGGACACAAGGAACATGAATGCCCCATGAAGGAGGGCTTAATGGAAGCAGACTACTGTGAGGAAGCCATGGACAAGAGTAACGAAAACTTCGCCAGAATGACTGATGGCCACCACCCATTCCGCTGGGGTGAAGATGGACTTTACTCCATCATGGACCCAGTTACACATAAACAATGCAAAGCGGCACAAAAAGCCTGCAAGCGGTCAGCGGCTGAGGCGGCAGTTCACACAGAATCATCCATTGAACCCAGACAAATTCAAGAGAATATTTTGGATATACACCGAGCCAACCAATCAGAACAATATGCCCAAGTTGAAAATTTTCACAGCAACTCAACTGAGTCACCAAGCGACATCAATCATGCACACTTTGAGGAACAATTCAGCCACAATATTGGCGAAAATGTGGTGCACAATTCTCTAAAAAATAAACACCAAAATTACAGAACCCAGTCAGCACCCCACATTGAACCAATATGAGACATGTGCGGGAAAAGATAACGCAAATTCCAAAAAATGCAATTCCCATAAAAAATTGGGTCAGATCAAGGGAACTGACATTGTCACTGAGAGAGTTGGAGTACAGATGCGGAGCATGGCCAAAATGAGCCACGGTGGGTTAGGGCTGGAGGGCCCTCCCAACTGCTCCTGAGGCGCCACGGACACCTCAGTGTCAATAGGGATGCTAAACATCGCAGGAGCCAGGGCTCAAGTGTCCCAAGCCAAAAAACTGGACTTCCTGTGAAAACCCCTTGTAGACATCTTGGCCATCCAAGATACCCGCTGTCTACAAGGGGTAGAAGGATCATGGTCAGCTTGGGTCTCACCATCATAATCGGTATGGAAATCTCACTGTGAGGTGATCATCCAAAATAACAAAAAATTAAAAATTACAAACTCATCATCATACCTTCATGGCCGCGTCCTGGTAGCAACAATCACATGCCAAGAGGAAACAATCTCAATAGCATGCATCTATGCACCATGCACCGCAGCTGAGAGAAAACAATTTCTCAAAACTGTTCCAACACTCACCCTCCCACCAGATACCATCCTGTTGGGCGACTTTAACTGGTGGGATAACCCCAATATGGACCAATGGCCTAACCCCAGGGGATACCCACCGGGGCGCATCAAATTCTGCACAACAAAGGCATCCCTTGGCCTACAGGATGCCCTCCCCCTCAGATCACCACTCCTTCCCCACATGACACAGCCCAACATACATGAGGGAGCGCTCATATCAATGAGCCGCATTGATCACATCCTTGTTCCACAATCCCAATGCTCAAGAATCTCCAAATTTACAACAAAAAAATTGAATTTTTCTGACCACCGACTTGTTTTGGTGCAGCTATCACCAACCTGAACTCATGCACAGGTGTCGCCCTGGAGAAAGCTACACCCAGAAAACATAAAATTACCTGAAATATCTGACTGGGTCAAACACGAGGCCACAAACCCAGAATTCACAGCCCCATTCACCTCAGATCCCATTGTAACCTGGGAAAATTTCAAAAAGGAACTAATCAACAAAGCCTGACATCTCACATCATGTATTTACACCAATGACACAGTTACAATCAGGCGTATCTTGGTGGAACTAGACCACCTCAAGCTAAACATCCTGAGATCTGGTTATAACCCTGACTGGGGATGCAAATGGGCAGAAATATCCGCCTGCCCTAAACACCCTCATCTTCGAGCACCAACACAGAATCAAAGTATCAAACAAAGGTAAGTTCAAAAAGGAAGGCGAAACATGTTTGACATATTTCTTCCACCAATTCCACTACCGCGGCAATTAGCCCATGTGCACACAGGTCCGCAAGACTGATGGCACTGTGGCAACTGACCCTGAGGAGGTCAAGGTGGAAGTACACCGTTATTACACCAAATTATACCACAATATGCTGACAGACCCTCAAAAAATCAAAGAAATTATGGGTATTACCAGAATATAAAGCACACCGCCAGACTATAATATACTAAATCTAATAACATGAAAGAGCTTTGGGATACAATCCGCGGTGCACCACGTAGGAAATGCCCAGGGCCTGATGGGATACCCTAAGAATTTTACAAAAAATATTTTTTAGCAGATTGCCCCCCTCCTATTGGCGTCTATGAACCAGTGCTTGCTGGAAACACGCCTCCTACCTGGTGGCCATGAATCATGTCATAACCCTGTATAAGAAGGGTGACAAACTGGACTGGCTAACTGGCGTCCAATCGCACTTTCTGATACTGATACAAAAAATCTAACAAAATTTTAGCAGCCAGATTAGGCGCAATGGCCTCTAACGTTCTGTCACCCAACCAGTTTGGGTTATACCAGGGCGCTCAATATGGAACAACATACACCCTGTTGCAAACATATGTCAATCCAAAGCAACTGGAGCCCTGGTCTTCTTAGACCAGGAAAAGGCATATGACCGCGTTAGTTGGCCATACCTAAAGGAAAGCCTAAACGCTTTCAAACTCCCACCCAGATTCATAAAGTGGGCGATGCTCCTTACAGAATCTGCAACCATGGCTGTATGCGGCCTTGCTTCCTAACCAACAGGATCACACCACACAGAGGGCTCAAACAAGGGGACCCCCTCAGCCCATTGCTGTATAATTTCAGTTTTGATCCACTCCTACATGTAACTGACTCACGCCTCACAGGCATAACTGCACAAGGACATCCAACAGTCAAAATACTGGCCTTTGCGGATGAATAAGTGTCAGGTATAGCTAAAAACAATGATGCCCGACAGCTGGAATGCACCCTAGAGGAATACTCCATGTTGAGCAACGCATCGCTCAACAAAAGGAAAACAGAAATCATTCTCTTAGGCAAGTACACTAACAACTGGGATACAACACCAGAACCTCACACCCCCATATGAAGGAAAAACCCACTCATCTTAACCTTTGCATCACCTCCCACCACCACTCCTGTCCACCACCTTGGGATATGGCTGGAAACAGGGGGATATGCCAATAAGACAATGGAAAGCAACCTACTACAGTAGGTATCCAACCGCGTCGCCTCCCTCAAGGGAAGATCCCAGGAAAAAACGGGGTGAGTAACAGTTGCTAACTCACTCATCCTCCCAAAACTATGGTACCCTGCCCACGCGATCGCCTTCTCACCCACCTTCATAACTTCAATCCGCGCGCTCATCCAGAGCTGGCTGTGGCCCAGATCCCATCCTCCCATACGGATGGAAAGATTCTTTGGCCCACGCTCAAGTGGAGGCATGGGAATAATAGATTTTGAGACCCACGCCAACCGCATCATGGGTACCTGGATAAAGGAAGTCTTTGCCCCAGATCTCCCGCAACAACACTGGTCCAGGGCAATGAGGACTAACTTCGCACAGGCGCTCAAATTAACCAACCCACATAACCCACCCAGACTACTATCATACCTTACTAAACACCCTGACGCAATGGGCCCGCATGGAACCCCCCCTCACTTCAAACGCATCCTCTGAACCATCCGCCGCATGGGATGGACCATAGAGAACACTGGCACTGTGCAGGGAAGGGGATGACCCAGCCCCCACTTCAAATTAAGAAATCCAGAAAACCACCCCCAGAGAGACATGCATGCTATGACCCCAACCATTGCTAGAATTGAATACCTAGATGCGTTGGACATCCCCTACGATTTAACCAAACAGAAGGCAGTGTGGAGAATGACGCATCACACACTCCTACAGCCAAGAGTAAGAGAAAAACGCCTGTTGATATCTGAGTAGGACCTATAGGACAGCAGACCACTCCAATTCCCTCCACGCAACCTGCGTAGTATGTGAAGGGGAGGGCTCCCTACATCACCGCCTAGAAACATGCCCACAAACAAAAACATATGGCAGGAAGTCGCGCGCCTGCTTAAGCTCCAAAACGAGCAGGAATTTTCTATATCAAAGAGCCTCCTCGCACTCCATATTGAGTCACCAGTCCCATCTACCCTCCGCTCTCTAATGAGACCCATTGCAATGTGGACAATCCACACCATTGTCTTGGATGCGTTTAAGGGCACAGTCCCAACCATCCATGGGTTATCAACAGGTTCCTTGTCCACTTATTGGAGCACTTCCAATCCTGGCTCTATGGATATATGAGGCCAAGGCAACAGGAGCTCATAGCATTGTGGTTCCCACTTTAGTTCCTCCGCACAGACCCCTTCCTTCACACCTGCTCCATAGCGGTGGAAACCCCCTCAGAGTAGCTCACCAACCCCCCATACCTGGCAGTCCCGCTGGCAACAGGGGTAACCTGAGTACCCCGGGGTGCCCAATTTTATCTATCTTTGTTTTCTACACATACTCGGTAATGCCTATCCCCTGGTCAGCATGCCTCGGTAAAAAATAGCATTACTGCTGATGCTAGCAGCATCTCAACCTTTAACTTCACACCTTGCTCTAACACTTAACAAGTGACGTGTGGGTAAGGGCTCTGAGGTTCTTCTCCACATCTAAGACTTTCTTCTATACACCCAGCTCCACCTCAGTGGCTGAATCCTTTCTTACAATAAGATAATTCCAAGAGACCATCTCTACTATATGTCTCTAAAAAAGACTAAGCCAAAATCCCTCTGGACTTTGGTAGCAAAGCACACGATAATTTGAATCACTAATTAAAAAGAATTTGATTTTAGTATAATCAACACTAATATTAAACTTTGGCTAAACCTAAAAGGCCCACAATAATGGTTCATTAAGTCAAATATTGTTAAGTGAAATTATGAAGCCAGAGGAGTAGAGCTTAGAAGAGTGGTTTCTACTACTACTTTAGGTCAGTTTAAATTAAAATAGGTTCAAAACAAGCACAATATAGAAAGCTTGTTATAGTATATTTAACCTAAGGTTGACAAAACACACTTAAAAATGAAAAAAATATTAAGAGGCCATAAATCCCCAATATACATTGTAAAATTTAAATTTTATTTGAGGTACGCCAACCACAGAATGGACATTATTGATACTCAAAGATAAAATAACAAAAAAACCAAAAAAGAAGCAACAAAACAACAAAATAATATTTCTAACCTGGCAGGGAGTAAAGGACTGCTAATTCGCCATGGCAAAATGAGGAAGGGTTTGTTGGCTCACTGCATGCGCAGCAACAACAGCAGGAGCACTAGCGTTGTAGAAATGGTCAAGCCCAAGAGCAAGGGCATTGGGACATAATAATGTGGGGGTCAAAATTTATAACAAAGCTATTGATATGCTCAATATCTGTTTAATGATATCTTTGAGCAATTATGTCACATGATTCTCAGCCTGAGGGCGAGCATCTGGGAGTAGGGCAAAACTGGCAATATTTTTCCTGTTGATTAAAGTTTTTGAAGAAATTATCACTAGAGAAGCAACATGATTACTAGAGGCAATGGCGACGCAGGCAAGTTGTTGATCTATTGGTGCACTTTGTCAGAGAAATCAGGCGGGAAGTTAACTGTGCTCAGCTCATTATTAAATTCAGCAACAGATTTAACTACTGATCTGCAGAGGTGATGATAATGGGGCGAGGCCACCGTTGCTAAGGCAAGCTGGTGGTCACTTTGGAAGAGATTGACATTAGTTTAGGGGCATAACGTCTGGGTGGGATAAGTTTGTCGAATTTCGAGTTAAAAATCATTCTAATCATACCCATCTATGGCACCTTCACCTGATAATTCAACCTCTTTTATAACAATCATACCTTATTCGTCAACATCATCCAATAGGGCCTAAGAGTTTTGGTTCACTTAATCAGGGTATTCAGAATTAGGGTGGTTATAGCAGGCGAATGGGGAGTTGCTTTGCAATAACTGTGGTCAAAGCCTGATTCCAATTGATTGTTTTAAATTCAGATATGTGAGTGTGGCTGGAGGTTCTGGTGAGTTCAATTTACCACTCTGTCCCATTGAGCAAGTGTGTTGGGTGGAGATGGCAACAAAACACCCCATTAAGATGTCGCTGACAATGGTTCAGAAATAGTAACCGTTGGTGCAGCATAGGGCAGACTTTTTAAAAGAGTCTAACTCAAAACAGATGGGGACAACTCTGTCAACTATTGTTGTCATGAGCCCAAAAGAAGTGCACCAGCACTGCTTAGACGTGAGAATGTGAGGGGATTGTAAAGCGATGGCAGAGTAGTTTGGAATAATGGTGTCAGGTGTGGGAGGGGCATCAAGGCGCTCTGCACCATAGGAATGGTGACAATGAGGATAGGTTAAGTACCAAGAGCCAAAAAGCCCTTACATTAGTTCTTCATATAAAATTTGGGGTGGGAGATGTGAATGGAGATTTGCAATTGACACCACTAGTGTGATGTCAGCAGGGTGTCAAGTATGAGTAGTAGGAATGGGGGTATTTTTATATCTAAGGAGTTAATGCTACCACTGCAGCATCCTCCCCAGTTTGAAAGCATATGTTAATAAAGCCCTTGGAAGGGCGGAAAACAATAATCCAGCTAGTGCAAAGGAAGCTGTGAATAGTTTGATAGTTGCTTAGTCAGCATATGGGAATAAACTCTTATAAATGACCCAGAGGCAAACTCAGATTATGGAGCGAGGGAGGGCGAGCAGGTGGGTTCAAGATGGGTGGATGCACGCAAGGTGGAGCACTAAGTCCTGCGGTAGGACAAACTGGCAGAAGAGTGTGGCAAACTATTTGAGCCCATCTGAATGCGTTTTCCAACGGGGCGTAAAATGCTAGGTGGTGGATTGCCACTGCTCCACACTGAAGCAAGTGGCTGATCTAAGGACTTAAACAAAAATGGACGCGCCCAGTTGGCAGTGGGTAAGCTTATTTATTGTTAATTTTCGCTCAAAAATGATACCAAGCTGAAAGAAAAGCCCCAAGGTTTCCAATGTAGGTAATGTATTTTGAAAATTAATCAAATGACTACTTCATTAATGTTGGAATTTAATTACTTAGGCGCAAAGCTAATTTATAGCTTGTTTTAAATTACTACTAGTCTCAAAAATAATCAGTCTTTTATTTAATACTTCCCACACTTTGACTGGATTAGATTAAAGATTTTTCTTCATAATAGTTTACCCACAAACTTAACAATAAAATAGCTACCACCTTCTCCTGAAAAAAATAACAGACACAAAAAATCCTTGAGTATTAAACATCATAGAGTGAAATTTAATTTTTTTCATATTTCCTAAATATTAATTTGTAGCATATTATATATATAACTTGGTTATTTTTTATCCTTTTATCCTTTTTATTTTTTCTTTTCCTTTTTTTTCTTTATCTTATATCATTTTAGTGTAGATATATACTTTTTTATGCAGCATTATTTAGTCACTAAATACATGAAGTTAAGTCTGATGAATCAAGAGTACCTTAAAAATAATTCTATTGCTTGGAAATTTGGTTTCAATGGGATGACAGTGTTAACACCTTTTAACTTCTTAATTATTGCTATTTTGACTTTATCCCTCTGCTTGTGTATTTTCTATATTCTTTTGTACATTTGGATTAGTAATTTCTTGTTGCATTCAGGATGATAATATATAAAATGTAAGTGATTTATCACATAAGCATTATTTGGGACTTTATGATGAAAATGATAATAGTTAATCACCATAGTTTTTATATTGATTAACAATGACAATTTGTCGTATCTTCATTAAGCTCATTAATTTGACAACAAACTCTTCTATTAAGTCTAAAAAAATTTAAGTTGATTTCTTGATAAATTATATGTATTGTTGTTTCTCCCCTGCTCAATGTGTTCACTATCTGCCATACCAGCCATGAGTGCCACCATTTTAAATTTTACCATTGTCATGATCAGAACTCTGCTAGAGTTCCAGAATCAATAATATGAAACTGATGGCCATTTGCTATTTTTTCATCATTGGCAACCCTTCACTAATAGTTTACAGCAGCAACTCCCCAACCACATACTAACAGTTTCACCAGGAAGTGTACCAACATCATAGATCAGTCCCTACACCCTTCCCCAAGGTGTATTTATACCAAGCCTCACCTTCTCTAGCTGAGGAATTTCAAGTAATATGTTCCTCATTGTTGGGTAACCAGTTGAGGAGCTCACGCGGGGGTTCCAGATAGCTCTGGGTGGGGAGTAAGGGCCAACCACTCCCTAAATGCTTCACCCAGCTCTAGTCCTTGGGGACCTTTTTGCTACTCTTAACATACAAGGAGCAGATTAACTTAATGAGATATAATTTGATAAATGAAAATCTGGTATTTAGGTATGAGAGATGGGTTTTTAGCTGATCAAAAGCCATTAGTTACTTACTGAACTAATTTATACTGGAATAGAAAAGTATATATTTTCTTGTTTCCCTTACTTTTGGGAACTACTAAATTCAGGTTAGGACAAACACAATATATGGCTACATTCTCAAACATCATTAGCATCTCCCACCAGAAACTCAATTCATACTTGCAAAAATCCTTGGCATCGTCTGCCAGTAACTAAGAATCAAAAATCCTTAGCATCATCCGTTGGAAATTATGAATAGAAAATCCTTGGCATTGCCAAACAATAAATCTTAAATAAAATGTAAACTTGCCACTCAGCATTAGTCGCCAATCAATTCTAACAAATTCAAAATTTTAATTATTGATTTATTTTTGGCATTAGTCTCTGGTAAATCTGAATATTAAATGCATATGGGGATTGCCCTGATACTTCAAAATAGCTGATAAATCAAAATAGCTAATCATCGACTGAATTAAAGAGATAAATTGGGACTAAAATCCTGAATTTTAATTTTGATGAACTAATAAAAATTGTCATCAAGGATTCATAAAGTAATTTATCCACCAGAATTCATTGTAATAATAAAATTTTAAACCTTGTAATATGAATCACTCAGCAGTGGAGCCCAGTTAGTGAATCACATCAGTTGATATCAAAAAGAACCATAGTTTGGTTAACACTTCCAACACATGGATTGCACAAAAGCAGATAAGATATTAAAGTCAGTTCTTTTTTTAAAAGCTTAGAATACATATACTTAGCTAGTCCAGGATCATCATTGAAACAGCAAGGTCCTTGTAGAGCTTTTTATTGATGTTCTCCATTAGTTTACTGACAATAAATGGTTTTTTAAATCCAGGTCCATGAGGCATCAATTCTTCTGATCTAGGATCATCATTAGAGCAGCGTGAGGCCTAATTAAGTTTGTTGTCACTACGCTTGATATGCATACTAGCAAAAAAACTTAATCTTAACTATATGGCCTATAGAGGAACACCCATGCTAGAGCTCCAGGGGTTTGATCACATCTGTTATAGGTGGCTCTTCCAAATATTATGAAAGGCATTATTCAGATGGGCGAGAGAAATGAGGGAAGAACTGAAGGTGCCCTTAATGTAATTATTACTGTCTTTTTTCAGAAGTCGTTATTTTTTGATGTCATCAATGCGGCCTAGCATTGCTATATCAACTGCAAGTCAAAAATCCTTCACTTTCTGACCATTTCAACTCAGAAACTGTAAAAAAAACTCTTTGTAACCATCTAAATACTTTATATTAAATGTTGACCGTGATCACATTCAGATGGATTTGTTTTGACGTAAGAGTATTTTTGCCAAATCCATGAGTTTAGAAAATTTGCATGTTGCATAAAATAACATTTCCCAAAAATGTTAAAAACTACCCAGGGCCAAGAATTTAAAGGGACCGCAAGATAGCTAGAAGCTATAATAATAAATATTTAGGGCCAACAGGGCACAAATTATGGCTCAGAAGACTCCTGGGAGGAGGGGGACCATCTAGTACTAAAAAAAAGACTCCTGGGAGGGAACACTATTGTCTAGCCATAAGCCTTCTCACAGGAGGCTTGTTAATTCATTTAGGTAGCTTTATAGCTTACGTGGCATAAAGACAATTGGTGTAGGAAGTAACATTCTATTGTATATTCAGTAGTCTTTATTGATAAGCTATTGTTATGTAAACTATAAATTGGAGTTTCATAGGGTTTTAAGAGCTTAAAATCTATAAAAAGTAGGATATTGTAAAAGTTTTGTATTTAAAAATAAGAACTATCTAAGTATCATTTTAGGAATTGAGAATATAGAAAGTGTTATGCTCTTCCATGTATGAAGTTGAGAGTGAAATATAAATTTGTTATTAAAGTTCTTTGGTATCAGTCAAATTGATATTTGCTTTGGTTTATACCTCAGGACTCATTTGAAGCTTTTTCTTTCTGCTCGAGCCCAATTTCAAGCAATTTTTTTTAAAAATACAGAAAACCAATAGCTAACCAAATTAGACATGACACTGACACAATGATGTCCACAGAGCCACTGTCTGCTGCACTAATGTGTTGCAGTGGCGGAACCCCACCCAATGTTTTCCATTTGGGGGGAAAACGTGCTAAGACTGGTTTGTCCAGTCCTAACCAATCCTTATGTTGATTCATTCCGCCCAAGTATCTTGCCATTCACCTCACACAATCCCAGGCGGTGCCCCGTTGCACTCTCATCCTGCCCCACTCTAGCATACATTTCGGCCTTTGGGTTGAATATGGGAAGTTGTTCCCATACACAGACAAACTAATAATTGAATTAGCACAGGTGGTGATGCACCCACCGCTTCATCAATTTTCACCCCTACAAGGGGTACTTTGACCTCAGCTTAACAAGCGAAGCTGATGTTAACCAAGAAGCAACTGTGCCCCTGCTTGTTCCAGGGTACCCCAATTCCCACAACGTGCACCCAGCTCCTCACTGACTCCACGATGGTGGTTCAGTTCACTGGGTTGCCCACACACCTTCTCCCAGAAGTGCTTCATCAGGAACTGATGGCAGGTTTGGCAGCCTATGGCGCTGACCCCATCCTTCAATTTGTGGTCCCCAATGGAGCCACACGCCTCACTGGGCCTCAGGCTTTTGCCACAATCAGCCCTAAATTTACTTATGTAGCCGACCAGATTCCCCCATGCTCCTTCGTTGCTTCTGCCCCTGACCACCCATTCTGGGCCCGCATCAAGGGTGGGCGGACCACTTGTGCGTCCTTCTTCCAGTTGGACCACTCATAGTGGAGTTTCCCATACCTCGCTGCCTCTGCCACCTCTACAATCTTGGCCACCAAATCCTCATCTTCCAGCAACCCCACAGACCTCCCAGAATGGAGGCAATCTTACCCCCACCTCTTCCAAAGCCTGCTGCCACTGCTGCATCTACAACAGCCAATCAGACCCACCCTAATTCCAGAGCCCCCAATGCTCCCACCAATCAGTATTTGTCTTGGACAACAATTTTCTCCTGAGCCCTAACCCAATCGCCAGCCTCAGCCATCCCTATTGAGGAAAAATTGTACTTGTATGACTTGAACCCATGGTCCTCATTGAATGAAACTGAAGAAACAGGTAATGTGATTAAAGACTCTGAAGTCGACATTAGGAAATTTATCCCTACACAATCCCCAAGAATCCCTCAGTGCTTTTATTTCCCACACCCGAATGGAAATTTTTATGCACCCAACACCATTTTGCTGTGGCAGCTGCCGCCCAACCTGATAAAACTTTCATTCACAATATTATAACCCAAACAGCGATAAACTGTCCAAAGATCTTCCCACTCCCATTATTGCCCAGACCTGTCCCCCCAGAGCAAAAAACCATTCTCCAGTTACTTAAACATGCTGCAGATGCCATTCAGAAAGTGGTTTTGGATTCACAATTCAAACTAAAAATTACCCAAGCTAACACAGCTTTAGTCTCCCAACTTCCTGCCATCTGAATTCAAGCAGAAAAGTGATTTTACGTTTATTTGAGAGCCATATATGATGAGAAAGGTTTCTATGAACAACTGGTCCTCTGCAATCTCAACCCCCATATTGCTGATAAACCCACGCCTTTGCTCTCTGCCTTACCCTGCACTTTATACAGTGTGGATACTATGGATGAGCCCCCTGATCCCCCTACCCCTTCTGCCATGGTGGGTTAAGCGGATTCCCCTGTGCCACCTGGTTGTTATTTTTAGTTTGTGGTTTGCTTCCAATATAGGGCGATCAGTTTGGGTTTTATGGTCTGGTTAATTTTTATGCTTTCATTTTGGTAATTTCCATCCCCTGGTCAGCAAACCTAAAATAAATTAGATTATATACCTTAGGACACGTTTGATTGTTATAAAAGTGTTTTTAGATTGTTGGTTTCTTAAAAAAGTGGGATGCTTGTATGGTACTTAGCCCTATAAAATTAACAATATGATACTAGCGGTATGCTTAGAAATTCACTATTATAGAGTTCATTTTAGGTCGTTAAAGTCAAACTAGCTATAGATAATTCTGTCTATATGAAAATTAAAAAAGGAAATACAGAGAAAAATATATTCTAAGTAGTGCCTTTATTATTAGAGTCCATTAACTTAAATATTCTAAATATGCGATCAAAGTTAATGATTTAATTTATTGCGGGGAAGGCTGACCATGGGACGGACACTTCCAAATATGACTCAGGACAGATAAACTTAGTACCGGGGGAGGCACCCCAGAGAAGCGATGCTATCTCTTGTTGCCAGCGGGAACGCCACTTATGGGGAGGGGAGGGAACGTGTGAAGGGGCCGTAGCCACTATTGAGCACGTGTGGAGGAAGGGGTCTGATTTGATGAACCAGAAGGAACCAGGATGAGACCAGCTATCGGCGACGCAGTGGGAGGTATCCAAACATCCACGCTTGAAAGTGGTCCACCAAATGAGACCGGAATCTGTGGACAGTTTCTGGGAGGGTGGGGGTGGAGCCTGCAATGGCATCTAAGACAATCGTGTGGATGGTCCATATGGCGATTGCAACCACCAGAGCATGGAGGGAGGGTGGAAGGAGGAGGCCATTGATAGAGCAAACATATCTCTTGACAGACTGAAGGGATGCGTTTGATCCTGGCCCAGCAGACGTTGAACTTCGCGACATATCACTTTAGAGGTGGAGCACTTCTCCAGGCGGTGGAACAGCGTTCCATACTGGCCGCACACGACACAGGAAGAGTGTAAAGCATTAGAGCGCTCAGCTGTACGATACACCCACCTCAGGCAGCGCCACACATGGGAGCGGACTTGAGGCTGCAACAGAGGATGATGTAATTATTTCCAAATTGTTTTTTGGGTCTCAATGGAATAAGGGATGTCCATCATGTCCAGGTAGTCCACCCTGGATAGGACATGGGGCCGAATGGGGATCACGCCATCATGGATGGGTAGACCTTGTACCTCTTGTGTGAACTGAGGAGAGGGGCGGCCTCTTTGGGTTGTATGTCCGCTAATATGAATTCTCCACTCTGCACTCCGCATGGAAAGTAAGATTCGTTTGTAGTGGATTTTTGTCCCGTGAGGACCTGTGGCCGATGTGTGTGATGCATGGTATTTCATCAGGGAGTGGGGGTTTGATGGATTGTTGAGGCCCAAGGCTTGTGAGAAGTTGGAGCGGGCTGCGCGGGACCAGTGTTGGGATGGGAGTGTAGGAGCGGTGACGGCCGCGATCCAGGTGCCCAGGATCTTGGCAGCATGGGCTTTGAAGTCAAGCAGGCCCAAGCCACCATGATGATGAGGGCCAAACATGACTTCTAGCCGCACTGGTGGAGGGCGGCCTGACCAAAGCCATCCTTGCAGCAAGGCATACAAGGATTTGAAGAAGCTTGGGGAGAAGAGGATGGCGTGGGCTCTGAACCAGACTTTGGATAGGAGCATAGAGTTGGATAAAACAACCCTGCCAGTAAGAGAGGTAGGGTGGGCTCTGAGAGAGGTGATTCTCTTTGTCACGTTGTCCATAATATGGCACTCCATTACTGCTGACGCATATCCGCCTGCCTCCATCCACACGCCCAGATGGCACACCAGTCCTGTGGTAGGACGTGGCACGAAGGGGAGCACCAGTGGAGCGGTCTGTGTTGAGTTAGTAAGGCGTGGACGTGGGCGAGCAGATGGGTCAGGTTGGGAACTAGTTGCTGGGGCCCAGCAGTTCTGAAACCGACCAAGGAGGATGATTTTGGTTTTGGAGGCGTTCAGTGCCGCGTTGCTTACCCGGGAATATTCCTGGATGAGAGCTTCAAGAGCACGTGCATCTTGATTATTAGACACCCCAACCACACAATCATCTGCGAATGCCAATATCTTGACTGGGGCTTGGCCTGGCACATGGACCCCAGTGAGTTGGGCATTCACATTTCGTAGTAGTGGTCAAGCCTGAAGTTGTATAATAGTGGGCTGAGGGGGTCCCCTTGTCGCAAGCCCCTTTGAAGGCAGACTACTTCCGTTAGGAAGCCAGGGCCACGCACTACCATTGTTGCAGATTCCGTGAGCAGCATCACCCAGTTGATGAATCGAGGGGGTAGGCGGAATTGATGGAGGCAGGCCCTTAGGTATTCCCAGTTTACTCTATCATAGGCCTTTTGTTGGTCCAAGAATACAAGTGCCCCAGAGGCTGTGGACTGACATACATTAGCCACAGAGTGCACATTATCCCAAATTGACCTTCTGAGGATGAAACCAAATTGTTCTGGGGAGATGGTGGCAGATGCTACAGTCCCTAATTGGTTAGACATAATTTTTGTTAAAAATTTTGGTGTCTGTGTTTGTTAGAGAAATGGGGCGCCAGTTGGCTAAGTCAAGCCTATCCCCTTTCTTGAAGAGTGTGACAGTAAAGGCCTCATGTCCTCCTGGTAGGAGGCGCGTTTCCAACAGGCTTTGGTTATGTGAGGCAAGCAGAAGTGGGGATATATATTTAAAATATTTTTTGTAGAACTCATATGGAATACCATCTGGGCCTGGGCATTTTCAGTTTGGCGCACCACAAATGGCTGTCCATAATTCGTTCAGAGTAATTAAATATATTATTTCCGGGTATCAGAAAATGGTGCGGATATGAGCTCAGTCAAGAAATTCTGCCACTTCGGCCAGCTGAATTGGTTCAGCTCAGTACAACTTTAATATTTTTGCATTTCAATTGCCACTTCAGCTGGTATATCTACAATAGAATTATCCGATCTTCGCACCTGTGTGCAGGCCATGCTCTGGCGTGGTGCAAAATTTTTTCAAGAAATATGCGGTGCACTTGTTGCCTAATGTGATGCGTGTGGCCCTGTATTGAACACAAACCCGATGTTTGTGTTGTCTTTCGAGTGCGTTGAGGTGGGCGGCTGCCTCCGCCCACTTCCAGCCCCATGCAGGGCTGTATCCTGTAGCTGGAATGTTGGATTCCAAGTGTGCCAATTCTGCCAGAGCGTGCGAGATAACCGCCAATGTGGCTCGTGAGCATCTGGAGGAGAGATGGTGAGAGTGGCGGATGGTGTCCTCTTTGAAAGTTGCCCATGTGGAAATGGGGTCCACACAAAATGGTGCAACAAACTTTTTTGCCAAAGTTGCCTCTTCCACCCATGTGGAAAATCCTGGTGACGCGAGCTTGGGGGGGCGGATTTTGCACCAATGTGGGGCCTTAGCAACTGTGACAGGTAGGTGGTAGGTTATTGAGACCAGTCGGTGGTCAGAGAATTCCATTTTCGTTGTTTTAAAGTGGGAGATGTGGGGTTGGAATTTTGCCAGTGTTAGAATAAGGTCAATGCAGGTTATGGACCTTAATTGGCCATTGTGGATGTGGGGACATGTCATGTTTTTGAGCAGCGGGGCATGTCGCAGCAGCGCATCCATTAACCCAAGGGTGGCCTTTAGAATGCGTAGTTCTATGTGACCCTGTGGGGCGTGGGGTGAGGGAGGCCACCAGTCCGTTGGTGAGGTTAGCCAATAGTTCATGTCGCCGACTAGGAAAGAATTAGGGGGTAACGGGAGGGATTTGACCAATGAGAAAAAATCCTGACGCTCGTGTGCACCATTTGGGGCATAGATGTTGACAATTGTGTGCGCTTCATCAGCCCACAAGAAGGTGATGATGAGCACTCAGCCATTTAGGAATGTTTCTGAGTATACAAATTTGAAAAAATTATTTTTCTGAATTAGCACCCCACAGTGCTTTGACCAAAAGGATAGGGATGGGAGGAGCATTGTTTTCCAAGTTTCCTCAGAACCTCGTGGACAGTGGGACTCCTGGATGGCCAGGATATCCACAGGTAAATTGTGTTGTAAAAAACTCAGTTTCCTAGCCTGGGACAGGGAGGCCTTGAGTCCGGTGGTATTCAATGTCCCTAAAGTGAAGGTTTCCCCCATTGCACCTTAGGTGCGAGGGGGTGGGCCCCCGGCCCACCAGCCTCTTCTAGGTCCCCACGGGCTTTTACAGCAGCGCGGGTGTTAGCAGCAACAATATTGGAGTTTTTGTTGATTTTTGTGGAAAGAGTCACATTGGCTTTGGCCTTCGCTTTTTGTTTTCCCAACGTCAGACAAATTTTTTGAGGTGCAGATGAGTTTGGTGCACCGTTGAGCAGGTCAAAAAAATTTTTCAGCTGGGATAGGTCCCAATTCAGTTTTGACCGGAGCTTGGGTGCAATGATTGGGTGAGATTGAGTCTCCCATCAGATCCTCAGATTGAGTGGCCCGCTTGGCATGGGTTACCAATCTGATTAGTTGATGGATTTCCGAGTTGCTTCCACCACGAAGGTTTCCATGTCCTCCTGGCGTTGTGAGTGTGGGATAGCGGTGGTGGCCTTGGCCGTTTCCTTGGCTGCAGCCCTATGGGCCTGCTTGGCCTTCTTCCGTTCTTGCAGGGAGATAGGCTTTACCTAGGTAGCAGTATTGTGCTCCCCACAGGAAAGCCTCCTTGGTGCTTGCAGTTGGTTTGTAGTGCGCCTCTCCATTGGCCATAGCCGCTTAGGGGTGCTCTTGGAATGTGACACACTCCTTGATGGGGCATGCATGCGCCTTATGGCTGAACGCATCACAGTGGGTGCAAATGGGGGGCGCGCTGTCCACGGTCACCTGGAATGGGTGGGTGGTATGTCCTGCAATATCAATAAAAGTGGAGTGCGGGATCTGGGTTAGGTCCTTCATGATCTCCTCAGTTGGGGTCAGAACTGTGATGGCTTTGCTGGTGCACAGGTGTGGCATCAGTGTGAAGCGTTGCATTTTGAAAGATTGTATTTCGCCATATACGGCGAGACCATCTTTCAGGTGTTGTTCCAAAGTGTCACATTTTACCATAGTAGGCAAAAAGTCAAACGTGAGGAAAATTTGGTTTGATTTTGTCCATCTGGTGCGTTTGGTTTTGATGACCCTTTGCCCTTTGGGGAGGTCGACCACTATGCGCACTGCTGCAGCCTCATCTGCTGCTTTTTTGCTTTTGAAACCTAGGTCCAGCCAACTGCATGACATGGAGTGAGGTGCAACGTACACCGCGGTCAGGAAAATTTTGTGTACATCTTCACAAAATTTTTCCCATAAGGCCGTTTTTTGGATGTCCAGATACACGTGGACTCCAAATTCCACCGACGAAAGTGGTTGGGAGTGTGGCGTGTTGATGTACTGGTTGCATCATGCTTGCCATGCGAGTATCTCTGGGGAAATCGTGACCGCCAGTTTTTTAAGATTTTTGTCTATTCCGGTGGAAACTCCAGGGCGTTTTTGAACGTTGGAGGCCGCGGGCCTTCCACCTGCTCCTCTTACCTTGCTTGCCAACTGCTCCCTGACATGGGCGTAGACTAATCTCCTCTGTGAGATTATCAAACTAGATTCAGTCTTGAATTGAATAGGTTGCAAAAGTGTTTGCAACGAGAAAGAAAAGTTTTTTATCAAAGTTAATAATGTTTTCTAAGATAATAAAGAAGTATGACATATATGTTAAGCTATGTGATATACCAGTGCTATTATCACTATAAAGAAACTAATTGCAATAAAGGAGATCATCAACTAAAGTTTTAGACAGCACTCATTTCTTTAGCCTTATATAATATCTTTGAGATCAAATTTGAATTCTAAGTAATCAATATAAAGTAATGATCTATTCCTAATTCATTGACTATAATCTCAGTATATTCAATATGAAATTCTTGTGATTCTACTATTAGATGTTGACTGAGCCCAGGTCTTGGCTTCATGTAAACTAGGGAGGGTCCTGACAGAGCCCCTTCAAGACTTGACCTGGGGTGAAAACTGTTTTGTTTTAGTTTTATTTTTTGATATATCTTTATCAAACATGATAAGAAATTTGTAGTTGATATTGTTTACAAGCTTGGATCATGTTACTTATATTGACAACAGTTTCTAAGCCTTAATATCGATAATCTTGAATAAGGACATATGAATGAGGTTATATATGGAAATAGGTACTGCCGCTGTTATTGACAATGGATGAAATGTGGTTAATGGGTTAGACATAGTGAACATAATAAAGTTTGGGTAGCCATGTTTATGTTTTAAAAGGAGTTTACATCCAGGATGTATTATTTATAGTAAGAAATTATCTAAAGTTTCATCCTTAGTGGCCAACTGAAAATGGCAAGCATGAAACATTATATAAAAAGAGCGATAAACAAAGTTTTTGAGTCAGGGTAGCCAACCTTCATAACCTGGGAAGACTTGCTCAGCTGAGGAGACTTTTAAGGTTTGTGAAGCAATAATTGGGATGGCAACAGCATAAGTATAATTAATGCAAAGATTAGCATAGTTGTTGAAAGCTCTAGGTTTTTACTTTAAAAAATATACTTTTTAGTATAATAAGCGGAATTTAAGCCTGTAGACCTAACCTCTTAGGTTGGACCGGGAAAGGGTACCTTATAAGAAGAAAAAGGAACCTAATGCCCCTGTGGAGCACTTGATCAACTGGGGGACTTGGGACATGTGGTTGATGAACGTTGGGTAACCGCATTGTCCCCAAATAATCCCTCCACAGTATCCCCATTGGCTTATTCATCTTTTGTTAAAAAGACAAAGGAAATTTGTAAAGTGGTATTCAAGGCCAGATGTCACCAACAGCACCTCCATTCTCCACTGGTCTCCACCCTGACATCCCTCACTTCCTTGGAAAGGAATAAAATCGGCCTCAGATCTCAGGAAATGGTTCCTGAGTCAGGAAAACCAGTCTGGAACACGGAATACAAAATCTAAGAACTGGGAATGCTAATCTGAGTTTAGAATCTGTTTTTGAAAAAATTAAGAAACTTTTAAAAATTCTTCAGAATCGAATCTAGTGGAGTCCAAATCTGTCACCCCTTTGATCTGAGCAAATCCGCTCAAGTTTGGATCAGTGAGGATCCCTCCATGGCGGATCAGAAGATTACATTTCCTGAGCTTTTGCAACCTTTTGTGTAAACTGTATGATGACGACACAAGCCATGTCTGAGTACCCATGCATACGTCAGCGGCCACTGGCAAGAAACACACCTACAACCCCCTTTTACCCATTTTTCGTATATAAGGCAACTGTCTCTGAAAGGGGCTGTTGGTCCATTTTCCCTCTTAAGTTTTAAATAAAAGCTGATCTTTACCCAAATCTTCTTTACAGAATCTGCCTCTCTTTCGTTATACTTTCACTTAAACCAGCAAAGTATGCATCAATCTGAATTTTGAGGCTGATGGTCATCAAGTGGGCCCTCTAAGCCATTGAACTAGCAGCCCACCAAACGATGATCACAATGCTTAAAGATTTTACCATGGGCATGTGACGCCAATCCGCCACTTCTGAAGAGTATTTGGATCCACCAAAATCTTTGCCACAAGTTACTTCCCCTTTGGCACCCAGCAGACAAGCTACGGGTCCACCTCCCACTTTGTGAAATATTCAGAGAATTTGACTATTCCCCTGCCAATCCGCTGGTGGCTCGTCCCAATTTGGGTAAAATGAGGCCATCTCTGTTAATAGCAATTCTCCGTTTGGAGGCAAGAAACAGTTTTACTTGCAACCTCAAGGTGGTAAACAGGCATCAGACAATCCAGGCCATCTTGCTGAGGTATAATCAGCTTAAACCAATTTATAAGATTTATCCACCATCCTGGAGATGTCCTCAACTCCTCAGTCCATCGCAAAACCCCAAAACGGATGCAAGGCAAAGCCCAAGGCCTCCTGACAGTCAAATCAAATCAAATTAATTTGATTCGCTGACCCAATCAGCATTTCCAAAATTAAAAAAAATTAAATGATTTTCATAGTTTTTCTAATGATGAAACAGTACCAGAAGGTTTGGAAGAAGAGCCCAAAGGTCACCAACTGCAAACACAGGAGATTCGGTTATCAACTTGCCTCACCCATCTTTAAGAGATGGCCCAGAAAGACCCATAGTTGCCCCCACTGCAGTCATTTGGTTTGCTATAGGGGCCCTTGATATGTTCTCTAACTTTTATTTTCCTCACTTGGATCGTAGGGGATCCCTTTTTGTAAGTGATCAGAACTGCTATGCCACTGGCATTATGGGTTTTTCACTGGTTTGTTACACACCCAGATTGGAAGCCCAGTCTTATTTTAATCATAATGTTACATGACATAATGGAACGACTATTAACATCAGCACTTTACGCCCTCCATATGGGATCAGTCGGAGCAGTTATTTACTTAATTACTATGAATTTGCATTCCCTATTTAACTAAGAGTTCTCTTGCTGATCACTCATCTCCTTCTACAGGTCATGCAAAAAAAACCTATTAACCCAGGATAGCGTCCATCCAGCACTAGAGAATCAGACTTCACCATCAGAAGGTGTAGTGATAATAGGGATGCCCCCAGTCCCATCTTCTGAAGTAGCGTAACGGGTACTAGATGCTCTGGCAGAGCTTCATGTACGCTTTGCAGCTGGGATTTCTCAAATTCCTACTCACGCTAATGCACAGAGAAGTGTAGCTGACTTAAATGCTCTTGGCGGGGAGGCACGCCTCTCTTTCAGAGGAGTATTACAGGCTGCAAACAAAACTGGAAATCACACTCACTTATTAATTTTAGTATCTGATGCAGTCAAGCACCTGAATCTAGAGCATCCTGCCTCTACCGTCTCTTCACCCTCCACCAGAAAAGTCCCTGACATTCCTTCACTGGTAGAGGCCATCACAGCATTAGTACCCTCAGATGGGATCCATAAAGACATTGTAATGGCAGCCTTTAGAGCAGCTTTGGACAACTTTGCAGCTAGCAATTCCGCATGGGATCCTCTTCCAGTGTCCATGGAGGCTGCTTATCATTAGCATATTATGTGGGGCAAAACCCTTCTATAGAAGTATATCATCAGTGGCAGTAATGTCATCTCATCCAACTGCAAACCCTTACAGCTAGTTCATTCCAGTCTAAAACACCTGCTCCAACCTCTTCAGGGCTTAAGGGTCCATGGAAGCGCTTCCCTGTGGTTTCAGTGGTATCTCCCTACCCGCAGGTTACTTTGAAGAGTAACAAAACCAACCGTGGAGAGTCCATTCCCCCTTTCTGCAGATGAGGAGCTGACTATGACATTGGACCCAAGTAATCATATTATAACTCTCATCCAAATGGCTCAAGTGGAAGCCCTTGTAGCACCTGATCAGGAAACTGATTCTCATACCACTGAGCCTAGTCCTTCTCCTACTGGGACAGCCCCACCCATTATACAGAACCATGAAAGTTCCACCCCCACAACAGTAATGAACAAAGGCATAATGGTAGTTCTTTCCAATCCCATCTTACCTGGGGACCAGGAGAACCTTAAAGAGGGATCCCATGTAATCAGAGTAGCTCATTAGTTACCAAGGGGCCACTTCTCATTATGGGACCAACCCAACTTTCCGCAGCCCTCCCTCTTTCCTTGACCAAAAAAGGACTAATTTTATTTCTGCTTCTCATTACCTTCAGAGTAGGAGTATGAAAGATCACAGTACAACACTTCTTGATAATGGAGAAGCGGGCAACTTTATGGACCTAAGAGTGACACAATACTAGACCTGGACACGGTGCTAGCTCAAACTATATTAGGCGCTTCATCTGCACAGTGACCTGCCAGACTTTAGAACGTCCAGTGCAGTTCTTCATCCACAAGTTTGGCTTCTGCGACTACCTTTCAGATGTACCTGACTTACTATACTCCTGTAATCATGGGGGTAGGGTGGTGGTGTCACCAACAGGTGAACATCAATATGGATCTTAATTCTTTGTCCTTTGCCAATAAGAGATGTAGTAGGGAATCTCCACTAATTAGACTCTCACAAAAAAGCCCTCAACAAGCTCAACTTCTTCCTCTGAGCTTCCCCCTTTGGACCTCCACCAAAAATTTCCTGACTTCCTAGCCCCATATAAGGATGTCTTTGACATGAGACTTGCAACTCGACCTCCTCCCCATTTAGAATATGATCTTTTGCTTCCATCTAACAGTGCATCTCGTTAAGATTAACTGCCCATTGTACCCTCACACGGAGGAAGAAGACAAGGCGCTGGTCATATGTCTAGACGACATGCTGAACAAAGGATGGATGATCAAGAAATCCTCTCCCATTGCTGACCAGTTGTCTTTTCCTAGAAGGCGGATGGGACCTTACGCCCATGCGTGGACTATGTCCATGTTAACAATGCGACAGTTCTGGCTCCAAACCCCCTCCCCTTGGAACAAACCGTTGTTTAGGCCATTGCTAAATACCTCTTTTCAAAGTTGGACATGGTTAATGCCTTTAACCAGGTGAGGGTCAAGGAGGACCAAGAGCTGCTCACGGACATCAGGACAAGGCGTGGGATATTCCAATCTAAGGTAATGACATTTGGACTAAAGCAAGCCCCAGCAACCTTCCAACGATAGATTGATAATGTCCTGGGGACCTAAGATTTACCTGTACTGTCGCTTATATTAATGATATCTTAATTCATTCCCCAACCCACGAACAGCACACCAATGATTTGGAGGCTGTAATGACAGCCTTTTTAAAGAAAGTCTCTTTGGCAAGCCTTCAAAATGTGAATTATTTTGAGAGGAAAAACTTTCTTGGGGAACCTGGTCCCTAAGAATGGGTATGCAGTCCCCCTGTAAGCTGGAGGCCATTCAGTCCTGACCAAACTCCTAAAACCGAAAAACAACTAAGAAGCTTCCTGAGCATTGTTATTTTTCTAAAAAAACTTCTCTCCTGCGCTCACCTAGATGGATGCACCCCTCCATCCACTGACAGGGAAGAATATCCCTTTCAAATGGACAGAGGAGTGTCAACAAGCCTTTGAGGCAAACAAAACAGTTTTATGTCAGCGCCAGTCCTGCGGCATGCTGACACATACAAGCCATCCATTGTGGCATTTGAAGCATCAGTAGTTGCAGTGGGAGCGGTACTTTTGCAAGAGAATGAAGAGATGAATTACACTGTGGCATACTTATCAAGGAAATTCGCCTACAAAGAACAATAACGGGAAATCTATGATAAAGAGTTGGCTACGGTGGCATGGTCACTGACCCATTGGCGATATATTTTTCAGGTAGCAAAGCATGAAGTTATAGTATGCACTGACCAGAAATCCTTACTGTTTTATCGTAAACCCCAAAAGCTGGCTCATCTTCAAGCATGCACAGACATGGATCTTTGTAACTTTCAATTCAAGTACGAATCCATAAAAGGGCACTAAATCTTCTTTCTGTTATGTTGAGTCGCAACCCTGCCTTGGCTCCAGGACCGAAAGAGGACCTTTCTGAGCTCACCACAGTGGTACCTTCTACCATAATCCTCTTACTCGCCCCTTTTATAATAGAATATGCTTCTATCTCTCCAGAAACACCATGTTTGAACGCATTTTAGCAGGTCAACTATGTTGCCCAGATGGAATTGAATTGGTGAATGACCTGTAGACTAAGCACCACAAATGGCCTTGTATCGCTTAGAGAATGAGATAATCTTCTTTTATGGTATGATTTGGGTCCCACCCTCCCTGCTCATGTAGTTTTTTGAAGAGCATCACACCTCACCCCAAATTAAGTAGGCCATCCTGGTTCAAAGAATTGTGCTGAGCTAGTCAAAAGAACCTAGAATTGACCTTGTCTCTCTATCAATATCCTATCTTGAGTATCAAGCTGTGTTACCTGTGCTCGCTCCAAATCAGACCGCACAGGATAAAAGGGCCTTCTCTACCCTTTGCAACAAGCTGAGGGTCCCTGGACGTCTGTCTCAGTGAACATCTTTAAAGAACTTCCCATGTCCAAGGGGTTTGATGCAATAATGGTGGTTGTGGATAGGTTCACCAAATTTCGTTTTTTATCCTGTAACAAAACAATAACAGCTGCAGATACTGCAGCACACTTCATCACTCATGTCTTCTCCGCGTTTGGATTTTCAAAGGAAATTGAAAGTGATCATGGTCCACAGTTCCCATGCCAGGGTTTGGGATGCCTTGCTGGGACTTCTTAACATTAAAGCCTGACGTTCTACAGCATATCACCCACAATAAGATGGACAAACTTAGAGATAACTAAGTATTAGAACAATATTTACGTTGACTCCTCAGCCACCCAGGACACTTGGGCCACAGACCTTCCTTTAGCGCATCTTGCCTACAACAATGCCCCACACTCTTCCATTGGATTTTCCCCTTTTGAAGCAATATTAGGTTACAACCCATCTTTCTAGATTGGAGCACGCTTAATCTCAGCAGTCCCCACAGAAGAGGAACGGATCATCAAGATCTGAGATAGCCAAAAGCTTTTCCAAGAGCACTTTTCAAAAGCCATTAGAGACTATAATATGTTTGCACATAGAAAATGACTCTCAGGCATGAAATCTCTGTATACTCACTTGGTATGCTTGAAACCTGCTACTTATTTATTAAGGTTCCCTCTAGGAAACTGGTTAGTAAGCGCTCTGGCCCTTTTGAAATAGAAAGGATTTGAGTAATGGCGCATACCGCATCAAGCTTCCTGCCCATTGGAAGCAATTTATGTATTTCACATCTCTCAGCTATCCCAATTTAAGAGTGAGCTTCCTTCTACCCCTGAGACTATTATGGTGGTGGACTCTCAAGGGGCAGAAATGGAGGCAATACTGGCCTCAAGGAAATACAGGAGGTCAGTCATGAACCTGGTCACATGGAAAGGCTACCCAGCTTTGAAAATAGTTGGGTAAGTGCAAGGGACAGTGAGAATTGCAAGGAGTTAGTGGCTGAGTTCCATGAGTCACATCCTAAGTCCACCTATCTACCCAAGAAAATTGCTGCCATTTTAGCCATCAGGCTCCCTACTAGACACAAGAACTATGCCCTGGTTCACGTACCAGGAGGAACAAACGTTTCCCGTTCAAAAAGGAGAGTATAATGTAAGTATGGAGACCCGACCTCTTGTAATAGACCAGGAAAAGGTCCATTATATGAAGAAGAAGGGACCAAATGCTCCTGTGGAGCCCTTGGCTCACCTGGGTTACTGGGACATGTAGTTGATGAACGTTGGGTAACCGCATTGTCCCCAAAAGATCTCCATATTATCCCCCTTAGCTTCTTCTTTTCTTGTTAAAAAGACAAAGGAAATTTGTAGGGTGGTATTCAAGGCCAGATGTCACCAACAGCACCTCCATTCTCCACTGGCCTCCCCTGACATCCCTCACTTCCTTGGAGAGGAAGAAAATAGGCCATAAAACTCAGGAAATGGTTACTGAGTCAGGAAAACTAGTCTGGAAAAAGGAATTTAAAATCCTGGGTCTGGGAATGCCAATCTGAGTTGAGAATCCGTTCTTGCAAAATTAAAAAACTCTTTTAAAAAGTTTGTCAGAATTGAACCTGGAAGAGTTAAATTCTGTCGCCCCTTTGATCTTAGCAAATCCGCTCAAGTTTGGATCAATGATGGTCCCTCCATGGCGGATCAGAAGATTACATGTCCCGAGCCTTTTCAACCTTTTGCGTAAGCTGAATGATGAGGACCCAAACCATGGCTGAGTACCCATGAGTACGTCAGCTGCCACTGTCTAGGAACACACCCACGACCCTTATTTCCCCATTTTATGTATATAAGGCAACTGCCTCTGGAGAGGCAGTTTTTGGTCCATCTTACTTCTTAATTTTAAAAAAAACTGATATTTACCCAACTCTTCTCTACTGACTCCACCTCTCTTTCAATATACTTTCACTTTACCCATCAAAGTACGCAGATATCTGCATTTTAGGGCTGATGGTCATTGAGTGGGCCCTCCAAGCCATCAATCCAGCATCCCACCATACGGAGATTACAATTATCATAGTTCTTGCCACAGGCGTGCAACGCCAATCCACCATTTCTAGAGAGTTTTTTGATCTGCAAAACTCTTCACCACAATCTGCTTCTCCTTCAGCACCTGGCGGACAAACTACAGGTCCACCTCCCACTTTTTAAAATATTCAAAGAGTTCAGACTAATTTGCCCCACTGATCCGCTGGTGGTTTGACACAATTCAAGTGGAATACGGCCATCTCCACTAATTGCTATTCTCCATTCAGAGGAGATAAATGGCCATCCTCACAATTGTGAGGTGGTAACCAGACACTAGACTATCTGGGTCATCTCGCTAAGGGCCAATCAGACTCAAACCATTTATAAGATCTGTCACTGTCCTGGAGACATCCCTGACCCCTCAATCAATCATGAAACCCCTCAACGGGTGCAAGGTGAAGCCCAAGGCCTCCTGACAGTCAAATCATAGAAATTCAATTCAATTTGTAGACCCAATTAGCTTTTCCAAAGTTTAAAAAATTAAATGATTTTCATAGTTTTTCTTATGATGAAACAGTACCAGAAGGTTTGAAAGAAGAGCCCAAAGGCCACCAACTGCATACCCAGGAGGATTGGTCATCCTCCTTGCCTCTCCCATCTTGGGAGATGCCCCAGCAAGGCATTCAGTTGCCCTTTTTAGTCATTTGGTTTGCTATGGAGGCCTTTGGTATGTTCCTTAACATTTATTTTCCTCACAAGAATCATAGAAAACCCCTTTATAAGTGATCAGAACTGTATGCCATTGGCATTCTGGGCTTTCCACTGGGTAGTTACACACCCAGATTGGAAGCCCAGTCTTTCTTTAATCAACAGGTTCCATGACAAAAATAATCATGAGTTAGGAAAAGATAGAGATAAACCTAAGCTTAATTTGGGGTTTAAATTTAAATTCAGGTTGATTTTGACAAAATTTATTTATGAGAGAGTATTTTATCATGAATCATATTAAACACCTTTAACTCAGTTTTTTGAAGGAATCTTGAAGATTGAGGTAGGTATGGTATTTAAAGGTATGTGCAAGTCAAGTAAACTATAACACTGAGTCAACCTTGATGATATTATAGAGATGAGATTGCTATGGGAAGAGATGAATAAGAATTAACTCATCGTGGGATGGCTTATACTTAGCTATGTCTAAGATTGCTTTGAATTTGGCATGGGTAGTCGTCACATTTTTGCATATCAAAATTAATAAAACTCACTTTCCAGGTAATTATTAAACTTTAAATCCCTTGGATTAAAATATTTATATATAGTTACCAGGTAGCTTCTTTAAAAGTCTACCATGAGTCAAAGTAGAAAGGGGCCCAAAAAGGTATGCAAGCTAGAACCTTTGAGCTGGGAATCATTTTCATTGATTTTGAGTAGGATAAGACAACTATTTGAATTTAACCTAACTTGCGGCTGTTAAAGCAACTTTGTTCTTTTGATTAAACTAAAGCTGCTGTGAGTTGTCCTGGGGCTATTGGTTGCATTAAAGCGCAAATCTCTTAGTAACAAAATTTTAATTTTGATTGATAGGTGCAGAGCTAATTTTGGTTATGATTAAACCATCTATATAAAATTTGAATTAGATTTGTTTTTCAATTAGATTATGTGACTAAAAATTAGAAGTAAAACAATTGGAAAATCGTTATGAATCAATTGTTTTTTTAAATTCAATATACAATATAATCCTGAGTAGTGTTTCTACAATAAGAAGGTTTTAAAATCAAAACCATTTTCATAACGCTCAGAATACCCCAAGTTTTATACGTTTCATAAGTAAGCAAACCAAATTCCAAAAGGTAAAAACATAATTTAATATCGATTTAGGTAAGGTTACCAGTTTAAGGGGATTGTTCCCGCTCCAATTGTGACTTGAAAACTCAGCATTGTACAGCTGACCTTGTGGCCCACTTGGAAGAGGTAAAGTGGCTAATCAAGTTAATAATGCATTTGGGGTCACTGTAATGGCTTACAATAGTTTTAGTAAATAAGAACATCAAAAGGGATTCCTTTAATAACAACACTAATAATAAATTTCATACTTCATAAATTTACATTTATTTAATTATTGTATTCAGGCAAAGAGGTAAATTTATCTCTGTTAACGCAGCAGTTGATGCATTATTTAGTATAGCAATTGTTGATTAAACATGTATTTACTAAGGTCAGGTCTTAGGAAATCTGCTATGAAGTCAGTCTCAATCCTAATTTTCTGAATTTCCTTAAGTGTTGAGTTAATACAATTGGGATAATTATAATAAATTATTAAATTTACGGCTTTTTTTATTAAATTTAGGTTTCCTCAATTCACTAACAGATGGAAGTCAGGATGCTGGCATTTGTTGAGCCTTTCTGTATGTAATCTATTATTTATTTGCATAGCTATTAAAGGGCTACTGTTTTCAGTTGAGGGTATGTTTTCTCTACCCTCACCTAGAATTTTCATTAATTTCCCAACACTTTCATCTGGAATGACACCAACTTGTTGTCAAGTGCAAATTAAACGTTTGATTTTGGTGGCAACATGTTGGTGTTAAAGGACATATCAGTGTTAAAATAAAGCTTATTTCACATATATTTGAACTTTCACAGGGGAATCACGTTTTAAATTTACTTATTAAATGTCACAAACATTATGTGGTTGGTGGAAGAAGAAAAACCCAAATTCTGTAATGATAAAAGGGCGTTTGTGCACCACAATTAAGATATCTTGACAGGAAAAACTAGATGACCACAGGACTAAGAGAAACTGGAACCATCTCCATCTGGGACATTAAACTGCCATACTTTCAACAGCCCATTTACTTGGCAGGCATAGATAATTTGAGGCGAGCGCGGCGTGATTCCCACTTTACTCAGCTATCATTTGGGCCAGGTTTGGTATGCGTCATTAATTTCAGCCCTGTGAAGCCTTCTAGGTGACAGAGGCTGGCTGCATATTGAACTTCCACCGCACCTCAATCTGCTGTGTTATATTTTGTGCTTATATTGCTTTCCAATATTTTAAAAACCCAAACTCAGCGTAATCTAAACTTACCATTTGGTGTTGTTTGAGCCATGTTTTTAGAATTTTGACGCAACCTACTTGAATGAACTTTCAAGACTACTCCCTTTAGATTAAGTTTAGATTATTTCAAATGGTGAGTGAGGTCTTTGGAACCACATCTATTACATCTTTTCTGAGTCATTCCTTTTTGGTGAGTTGTGCACCAAGCAGTACACAAGATGGCACAGCTGCAAACACCCAATCATTGCTCTAGGCCCTTGAATCATCCTTGATGTTGTGCTGGCTTTCCAGTGAGGAGGATGAGAGTTTGGAGATGGTCAGTTAGCCGCTGGCAGCTGAGGATTCTTGTGACTGCCAGGGTATTTCCAGGGGGACGTTAACACTTTCTGGGAACCCTGGATTTCCATTTTATTCCCTTTAAGCTCCCCTTCCCACAAAGTTACCTTTTGAAGAAACTTGATAGTGATTCCCCTCCTAAGTGATTTTGATATCAATTGCTAAGATCTCAGTTTTTTAGGGAGATATGTAACAATTGGTGATTGTACATGGCATTACTAAGGTCGGAACTTAATAATCTTCTAAAATAACAAGTTTGACTTCATTTGTCCAACTTGACTTAAGTGTCAAGTTGATGTATTTGGGGTTAATTTATAAAAACTTAATTTCCGGCATCTTTCTAAATGAATTTAGTCTCCTCAATTTACCAGTGGATGGATATGTGGATACCAGCATTTTTGGGCCTTTATGACGCCTTATTTTATTAATAATTTGCTTAGCTCTTGCAAGGTTATTGTCTATCAGTTAAGGGTGTATTTCCCCTTCCCTCACCTTAAGTTTTCATTTTTCCTCTCAAAAATAATTTCATCTATCATATGTCTAGAATCCCACTTGGGAGTTACGTTAAAAATAGATATATCAATTTATAAATATCATGTTGTTGGAAGAAGGAGGAAAACTAAATTATGCAATGCCATGAGAGCATTTGCACATCTTGATCAAGATGCTAATACAGGAAGAACCAGAGGACCCAGTACTGAGAGTACTTGGAATCTTCTAGATCTGGGACTTAGGCTTCTGTATGTGCAATAGTCCATTTACTTGACGGCACAGATAACATGAGCAGGCGCGGCATGATCACCACTGTACCTTAACCCACGTTAGAGCCAGGGTTGTATGTGCCATTTGAGCGCGGTCCTGTAAAGCCCACCAGGTGACAGATGCAAGCAGGGTATAGAACGTGTGCTGAACCTCGGCCTGTTGGGTTATAGTTTATTTTATATCACCTCGCATGTATAAGTCAAAATACCTGAACTTAGCATAATTAAAACTTATCTTTTGATAATGATTAAGCCGTGCTTTTAAGAATTTGATGCAACATATTCCTTCAAATGTTTGAGGCAACTCTCTTTCAGCTTATGTTGCATTATCTCAATTGGCAAGCGAGGTCTTGGGAACCTCATCCATACGTCTAGAACTTTAAAAATGTGATTTGGACGATGCTACTCTAGGTTAAAAAGTAAACTCAGAGCTAAATTCTTAAAATTTTTTATACACTGGAAGCTCTTTTAATTCCAACATCAATTACTGGCCAGAAACTAAGCCAACTTTAATTAGATTGCAACTAAAAATTTAGTAATCTTTTGAAATAATTTCTGAAAATTGATTTGCAACCATCACGTGGGATAGAATTTCTTCTGGTTCTTGAATTTTAAGAATTCTTCACAAAACTGATTTAACAAATTTAAGCCTGGATTTATAAATAAACACTGGTTTTTTTCTGGTTCAATTGATAATTCATCTAATTATATCAAATGATTAGGCTCTTGTTATGTTAGCACTGCTATGACTTAAAATTATTCTAATCTTTTTTGTCAAAAGCCACAATTAATGGTGCATTATATAATGCTTATATTTGACGTTGGATTTCTGGTGCGTTACTGCTGGCGGGAGAACACTTAACATTTTATAGTTTTATAAAGGCATCATTGTTTTGTTTATTTGAGTTAAAGTCAGAAAAGCAGAGGGCCTCAGTTTAGTCATGTCATTTGGTTGTAAGAATATTTGGCTCATCTCAAAAAGTGTAATCCTTAGAAATCTCTATCACTTTCTTTCCCAAAATTAGTGTGATCTAATTGAGAGGTATATGGTACTTTTAAAACAGTACTTCAGGTTCATTTATATGATTATGTATGCTCGCTCAGAGGCCAAATATGTTCTATAAACTTGAAGATCTTAATAGGCTTCATTAGTATCTCACTGAATGTTGATAGTGGAAGACTTCTCTAGAAATATAATCTTCACTGTTCTTATCTGCCATTTAGTTATGATGATATTAGAGATTGTGATATTCCTTAAGAACATATTCTTCACCATGCATATTTGCCATTTAAGCTTGGATACTGGTAGTAAAAGTGAGTTCCCTCTTGATTATTTTTTTGGGGTTAACTAAGCCTGTAGCGAGCACCATTCTTGACTTTTTTATTTAGGATTCTCATATGGCACTCATGCTTTTGATAATCCAACGAGATAATACTAGTGATATGTTTATCATGTTTATACTACTACAGTTGATTAGGGGTCACTAAAGTCAGAACAACTATAAAAAATTCTGCATATATAGAAACTATGACAGAAGCCATAGAAGATATGTTTTGAAAGCGTCTTTATTATACAAATTCAGTACTTAGATGTGCTATTCATACATCAAAGTTACTGATGGTTGTTAGTATATAAAGATGAAAAGACATATAGGAGGAGGTAGGTGATATATTAGTTATTCTAACATTACTTAAAAATAATAGTAATAGAGAGAGTCTATCAACTAAATGTATAGCTCAGTACATTTTCTTTTAGACATAAATAATATTTCTGAGATCAGATTTGAATACTTAGTCATCAACACAAGGTAGTAATTCATTTCTAATTCATTGACTCAAATACTCAGTATAGTCATTATGACTTGCTTGTTTTTTGATTATAGATATTGGTTGAGCTCAGGCTAAGGCTTAATAAAAACTGGAGATAATTATGACACTGATTTTATACTAGAGGATTATGAAAATGTTTTATTATAATTTTGGCAATATACTTGCTATACGCTGGAAGAGTTGCACAGGGTTTATCCCACAGAGCAAAGGACGGATAATTTGGAGATTGCCAGTCCATGAAATAAACTTATTAGAATATAATTTATATGAAGCAATTCCTTCAGCAACACTACTTTATTCAACTTAATAATAATAGTGGATTCCTTCTGCTCCAATCTCTACTTCCTACTAACAATTTTTCTTCTTAAATTACCTCATCTCGCTTATAAATCAGAAACTTTGGTTATTGCTGACCCCTTTCCATGGATTATTTTGTTCCGCCATATTCTCATTGGCTCCGGCAGAGTCTACTATTCTTAAATTTAAAATTGCCTTGTTCAAGGCGATCTACTTTCTAACCATTATAGATTGATATTATTTTATCTCCCAAAATAAAGGCAATCCAATAACTATCTGTTCTGACTTGATATCGCCTTATCCCAGGGCGCTCAAATATTCATACATAGTAGATCATGGTCAGCAGATTTTAATTAATAAGCCATGGCTATTTAGGGCTTTTCATCCATTCATATCAGACTCTCTACATTCTTTAATTGATTAATGGATGGTATTTAATGGCTACAGGAGATAATCTTTAGTTAATCTCACCTTTTGAGGAAAATCTGATTATCTATCATATTGCTAATATTTAATGTATATTATTTATGTATGGTGGGCAAACCTGGGGACAATACCGCGCAAGTTATCAGGAAATAGGTCTTTTTGATCAAGGGTAAAGGAGGATAAATCCAATAAAACCTCACAAAAACATATTTTTGATCAGGAACTCCATGGAACTCCTTTCTAATTGCATACCCAGTTTAAGGCATTGGTGCGCATTGCCATCCCAGTCATAAATTGTCCCCTACCCAAAGATCAACTACCACGAACAAACTTGAGAGGCAGTGATCATTGGATCCATACTCTACTACTATAGCACCCTCCCCTAATAACTTAATTTCAACTAATAGTTAATCAATTGTATGCAAAGTAAGACTTATATTAATGTTGGAAATTTTACAGTCATATTTAGTGCTAAACTTTCACCACAAATTTTGTTTTTCAATTCTGACATGCAATATTAATCACTTGCTATCTTATACTTTGCATTTGAGATAATTTTGGAAGATATACATTTGTCCTGTAACATGACACATAATAACTCAACACGGCTTGTTTAATATACTTGGCATGGGGAGAAAAAAAGGATAACAGGTCAAGGCTTCCCAAATACTAGGGTAAAACAAGATATTGGTCATTGATAGACATATGCTTGATATGGACCTATATGTGTTACAGTTTGTTCCATAATGTCAGACCACAAGAGCCATGGTAACAACATGAAAAACCAAAGAAAACGGACTTTATAACTTAGTTCATAAACTTATACAAATACATTTTACTTATTACTGAAAATAGGCTCTTTATACAGGCATAAAACCTTTTACAAGAATACTAATTAGTGGTGAGACAAAACCAACGCAAAGCTAAATAAGGAGCATGGGGTTCTACTAACAAAAGCATCAGTAAATTCAAAAGCATGGAAGATAAAGTCAATTATTGATCACTTAATTTGGGGATGAAGCTTTATAATAGTGTAAAAGGGAGATAAACATTAGATGGGGAAACATTTCTGAATGTTTATAATGCTCAATTGCTGTCAATTATTTAGAAACAATAATTTTTTAGAAGCTAAATTAGCACAATCAAAAAGGTCTAACATTTAAAATTTTTAATCTTTTCTTATTCTTCTATAATATGGTGTTATTTTAATCTTGACCATGTACAAAATACAATAAGTATACATTATTATCACATTAGGCATTAGTCTGATAATGACATTGCCTAATATAAATGCAGGCCACAATGGAAAAAGTCAGAACAGGCGCGGTGGGCACATTAAACATATGCTCATCTGGTACAATAAGCGCGTCATAGCTGGAAAAATAGGTTGGCTTTGAGGGACAACAAGCATACCAGGCATGGGTGAGTGGACATGGCTGATGAGACATTCAGGGACTTGACGGGTATTTAGGGGATACAAAAAAAACTTTATTTGAAAGAGTGTTGGGCATAAGCCTATTATGGGAATCTCAACTTACATCAGTACAAAAAGAACACAAAACTAAAAGTAAAATTTATGTTTTATTAACAGAATATTCCTAGCATTAGGGGCAAAAAATACAAAAAGATAGAAAAAAGCTAGTGGCTGCTTGATTGATGAGAAAACTTTATACTAGGGCGTCAAGGTGATAACTATTAAATAAAGAAACATTTCTGCTTGTTTTTGATGCTCAAGTGCTGCTATATACTAGAAACCATCAAACTAATAGTGACTAATTTTGTGCAATTGATGGGTCTGACATGTGCAAAGTTGTAAAGTTTATTAAGATCTTGAAAAGAAGTGCTCTTTTAAGTCACGACCATGTACAATTTGTATAATTAGTATATCACAATAGACATTATATTCATTAATCTGTTGTGTGACATTACTATTTCTGAAGCGACAGTAGTTTCAATGTTCTGGTATTTTCTTGTTTTGGGTTTGTAAGCTTAATATGAGCATTTAGTTAGGTCAGTTTCTATTTTTTATCTTTCCTGAACCTACATCTTTTCTAAAAAGTCACCCCTTAGGGCCTGAAGGTCTTCAATATTTTCTTCCAGGGTTTCTTCCTCCTTTAGGCCAATTTCAGCATCTAATCTTTGTTGACTATATATAGTAAGAGATAATTGCTCTTTTGACATTTTTCCTGATGCTTGTTGATTCCTGGGCTTTATTGCTCTTGGTTTCCTATCAATGGAAGTCCCAAAGCCTGTGTGATAACTTTTTTTACAATATAATGAGGAGACAAAAACATAGGGTGATAGAAGATATGTACTGATAATTATATTAAGGCTTTATTTCTAATATATTTAATATATGATAAAAAGTTAAATACGTACGTTTTTGTTGAAGTTATTAGTAAACCAAGTAGGAACATAGAAGTAAAAAAGTCTCTTTCTAGCAATTTTATCATCCTCCCAAAAAATAGATACTATGACTCACCCTCTAGCTCAAGGATTTTTTAACTATATAGATTCACAAAATACTAATTATAGTAACATAATATTTATATATAAATTTCGGATCTCCATGAACATTACACCTAAGTTGATAATTAGCCTACCCGGAGCTACTTTAATAGTACTTAACTTTCACACACAGGACTGCAGTCAAGCTTAACTATCTCTATAAATTTTAATATAGTTTTCAAATCATTTCTTCTATACCATTAATAAAAAAAGAAACAATATTTTATACAATTATGATCTTTATCATATGCTGAAGTAATTAATTAAATTAAATTTTTGTAACTTCTTGGTTATTATGCGTCCAATTTTCTCTATTTTTCACTAAAATTATACAAAAACAAAAAGACGTCAGTCCAAGATTCTATCTAGGTATCCTAAACATCATAATTTATTATCTATTGCTTCTTTGATATACTGAAGCCTATAAAAGGCATGCCTTATTATTACTAAACTGTTATATATTATAAACACAAAAAAGTGATTTACATACAGGTATTGATTTGTTCCTTAACTGTGTGTCTAGCTTAAATTGGTTTTCTATATTATAAGTTATAACAGTTTTATAAATTAATTATATTGCAATTAAAAAAATTATAGTAATCAATACAGTTAGCAGTAAAAGTGTGATTCTATGTCAAGGACATATTGTCTGCCTTTGTTAGATAATTCAAATTTAATATTGTAATAAGAGTATTTCAGGCTTATATTCAGGTAATATCAGCCAAAAATCTTCTGACAATTCTTGGTGGAACCCCTCGAATTGGGGTAATGCTATTTCACCCACTTCTCAGCCAAATCGTCTTAATACTAGTAATAGGGTTGTGCCATACTCTCAGCCAAATATGGGAAGTTATGACAAGGCTCCTCCCCAGATCCTTGACAGTCTAGTTCAAACACTTAAGCGAGGACCACCCCTTTTAATAGGGATGGATGAAGCCCTGTAAGTGTAAATATTTTCCCAGCCATTAAAGATTAAATATACTAAATCCTTGCATAAAGGACTTGTCCTACCCATCATTATACTACCATTGGCCATTCCATTGAAGTGAGGTGAGAATCAAGAGCTCCAATAGGTTGAAACTCCATAGTCCCTAATTCAGATGCTTGTAGCACTAATGAATTTATCAGCCTTCTCACTCCAAGCCTCAGATTCTTTAAATACTAATCAGCGACTTATTAATAGTTTTTTCTTCTTGACCCCCTATAGCAATTAATATTTATTTTATAAGATCCACTTTATGAGTATAACCACAATCTATTATTCTAATTATAAGCGGTAAAAATAGCCCCAAAAAATTGATCCTAGAAGTTGAGAGTGTGTTACTTCTCCTGCGAAATAATTTTTGAAATCAAAAGCTACAAAGCACCAGCAAGCATTCAAACTGCTCTGATTCCAACAAGTGGTGCCCAGTACAGGGGCACTTGTACAACACAAAAATCGTATTAAAAATAGAGAGTAAATTGGGAAAAAAACCCTAACAACCTCCACGCTGCAATTAACCCTAGGATAGTTACCTTGGAACATCAGTTAGCCAGTGCTTAGTCTCGCCTTAAAATTCTTGAGCATATCTCCATTAATAAACTATCTTTAAAAGATAAGTTCACACAGGTAAGGAAATTATTGCCTTTTTTTGTCTATGAATCCACTATGGAAGGAGCGACTGACCATCAAAGAACCCAGTACATCCTTCACTGCTTGAGTCATGTAGCTTAAGAAAACTGGTTCCCCACGTAGTCTACCTCATCACCTGAGCGAAGGTGAAAAAAGTGCTCATTGAAGAATTTGGCTCCAAACAGAATAAACAAAGGCAAAAACAGGCCAATGTTCCTTAATTTGCAGAGGGAGAATCAATAACCTCTATCTGTTGAGAGATTCTATAGTAAAGCTCAACCTCTTTTGTTTTCCAAAACTGCTAACTCTTGATGATGCTATTGCTGCTACCTTGGCTGGCTTAGCGTTTCATCCCTATTTAGCAATGCATATCTCTGCTGTCAAGTGCACCTTCTGAACCATATGGGACATCAAAGAGGCTTTGAGTAGTAGCTGACTTTATGAGCTTAACTTATGCAGAAAGCTCCAAGGAAAGACTCAACTTTGACTTCTCCAGCCTCTTCTATGGCTGTCTCCCTTTGGAACCCTGTTTTCACAGAGCTGCAGCGACGAGATGCTCCTTTATCATGTGAGAATAGCCAGAAATACTGGAATTAATGGGCAGTGCTCCCCTCTGGATTCAGTTTCAAAAGCTCAGCCGTTGAAGCTAGTTATCACTTTTACTTGTTCTCTTCTTCGTTCAGAGCGGTCTACTAAGGTGAATCAAATGTAGTGTCCCCCAAACCGCTGTCTCTATACCTCAGCCTCACCTCGTGCTGCCTTTAGTTCAAAACCTGAGGTCTTGGGCAGATCAAAACTGTCACTGCCAAGGACAAATTTAGAGATTTTACATTTCAACGCCACCCCAATTGGTTATAAGGTGGATGAGCAACACCAGGGCTTATCCTGTCAAAAGGGAAGCCATAAACCTACTTCACACCCCTATGATTTCTCTGGCATGCGTTGATAACCCCTCTGACGGTGAATCTGAAGGGGGTTGTGAAGATAGTGGCTATTATGTCTTAGGGGCACCAATTAAAGTAGAGGTACCCAACAGGCTAAACCCAGAAAGCGTATCAATAGGTAGGATACCCCAACAAAATTATCTTCGTCAAGTGCTGAGTGGCTTGGGGTTATTGACACTGCCAATGACGCTGACAGCTCATTGTTACGCTGATCCAATCCACCAAGTGTGTCCATACTCTGCAGTCTAATTAAGAGAAATTCCTGAGAATGCCCAGCGACTTGCCTTTACTCTCCATCTAAAGGAGAATTAGCTCTCTTTTTAACCTGTGTTGAACCCTAACTAAAGTGAGGGTTGTTGTCAATGGAGTAAGAGTCATGGCTATCCTGGACACTGGATCCCCGGTGAATGTAGTGTCCTCCAAAATAATTAAAAAATTAAGCTGGCACCTGATTTTGACTATACACAAGAATTTGGAACTTCTTGTCCAACCAGAACTCGCGCCATTGAGGCTTATTCAACTTTATCCATATGATTTGGGAAGCTAATTTATCGGCCCCAGAGGTAAATTTACCAAAAATACCTATGATAATCTCATTGGTGTTCAGTTTATGATCGAGTATTATGGGGTCATCAAATTGAACCATGGATATCTCTTCAAAATTTACTATGATGTTACATTGATTCTGGCTATCAACAAGCTTACTATAAAAATATGATTGCACTTTTGAGTACCCCTCCTCCGCCTTATCCCTACACTACATGACGGCAGGATGCAATACCAAGATGTTGCCTCCATCAGTGGACGCTGTAGAGGAATTTCTTTTTATGCTTCTGGAGAGGTAGTAATCAAGGCAGGTGATCAAAGGGTAGTTGACACCAAGATTACTATGCAAATTCCCCACAACTATTTATTGCACCTAACCAGCGTTGAGGGTGTTAGTCCTTTAGAGCCCTGAGTATTACCAGGCGTGCTAGACCCAGCCTATCAGCAACCTCTCAATCACATGCTTGGGGAATCTTATCCCTAAGGACACAGTCATAAAAAAGCACTAGAAATTCGGAAAAGGCTGTCTGATTCCCATTGAGGACATAAAGCAAGTGCACTGTATGGGTTCTATGGAGGATATGGAATTACCCGCTGATCAATCAGTTTGTACCCTGCCTATCTTTCATATTTCTGAGGATTTAACGGCAGCTGAGCTACACAAAGTAAATACCCTACTTGAGGCCTATAGCGAAAATTTCTCTAACTCTGATACCAACTAGGGCACATGAAGGGTTGGACTCACACTATTGACGTTATAGATGCTCACCTCGTTTGATACAAACCTACCAAAAATCCAAAGTTGAGGAGCTTCTGATGCAGACGGAGCTCAAACAGTTGCTCAACGTTTGGTTACTGGTGCCTTCTAAAGCCTTTGATCGTCCCCTCTATTACTGATCAAGATTAAAATGGAGGTCATAGGGCTGTTATGGACTACCGCAAACTGAACAATCTCACAAAAAAGGACACTTATATCATCCCCTGTATTGATGACGCTTTGGCTCAACTCTCTGAAACCAAGTTCTTATCCGCTATGTACTTGGCTAGTGGTAATTGGCAGATGGACCTTTCTCCACAGGATCAGGAGAATTGCGCCCTTATCTGCAGTAAAGGTCTGTTATAACCCACTCATCTCCCTCCAAGGTTATGCAAAGCGCCTGCAACTTTTCATCAGGCAATAGATCACATCATACAGGATTAAAAACCTGGCTGTATAATAGTATACCTGGATGATAAAATAGTTTCTAAAACGTTCAACGAGCACCTCACACATATAAAAGAAATAATTTAACGCCTTCAGGCTTCTAAATTTAAGTTGAAGCCATTAAAATGTACTTTCTTCCAGAAGAAGCAGGATTTCCTTGGGCACGTTCTCTCTCATGACGGGATTTAACCTCAATAGGAAAAGGTAGAAGCTGTAGCCAAGATGCCTACGCCCAAAACCCTTTGTGATAGCCAGGTGTTTTTAGGCATGATAGGGTACTACCATCAATTCATACCCAAGTTTGCTCAGCTCAGTGAGCCCCTTGTACGTCTCTTGGCTAATAACTCTCCATTCCGTTTGTGTGCTGAACAAAAAGCTGCGTTTAAATCCTTGAAGAAGATACTTCAACAAAGGTCGATCCTCCGCCACCATGACTATGGCTATCCCTTTATGTTACACACAGATGCCTCCACTTATGCTGTTGGTGCTATGATGGCTCAATTAGATGAGCATGGGGTTGACCATCCCGTTTCCTAATTCATTAAGATGCTTATAAAAGCTGAACGCAACTATAGCGTCACTGAGAATGAGTGCTTGCTGTCTTGTTGGCTGTAAAATATTACCGCCCTTTCATATATGGGACTTCCTTTAAAGTAGGCACAAAACCTCGCCTCCTTGATTTGGTTGCAGAATAGGAAAGATCCCATTGGATGGTTAGCTTTCTGGGCTTTAAGCTCCAGCACTATAACGTGACGATTGAGCACCAGGCGGGAACTTACTAAATGAATGTTGATGGGTTGACTCAGCTGCCTGTCCTCCACTTAGCTAATAGTGAAGCTGAGAGGTTAAAATAAAATCATCTCTCTTTCACTTGATAACTAAATCTAAGCCAAAATCAGAGTTTTTTAAAAATTACAAACAATGCCTGCTCAATTGAGCCAAAACTTACCAATGTTGATGCTATTGATGCCTGCTGCCCTGTCTTAGGGTAGTTGTGTGCTGCAATATGGAACCTTTCAGACACCGCTGAAGTGCGCCTGAATTGGCTCTTCTATCCCTCCCAGCTCTATTGGGCGTTATGTCCCCCCTCAGGACTTGGTTCATGACCTCGAGAGCTCCCATGTGGTGCTCCAGAGCCTTTTGGTGCTCCCACTGAGCAATTTGATTTTTGGCCTCTGGGTTGAATATGGAGATATTTTCCTATATGTGAGCGCGGCCATCATTGAGATGGCCATAGCAGTTTATAAACCTGCCAAATATATTGACTTCAGCCCCTTTAGGAATATTTTAACCTCAGCTTTTGCTCTAAAGCCAATGCAGTTGCAGCATCTAAGATGCCAATCATTCATAAAAATCCCTATTCCCAATGTTCACACGTGGCTCCCAGATGATGACACTTTGGGTGTCCAGTTCACCCGGTTGCCCTCCCATCTCTCCTCAGAATGCCTATGCCACAAGCTCATAGAGGGTTTGACCATTTATGCGCTGACCCCATGTTGCAGTTCTTGTTTCAAATGGGGCGGATTGTCTGGCAGGGACTCACGCCTTTGCAACGATCTACCCATTTCATCACTATTTCCACATTGCGATTCCCCCACAACATGATCAGATCTGCCTAGATCACCCTATATGGGCGCGCATTAAAAACAGCCATGTCATTTTCCCCTTGTTCTTTGAGCTTGACCACTTGAAGTGAAAGTGCCCTCCTCTTCCACCTCCACCAATTCCGCTGCTCCTCCTTCCTGCATTGGGCTAGCAGCCGCTTTGCCTCAATTTTTCAAATGGGGATTGATCCTCCCTCCCCAGACTTGAGGAAATCTGGCGCTGCTCCCAAAGTAGTGCCCATTAAAAAGATAGCTTTTTATTTTAAAAAATTTGCCAGAATACTGAATCTAGAGTTGATGGCTGAACCAGCTTCATCTGAGCTGCTGTGGTCGGCTGTCTGGAACCAATCAGCTCCTGACACCACTCCAATTATGGTGGATGGCCGAGTGTTACCCAAAATAAATCCATTTAAGACTCTCAAATGGATTGATGAGGACGAACTTCCGTACCATGTGAAGCCATATTTATTGCTTTGGAGGTGTTCTTCATCGATCCTCTCAATTTACGTCCCCACCATTTTCACACTTGAAACTTTTTCCAGTTTATAAAAATATTATTAAAAATGGCAGTTGAAGCTTAAACTGCCCCAGCTAACACCCTACTTTGCCAGCATTTTCATGGGGTGATGGATCCCCTTTTTTAAAGGTATTCCTATCCTCAATTTTACCCATGATTTTGAGGAGAATGTGAAGTATGAAATTGAGGAGCTTTCTTTTTGTGCGAGCCATACTTGCATCAATGCAGCAAAAACTTCTCTTTTTGAAACCAATTATCCTGAAACCCGCCAGCACATCAGGTTACTCACTTATGTGCCTGCTCTCATCATTTTTTGCTGAGCATCAACTTCTCAATACGTTGAGTCAATGGACACCGCTGGCCTCAGAAATGGAGAAATCCCACATTTAAACTTCCTTATGCCACATATTGTTGATGCTCCTTACCCAATGTTATCCACTATGGTCCACCATCTAATGCGGGCGCCAGACTAAAGTTTCCCCAAAGCTTTTTCACTTTCCGTTATGGCTTCCTAGTCTGTTAGCCGAGGTACCATATTAGGATATTTTATCTATGAAATCCCTTTTTTTACCCATTTACAAAGGAAGCGTTGTGGCTCCCCATTTTGGGTTAGGCACCACTAGTGTTAAAAAATAATCTAGTAGATTACATGACCTCCTAACGACTCCTGAAGCATGCGCTAATGAGGATGAACCTGTACATAAAAGTCTAGCTAGGCACTCATGCAACACTAAGGTGGAGAATGGAAAGCTGTAAAAAGTAGGGGTAAACTAGTTGGACTAACTCTGGCCGTCAGAGCGAGCACCTCTCATCTTGGATCCTATTCTATTTTAGGGCATATTGAGGTATGGAAAACTTATGAGTAGTTTAGTGAGTGCTATTACTGAGAGAGCATCATGGAGACCATTATTGAAGTCCTGGATGCCTGTCGGACCTGTAAAAAGAAATCCAGATTCAAGACCTGGTATCACTACAACCCACTACGCCTCAACCTTTCCACACAATAATTTTGGACGTGGTAGATTTTCTACCTCAGACCACTGGTGGCAATCGTTATATCTTGGATGAAATTGATCATTTCATCGAATAGTTGAATCTGTTGCTCTCCACGCTCAGGCTGTTAAATCCACTGCTCCCTTTTTACATCAAAATATCCTCACGCGTCATGGTTGCCTCCAGGTCCTCCTTTGTGACATAGGAAAAGAATTTACCTCCAGATTAGTAAAGTTCCTCACCACCTCCATGGTAACACAAAAACTCTTCTAGGCCCCCTATAACCCATACACAAATGGTGCCATAGAAAGAGTTAACGGAACCCTGGTATCTATGCTCCAGAAAATGGCCAACTAACACCAGCTTCACTGGGATCTTTATTTACCCTGTGACCCATGGCCTACCATATTAGTTACCATCGCATCCTCAAAATGTCTCCTTTCTGGGTACTTTATGGGCGAGAACCTGGGGTGCCAGCTCTATTAGCTAGAGATGTTTCCTCTGACAGGACTGACCCTGAGTAAGCCATGAGGTATTTGGCCCAGAACATTATCAAGTTACAATCAGAGGCTGTCTAACTTGGCAAAGACTGTCACTAAAGAGGGCTAAGCTAATTATGAACTCCATCCCCCTCTTCCTTCATTCCAAGTATCAAACTTGGTTTTGTATTACCACAATCAAATCACTATGGGAATGAGAAGATCAGTTCTATCTGGGAGGGATCTTTTATAGTCACATATATGCGAGGGGATGAGTACTCCATCAAATCCTTTGCTTCTGGAATTACCATCATTTGGGTCCATGGTCAGTTCATACACCAATATTCTCCTCTCCCAGTCTTGAAATGGATAATGTAAGACAATTACAAGTCTTATACTTTAATCAAAGTGTCTCAGGTTAGAATACAAATAATAACGGCCAAAAATCCTTGGACAATTCTCGATGGAACCCCTCAAATTGGGGTAATGCTATTTCACCCACTTCTTGGCCAAATCATCCAAATATTAGTAATAAGGTTGTACCAAACCTGAGGCCAATTATGGGAAGTTATACCAAGGCTCCTCCCAGCTCCATAGACAGTTCAGTTTAAACACCTAGGCAGAGACCACCCATTTATAGGGGTTGAGGGGGTCTCACAAGGTGCAGATAATTTTCCCACCCATTGATTGAGTTAAATATATTGAATCCTTGCCTAATGAACTTGTCCTACCCATCATCGACCACCATCAGCAGTTTCTTTGAAAATGAGGTGAGAATCAAGAGCTATAATAGGGCTAAATTCCATATTTCCTAATTCAGATGCTTGTAGCATATAATGATTTTTTGTCTCTCTCACTTCAAGCCTCTGTTTGCTTAAATACTATACAGTGATTTAATAATTGGGTTTGCTAATTGACCCCCTGTAGCAATTAATATGTATTTATAAAATCCACTCTTTTAGTATTATAAAGTTTTGTTATTCTAAATATAAGCGGTACAAACAACCCTAATAAATTATTCCAATAAATGAGAGTGATACTTCATAAACAATTTTTTGAAATCAAGAGCTACAAAGCCTAATTTGAATTTAAAATGGTCTGATTTCAACAGCATTCAAATCCTTCTTTAAAATAATTAGCTTATTAATAATTTTCTATAAAGTAAATCAGTTAGAGGAACTTTTATATTATGGCATTCATATAAAAACAAGAGAAAACAGGTCTTTATTCCTAACAATAATACAACCATTTTATAATTAAATAGCTTATTCTAGAGTATGGTTAGGTAGTATCAACCTTATAAAAAATCTGCTGATAAGCATGTTCTGATCCCAATAACTAAGGTGCAAATTAAAACAACAGATTACCAGTTAAGCTTTTAACTAATGAGTAACACTCAAATATCATATTAATTGCAACAAGACAATATATAATCATCATATAGTTTTGATAAGGTACAACGCTAATTAAGACACCACACTTGTTTGGCATTGATCTATATACCTAATTTAATCCTAAAAAGCTTTAACAGATTCATTTATTCAAGGCAAAAAAACCAACCATTTTTACTAGAGTAGTCATCTGATAAGGACAACGCTTATAGAATAGATCCCATATCAAATAAAAGGCTCAGCCTATAATTAATGGCTTTATTTTACCAATTTAATTAGATCATCAGAGATATTCCGCCAAAAGAATTAATCCCAGTAAAAAAGATGTGAGGGTCAACCTAAAATAGGGCTTACACATTGACTCAAATTTTAAATCTGCGTGTAAATAGCATTAAAAGCATGCAGTATTGGGGCATAAAAAAGCACAAATTGCACAAGGCTGCTTAAAGTTGAATAAATTCAGAGTTATCAAACTAGGTTCAGACTATAAGTAAGCCATTAGAAATGGAGCAATCTCCCAGATATAATATTCTAATAAATCTTTTACTTACATACTGTCAATAAGAGAGGACTTGTTTAGGTCTCTTTGTTTATGTTTTTTTAGTACTAGATGGTAGGTCTCTTTGTTTATTATCACTATCTTCTATAAAGAAAGGAGCTATTGTTATTTTTATTTACTACTTCTTAAGCAATTTTTTAAATCACATCTAAGAATACTTATAATATACATATAAAATATTTCATACTGTGAATCCTATTACCAAGAACAAAACATTGAACTCAGTAGCATTGTTTCGTCATTGTTCACATTCTCTTGAAATTGATGTGAACCATTAAGTTTTTTTATCTTTTTCTCTTTAAGCATAGGTTAATCACACCAGTTATATTATTATACAGAAAACCCATTTACTTTCAGGAGTGATTCTCTATGGGAATAGTTAAAGGGTTAATTCTCCCCCAAATCATTTTCTACTATTGGAAAGATCCCATTTATTACATTAGTCATAAATCCCATGCCTTCTGATACCTTTGGGTCGGCCAGTGAAGTTCTAAAGCAGCCAACCACCAACTTGGTACAATTACATGACAACCTTTCTTATGATACTTTTCTATGAGTCCTTTCTTTGAGAGGTTTTATGGCTTGCCATTGGTTTAACCAAGTCCAAAACTCACCTTAGCCGGCTGTAATCAAGAATAAAATCACACAGTCTCCTTTATAAGCATTGATTTTGGAAGAAATCCATAAGGCATTTGATGAAGCCTGGTCCAAGAGGTATAATAAACAGGCATTTAATGACTTTATCTTTTGGTCATCAAGTTTTAAAAATCTTTTGACCTAGCTAACCCACAATAAGAGTGGGTAAGAAGTGTGTTTGAAAATTAAGAGACGAAACTAAAATTCTTCAATGAGTGCTACAATGATAAACTATCTAGCATGTCCAAAAGAGGGTCAGGACTCCGCTTTTTAGTACTGTTAATGGTATCTCAAGAAAAGAGAAACACAGAAGTTTATGGCCAATTGTTTTGTCCATTTTCCCTGCTGTTAAAGTCCCTGCAACTCAGTTAGCTCAATACATCAGTCAAAACTTACACTCTGACTTGCTTGCTTTAAAGACAGTAACTCGTTTACCTGAGTCAATAGATGAGAAGGCTGAATGTTTCTTTGGAATGTAAAGACAATTTAAACTTGAAGGATCAAATGTGAGGTAAATTGCACTATAACACAATTTAAACGAGACAATTCAAAGCAAAGCGTACTTTTTTACTTAAACAATGGATATTTATAGTCTTCAGAGGGACATGCCTTCATTTAGGATATAGGCCCATTTTTTTGGCAAGATCTATTCTAGTCATCAAGGGACAATATATTTAGCTCATGTAGGGATTAGACCCATTGTACTCAACAAAGGAGTTTATAATTTATTTTACCCTTTGTAACTTTGAATATTTAAGTTTACTAAATGAATTATCAGGCGGTAGTTCCTGAACAAAGACCAACTATTGGAATTTGGTTCATATCTAACCTAAATTAAACTTGGCTTTTTCCCAACAATAAACTTCAAGATTTTTCGAATAGGTACATATTTTTGACAAAATCTCAAGTTCTAGTTAACAATAGTCCCATCTTGATAGAAGCAATGGGTACTTGGGGCCACGGCGGTATATTACCTAATAGGGTCATATTATTTTACATTAGTTCTATGGTCTCTTTTACCAGATCAGTTGTGGTAGAAGAGTATTAAGTCTTAATTGATATTCAGGTATGGGTTTCCCTATCAAAGGCTTGTTTGGTTTCTCTTCTGGTAGATGTTTCTATTATTTCGCCACCAAATCCTACATCGTGAATATCTTCCCCATCAGTCTCATAATTGCTAATCTCTTCTGTATCAGGTGTAGAAGTTTTAAATATGAAATTGACACTAGAGGTAACATGGGGTCCTGCTGTGAAGGGCCTTGAATGAGCCATATTAATAATTTAATGATATCTTAACTGGTAAGACAGAGAAATCCAGAATAATACACATTCATAGGGACAGTTTAGTTTATTCCATTTTATAGTTATTGCAGATTTTTCACAATAAACTTGCTCTACAGTTTAGAAGTGAAGGGTGATAGGGGGCTGTAAAGGCTTGATACGTACCCTTTAGCAATATAAGTTCAGTCACAACCAGGGACATAAATACTGTACTATTACATGATAGGAGAACTATAGGCTACCATTCTGGATTAGGCCTTGTTTAGTTAAAAATGAGTCAGTGGACTTAGAGGTGACGGAAACTTTTGAAGTGTGGCTTCAGGCCATTTTGTGAAGTGAGAAATGGCGAGGATAATGTTTTAGCGTCCATAAATAGTGGTAGGCAGGGGCCTTTTACTTAATACTGACAATAAGAAAAGGGTAAGGTTGGCTCAAATACTTGATCTTGATAAACAGACTTAGAAGGCCCATGATTTTCATAAAATGTGGCAGTAATTGATAACATCGCGGATTGAGTTGGTCAATCCTATCAGTAACATTGTTCTTTAAGCCGCTAGTAGGTTTTTTGTAGAGCATTATGCCCGCATGATGTGCTACATAAGGAAGGCAAGGTCTGATCTAAGAGGCGTACATAATGTATCCAGGTCATCCCCTACACATTTATAAAACAACTCCTTTTTGATTTGGGTTTAATTCATTATTCGCCTTATTCTTCTTAAATCTCAGGGGTTTCTTATTCCATGTATTGAGTCATGTAAAAGCTCATTAACTCAATCTCCTTTAGAAGTATATAGAGTTATAAAACCAAGTGTAATATTCCATTGGTATTCTGATGGATAGCCACCGCCTGGTGCACAATAGAAAAACTGTAATTTTTCTTTGAAAACCCATTGTCAATGTCACTCTTAGGATCATTTCTATGTGAAAACCATCTAAATGATGTATGATTGGTTACAATCATGAAGTGTTCACTATAGAGTAAGGGTGAAAAAAAGCTTAATAGGTAATATTACTGTCAGTCATTCCCATTCTGTAAGTCTATAAATTTTCTCTCCACCTTAATCAAAGCTTTACTGAAATAAGCAAAAAGATGATTGATTCTATTGGGTCAAGGTTCGCCAATATTTCTCTGAATGTGACATCACTGGCATCTATGAATAGGATGAACAGACTAAAAATTTTGGGGTTGGATTATTATAAGGTATGACATCAAGCTTCTCTCAGGGAGTCAAAAGCCTGTTGCTGATATTTTATCCAGTGTAATGGAAACTCTTTGTGGACTAAGTATACTATTGGCTTGATAAGTTTATTTAAATTAGGAATGAGTCTCAATAGAAAGACCATTCCTAAAAAGACATGTATATTCTGTAAGCTATTTAATTTAGACATCTTTTATCTGGCAACAACATTGTCAGACAATGAAAAAAGTTTCATAACACATATTTCTTACAATCCAATAATTCTATTTCTTTTTAAAAAAAACTAGATTTGGAGGTCTTCAGCTCTAAGGACGCTGTTTGTATCTGAAGGGGTTCTTAAAAATTGTTGAAGATGTTCATTAAAATTTATAATAGAACATTTTAAAATCTAATTAGACTAATACACTAGAAATTATAAGGTCTCAAACATATTGTCCATTACCTGTTGGAAATTTGTGGGTGCGTTGCATAATCTTTTGGATCATACAGGTCAGATTAAATAACCCTTCACTAGTATTTAGTGCGCGTTCTCACAATTCAGGTGAAAGTAAATCTGCCAATATTAGATTGCAAGGTCCATGGTAGAGAAAAACTAGTATCAGCTGAAAGCTATCTAGAGGTGCTGATACAAGGTAGCAGGTATCTGTCCTTTTGATTTATTGCATTCAGTCGCCTTTAATCCATCACAACGCAATGGTCTCCATCATTTTATGGGCAATTCTAGGGGAGAAGCCTAGGGGCTCCGAGAAGGCTTCAAAGACTGGCTTCCAATAACTTTTTAATCTATTGGTCACTTGGGCTTCTTTGACCTTTAATTTCTGATGTGGTCTGTTCCTAAGGGTTGATTTTAACCAGTATTCACCTCGTGTTAAACCCCCTTCATCATCCCAAAGCGTTGGGTCCATAAGAAAATAGTTCAGCTATTCTTTAATAGAGAATATGCTAAGTGTTTTTTCCAAGAGTGATTGACTCTTTAGCTTTACCTCCTATGACACTATAATTGAGGCTTTATCAAGTCCTAATTTATTCAATGATACACAGCCAGAGAGAGAGCAACTTGGTCAATTGTTATAGTACAGACATAGTAAATCGGATAATTCAAAGTAATGGTCTAGAGTAGATTGGTGAGATTAGCAATCAGTATGGTAAAGGTCCTCACTATGATGGACCAAGTATGCTTGGACGAGTTAGAGGTTCACATATGGAAGGTTTGGTTTCTACACAAACTTCCATCAGATGAGTGAAAAGTATAGTGAATTGTATATCCGTTTTTGCCAGATTCCAAGAATTAGGGGGAATGGCTACCTTATTGACATGGTAAAGATGGAATTACATCTTAAGCTTTGACCGTGGGTGGAGGTAACTTGGTCTTTTTTACAATTACATGGTATTAAAACTCTTCAACTAACTTGAGAAGCTCAAATAAGCAACTTTGGGAGTTTCTCCTTTCTTTTTTTTAAGGAGGGTTCTAAAAAAAGAGTAGAATGAATTAACTTAGTATAAAAAACACTAAAATTTTATGATTAATTTTAATGCCAAACTCAAAAAATTGAGCCTAGAGTAAGTCATAGCTTTCTTTGTCCAATAAAATTACTGAGGTAATCACTATTATTATACCTAAATAAACGGGCCAAAAATGAGTAAGCCCCTAGGGATTAGTCTAGGAGGATCTGGCGGGTCCACATTCTAAAGTATGATTGCTATTTGGAGAGATCTTAATGCTTATCAGGTTATAGAAGGTAACGTTGATTGGGGAGCCTGTGTCAACAATAGCCAGGACCTACATTTTGTAAACCACTAAATTATCTCAGTGACATCAATTGAGATTTCAACATATATTATTTTTCTTCCATTATGTTATGAAATCAGTACTTTAATTTATTTGGACGTTTATGCAATTTATTTATACAGTTTTAGTGATTTTAAGCTTCCAAGTGGGGAACTCCAAATTAGCTATTTTACTAATCAATGGATTATTCAATGCTGATTCAATGAAACAGTTCTAACAGGTGTAAAGTATAGTCGCAGATAATACTAGTAACCAAATTCTGGGTGCAATCAATGCAAATTTTTAGGTATGTGTTGATGAAGTAGCAGCCAGATGGCATATTGCTTAATGTAGGTCAATGCATAAAGTAAAGTTAAACTCTGACATACCATGTTGCTGATTTCTAATATGTGAGCATTAAATTTTCATGAGTCATCTATAAGTATGAATATAGTTTATAGTAAAAATATCTTATACTGACACTACTAGTTTTTCTGTAAATAATTTATATTGTGGTTTAAGTTTTAACTTAACCATCTCCAGCTCAGATCATAACTCCTGTCCTCAAACAGGAAGCAGATGTATTAATTAAAGAAATTTCCATGAACCTAGTAGCTACCAATTGTCAATATGTGGTGCTCATTACAGGGGATTATGATTAAAGGTTATCATTGCAAAAGTATACAACAGTATGAGTGGAGGGTCATCTAGTAAAGAGATTAATGGGTAATTTGAAAGAGGTGAGCGCAAGGAGCACCAAAAATGTGAGGTTGGAGTAAATCAGGGGTAATGGAAACTGTTGTCACCTTTCTCAAAATGCCCATGGAGATATTTAGGAAAAAATAGAAGATGTGAAATAACAGCCAATGCAAAGTTACAGTTGCTACTAACTAACACTATTATATAGCTTGTGGTCTTTTTCTCACAAAAAAATTAAGTAAAAATAAGAAAGTAATTCAAGCATTTTCTCACATTGTCTCCTTTTGCTTTACCAGGGTTTTTTGAACAATGTAGGAAGCTTAGGTTATCTTTTTAAGTAATTACAGCTAAATACTCATACCATGGGACTCGTATAAGCCAGACATTAGGCAATAATCGCCAATTTGGTTTTTTATACCCGAGAATAGCTTTAGTTTTTTAAATGGTTGCTCAGATTGATGCTAGCTTTTTCAGATCCGCTGAGGTTTGACTCAATCTTAAAAAGTGTAACTACAGGTTAACAACTAGTTTAAAGAATAGTCACCAAATTAGAAACCAAATTAAGTGACATCATCAAGAAATCGTTAAAGAAAAATTGGCTGCACCCCTCAGTGGAGAATATGTACTTATCTTGTCATAAAGCTAAAGAGGATATCGCCATATCTAATTCATATGAGAGTGTCTGCTACGCCACTGATTTGAGTGTAAATTAATGAAGCAATACATCATCTTATTATGCAACACAATTATGGTAAAGAAAGTATTACGGAATTGAGACTTCTCTTAGCAATATAAAAACAAAAAATCAGACAGAAATTAATGGAGATAGGGTAAAGTTTTAAGACTCAAAACCCAGATCTTGGACTCTGTATCTATTAAAGAATGATAATATCAATGTAGAGAGTTAATTTTATGCAAATTACTGTCTGGATTCGCCCTAATATTAGAAAAGCCTCTAGTTTGGCTACGTTTTATTATAATCAAGTTTTTATTATTATATCATTTTTTGCTCCTTATTCACTTAAGTCAAGCTATCTTAATAAAATTAATAATAGTAACGTCATGTTCCGATTTTCACCCATCTTATTTGTGTTGAGCTATTTATAAGCCAACATTTGATCATAAGACTATTGGGTATTGATACCAATAGGTTTTTTATTTTAATATATCTGCATTTAATGCTGAGGATAGATCAATAGTTTATATTAGATTTTTTATATTTTTCAGAGACTAATGCTGTGGATAAATAAATTATGCTACCAGAAATTGATGATGACTGTTTTCAAAATGAAAGGCAAACAATTGGTTTTCATTACTTAGCAAGCTATCTAATTTCATTTTTAAAAGAAATCTCTTATTACTCCCAATTCAAGACTTGTACTTTAGATATAGTATGTAATTCTACCTAATAAGCTATCACTTCTCTTAGCTTACATAATTGTAAGCTAACCTTCCTTGATAGCCAAGGAATGGATTGAACCTCCTTGGGTTCATCTCACTAGGTATTTTAGGAGAGCTTGATTCCCAGCGCCCAACATTTACCATGATCAAACATGGTTAAGAATGAACAAAATGCAAGATCAATTCATGATGTTAGTAGAATCTTCAGATAAATGCGCTGACAAATTTCATCAACTGACTAAAGAGTTAGATGGAAAGTGGCAAAAAAAAATCAGAAACTGAAAGCATGGAATATGAACTAGAAAAAAAGGGAGGAGATGATTATAGATTGTCTATCCTGTTAAAGATGATTCATGACGTTGTAAAGCTAAAGATGACTAAAAACTGAACTGTTTATAGACAGTTCCTCAACTGGTAAAATTATCATAATGAATGCACCCATGGAAGCATTATAAAGTCCAGAAAAACTGGCCGTCTACCAAATGCGATGTTATCCTCCTCAAACAATGTTACTGGACAATTACAAGTCTAGTATTATGAGAAGAGCGTTTTAGACAAAGATGATTGAAAAATTGGCCAAGAGACTTTAACCGATTTACAGTGAATCTTTTTAATCAGAGCAATAATTCCATCAATAATAATAAAATTTGGCCAAATAATTTGTATTTAGGTAGCTGGAATATTATGAATCATTGGTAAAATTGATGGAGCTCTTCCAAGGTCCCCCACGCCTTATCACATCTAGTTCAAAACCAACACCTATGTGGGGAACACCCCCTTTTATAAAAGTGGCGGAGGTCCCCCAAGATCCAATAAATTTCTCTAAAAGGGATTGGCAAAAATATTAAATCTTTACCCCACGGGTACGTCTTGCCTAAAATAACTCCCCATCCATCGTTCAGATAAAATGAACAAATTTTCTGAGCTTCAATAGGTTGAATTTACATATTTCTTAATTTGGACCATAACAAGCTATTCTGACTTACCATTGAATTCCCTTCGAACCTTGATACAGTTTGTTGAGATTTGACCTGCTCCCAATCAATTTTATTCAAATTTCCCTACTTCCGATACCTCTCCAAATTTTCCTCTAATGGAGCCTTATTTTCCGCCCCCTAATCGATTTGTTAAAAGGAAGCCTGCTGTCAACTCCCCACCTGATCAACATCAGGATGCTAAAGATCTTGGCGGTGGAGGACGTCGCTATCCTGAAAGGATTAGAAGAAAACTCACCTATAAATGTCCGCGCCTTTTCTTAAATAAAGTTACGTTTTTATCTCCATTTCATTTTTAGTTTTTTAATCTCTAGAGTCTCTATACAGCAAGCTCCTCTCCGGCCATCAACTTCCCCAGTTTAATACAATAGGTCCCACATCACCTATTCTTCAGCTTATATCAAGTTACCAGCCCCTACAATTAGGAGTCCAGCTCTCCCCGCTGTCTGCTCGCTGTGGATCCTTTTAACCCATCCATTTAGGTACGCTTTGGAGGAACTATTGCCCTCAGCTACCCAATCCCGATAAAATAATTGGTGCTTTCTGCCAGGTACTCTCCTGAGCTACCTGGTGAATAAATATATTCACAATGGATGATTCTCGCCAAGACTCTACTTGGCCACTTACTTAATTATCTAGCGTCACTCAATGGGTAACTTCCAATGGAAGTCACAACCATGAGAACAACAAACCCAATCTTATGCAATTCCATGCTACGCTCGATATTTCTATTCCATCCCTAGAACCTCAAAACTGTTGTTTTCAACCTACAGGTGTTGCTGATACTATTAATTGATTACTTCTAGTTGCCCTTTTCCCTGGAGATCATTCCCATTGTAACTAAGCCTCTGCTGTTCCTGATAATATGTGAGTGCTATATGAATCTGCCACCTAACCCAACTCTGAGTTAGGAGTACCTCGCATGGAGAAATATTTAAAACGATTTGCACACCCTGCCCTTCATCACTTAGTCCAAATGATGGGGATCCACCATCAGGAAATCTTGCAACATTTTACCTTATCCCAAGAGTTACACTCCTACCTCTTAGATTTCTACAACTCAGATTCTTCATTTGTAAGAGATAACTGTGAGGCTATTCTTGAAAACCGCGCCCAACTTATCTCTATTCAAAATCAACTCTCCCAACTAATGTGGGAGTGGCAAGCCTGCTTTGCGAGGAAGTAGCTACCTGGCTTACTGAGACCACCACAATTTTCAAGAGTCAGTTGCAACAAGCTATTACCAACCTCACCAGCCAAATTAATTATTTTACCAAACAAACTTTTGAACAAATAAGCCAGATTGAATCAATTTGTCTAACCAGCATTTAATGTCTCAAGCGTGCCTGAGATTCCATGGCCCCCTAGCCCTGTGGGTCCTCCAGGTCCCCCTGGGGAGCAAGGATCAGCTGGTCCCACAGGAGTGATGGGCCCCCTCAGTCAGGATGGAAGTGAAGGGCCACCTGGGCTAACTGGCCCCCCTGTATATGGGCATCCTGGTCCTCTGGGTTCAACTGTGCACTTAACTTCTCCTCCAGAGGATCCTTCCTCAAATAGCCTCCTTCTTACTCTCAAGCAAAACCTTGAAAATATTGCTCAAAGCTAGTTGGCTAACTTGCTCTGGAGAACCAATTTATCTAAACCTTACTGTTGATGCAATTAAGGAAGGGTTGGATAACTCTTACCATCTTTACAATTCTTTCACTGAAATTTAACTCACCAAAATGAAAAAATTGTTAGGTTGGAGCAATATAATTATGAGCTCCAAACCCTAGTCCAAAATCTACGTGTTGAAATGGAATCAATACACAACGAACTTCAACAAAAAGCATCCACTGAGTCTTTAATTGCCCAAATTGGGGCTCTTCAAGACGATCTGAACCATTTTAGACAACAAGCTGATTTGAATCAAAATCATGTGCATCCATCCGAATCTGAGCTATCCAAAGTCAGTTGAATTAGCCCAGTAGGCATTAATGTTATTTCAGCTCCCGTGGGAACTACATTTAAACCTTCTTTTAAAGAAAATTTCACCCCAGGGAAGGAAGTATCGCTTCATTTCTATATATTTATGAAAAACGCGATGGAGGAAGCTCCTGATTGACAAAAGGTTAAATACTTACCCTCTTGCCTTAGTAGATCTGACCAAGAAATTATGGTACCCCACCTCATGAGATGCAGCACTTGGGCTGAGGTGAAGGCTGCACTTATTAAATAATTCTGTAGTGATCTCACCTTGGCAAATCAGAAGCAGGCCTTTAGAGTATTAAGTTAAGATGTGTTGAATCTCTTATTAGTTTGCTGCTCAATTTTATGCTGAGGCCCAAATATTGGTAACTAACAACCGCCTCACTCTCAGCGATGCTGTTGTTGCCATCCTGTCCGCTTTAGAGTTTAATTTGCAGCTTCACCTTCACATGATTTCAGCTAAACGAAATTTTACTTCTTTTTTAGATATTAAGGAGGCCCTTCTTGAAATTCCTACTCCTGTATTTACTGCCACTCCTGCTTCTGCTTCAGCCTCACATCCTTGAATTCATGTGGTGAACAATAATGAGTCTGGAAAAAATTGAGCTCAACCCAACTGCACCTATTGTGGTCGTTGCAACCACACCGTTCAGCATTGTTGGACAAAAATGGCTGAAGAGAAAGCAATAGAGGGGTCAGCATAGGGAGAGAGGCTCCCTATGCTGACAACTTTACTGCGCCTCGAGAACAATCAGTCCATACTGTTTCCACTGACCTTGTTGGCCCTAGTGCTCCTGAAGAGGAAACCCCCTATTGAGCCTTCCATTGATATTAAACCTAGAGATATTTCTTATCCTCTTTCTAAGTTGGCCCCTGTAGCTATATATCCTATCCCAGATCAGTGGGGAGTGATGGTAACCCATATTAAAGCGGTGGTTCACAAGGTGAAGGTTCTTGCTATTGTTGACTCTGGATCTCCGATTAACATCATTTCTTCTTAACTAATTGGAAAATTTAAGATTCAGCCTGATCTTTACCATTTGTCAGAGTATGGGACTGCTGGTACCGCATATGCTCGAGCTATAGGTGCTTACTCCCACTTTCCCCTAAAGTTAGGTGGCCTACAGCTCTCTATCCCCTCCTGTAGCCTTGGATAATAATAGCTATAATTTCCTATTGGTCACTTGGTTTCTTATGAAACATGCTGAAATTATTAATTTTAAGGATAATTTCATTTCTATATTAGGATACCGTGTCCCTTTACTTTTAACTTCTGCTCTCAAGGAAAAAAGGAAGTGGAAGTTGAGGATGTGCCTGCTCAAGTCTCCTGATTTTGTTGAGCGTTTAGAATATCGTGTGTTGGGGTCCAAAGTTAAGTTGCCCCCTCCCATGGTCGAGGCTGAGGAGGGGATGCCTTTACATTCTCCCCAGGTCCTTACTATACCTCCGCAGGCCCAAATCCTGGTAGACACTGGGATCCAGTTGGTTCCCCCTCCTAATCATTTGCTTGAGATATCTAGTTTACCTAACCCTTCTGTATTTAAAAGCTCTCCCCTGTCCAGGTGTTTTAGATCTCACTTATCAAGGCACTGTCACTGTTCTTTTAGCCAACCTCTCCAGCCTCCTAAAATCATTGAGCTGAACCAACCTATCACTTACATCCGCCTCTTACCTTATGACCAGGTGATGAGGGTTCATGGCGTTGGGACCCTTCATGACTTTGGTTAGAGGAGCCTCCTGTTGTTGCTGCAGTGCCTGTACAAATTGGTTCTGATTTGTCAGCTGAGCAAAAAAGGCAGCTGAAGCTTTTATTGACAAGTATTCAGATATTTTCTCCTCAGACCCTCACAATTATGGCCATATGCAAGGCGTTCAACACCAGGTCGATACTGGAGATGCTGCTCCTTTTTGCTCTTGACCTTATCACAAATCAAAAACTGAAGAAGCCCAGGTTACTCTCAAATTAAAAGCAATTGCTCGATGCTGGCTTCCTTCAACCATCACGTAGTCCCTGGTCCTCCCCTCTCCTGTTGATTAAAAAGAAGGTAAGAGCCATTATATTGTTATGGACTATCAACAATTGAATTCCATAACGCGCAAGGAACAGCTACCCTTTACCCCGCATTGATGACTCCTCATGCTCCTTATCTGGCTCCCAATACTTTTCTGCGATGGACCTGGCCAGTGGCTATTTGAAGATTGATCTTTCCACTGAGGATCGTGCCAAGTGTGCCCTTGTTTCCCATGAAGGGTTATTTGAGCCCACCTGTATGCCGCAGGGGTTATGTAAAGCCCCTGCTACCTTCCAACGGGCTATGTATCAGCTGTTTGGGGACCTTAAACTTATGTGTGTGTTAGTATACCTTGATGATTTCACTGTCTTCCCCAAACATTTACTGCACACCTCGATCATCTTTTTCAGGTATTTCAGTGACTATGGGAGGCCTCCTTAAAACTAAAACCCTCTAAATGTAAATTTTTTGAATGAGAAATGGATCTTTAGGACACAAGGTGACGCGACAAGGTATCCTCCCCATCTCAGATAAGTTCTCTTCCATTGAATGCATGTTCACTCCAAAGAAAATTGCAGACATTAAGTCTTTCTGGGAATGGTGGGCTACTACGCCAGTTTATCTCTCACTTGCTGACATTGCCGAACCCTTAGTTGAACTCCTACACAAAATGTGCCCTTATTTTGGGGCCCTGAACAACAGTCCTTCGATTCCTTACGCACTGCCTTGTCATCATCCCCTGTCTTAACACATCCTAACTTTGAGCAACCTTTTGTTCTTTTCACTGATGCCAGTGACAAGGCTGTAGGCGCCATCCTTTCCAAGTTAGACGAAGACCAAGTTGACCACCCAGTAGCCTATTTTAGCAAGACGTTAACCAAGGCAGAGCGTAATTACTCAGTAAATGAATGAGAATGCCTGGCAGTTTTACTTGCTATCAAACACTTAAGCCCCTATTTGTATGGTAAACATTTTACAGTAGTTACCGATCATTCATCCCTCCTTTGGCTTTGTCAAATGAAAGATCCCGATGGGAGGTTAGCTCGCTGGACCCTCAGACTCCAAAACTATGATTTATCTATAGTTCACAGAGCCAGCGCCATTCATCAAAATGCGGATGTGCTATCTCACCTCCCTATTATGCATGTAACTATTCCTGGGGAAGATCGACTTTTTGAACTTCTCCCTAACCCTAGATTGTGGTCTCAAGAATCTCCAGACATTCAAGCCCTACTAAAGAAGATGGCTGTTAACACTAAAGTCGTTGATGGAGTCTTTAGTAAAACAGGTTGGAACCGCTTTTCTGCCCTATCTCCGCCCTTCTTGTCAGACTGAAACTATCATGGAAGCCCATAAGACCCTTGGGCATGGGGCTATAAAGAAAACCCTTGAGTGGGTAAAAGCCAAATGCTACTGGGAGAATATGGCTGAGTCCATTCATGATGTTTTAGAAAGTTGCTTCACCTGACGTTCCCAGGACATGTCAGATCCTCACTTTAAATTTGAGCTTGTAGCCCCTGGGGCCCCTTTTGATACTGTTAGCATCGATGTTTTAGGTCCACTACCTGTGGGTGTCTATGGCCATCACTATATTATCCTTGCCATTGACCACCTAACCAAGTGGGTTGAGGCCACTTCAGTCCCTCACGCTACTCTAGAGCTACTGCCCTCTTCCTGTACCAACATGTATTTTCCCGTCATGGTTGCCCGCAGGTACTTTTATCAGACAATGGCAAATATTTTATTTCCTCTATAGTCCAGAAATTACCTTCTTTGCTAAGGATTAAAGCACCTCTTTACTACACCATATCACCCCGCCACCAATGGCGCGGTAGAGCGTGCTAATGGTACTTTAATTTCCATTCTAAGAAAATTAGCTGCTTCAGACCCTTTGCATTGGAATGATTTTCTCCCTAGTGCCTTATTGGCCTACCGAGTTAGCTGTCACATAATTAATATGTCCCCTTTCCAAGCCCTATATGGGCGCGAGCCACCTTTGCCTTCCAGTCTTCAACCTATCATCGAATCCACTAATCTAAGTAATGTATAGCTTACCCTGTGATGGCTAACTGATGAGATTATATGTCTCCAAGCTATGGCCAATGGATCTATAAAAACTACCAATTTTAGAGAAGGAGTTTGAGCCAATGAGCATCGCCCTGCGCTCCCTGAATACTCTTTAGGAGATCTAGTCTTGTTCTATCACCATCGCCCTGGGGCAGAACCCATAAGCTTGCCACCACTTGGTCTGGTCCTTAACGGGTGATACATTGTAAGGCCCTGAATACTCTATCGCTGCTACTGGTACTGGCATGGTAGCTTGTCGTCCACAGCCGTTTTCTGCGCAAGTACTATCCCCCTTGGCAATATCTTGAGGGGGGTGTTGTTGGGATTTGACCTGCTTCCAATCAATTTTATTCAAATTTCCCTACTTCTGATACCTCTCCAAATTTTCCTCTAATGGAGCCTTATTTTCTGCCCCCTAATCGATTTGTTAAAAAAAAGCCTGCTGTCAACTCCCCACCTGATCAACATCAGGATGCTGAAGATCTTGCCAGTGGAGGTTTTCGCTATCCTGAAAGGATTAGAAGGAAAACCTCACCTATAAATATCCGCGCCTTTTCTTAAATAAATTTACGTTCTTATCTCTAATTCAAATTTTAGTTTTGCTTATCTCTAGTGCCTCTGTACAGCAAGATCCTCTCCAGCTGTCAACTTCCCCGGTTTAATACAATAGGTCCCTTGTCACCTATTCTCCAGCTATATCAAGTTACTGGCCCCTACAATTAGGATTGCTAGCTCTCCCCGCTGTCTGCTCATTGTAGAACCTTTTAACCCATCCATTTAGGTACGCTTTGGAGGAACTATTGCCCTCAGCTACCTGATCCCAACACAGTTTACGTATTGGACAGTCAGATATTGTGAGGGTTCATTTTCTTACACCTGATGCACTTAAAAAATTATAAAACTTGTATCTTCTTTAGTTTTTAAGCTTCTGGTTATTTTTATTTTAAGTGGTTTGTATCCCATTTTTTGTTGAATTTTAGGCTTTAACGCACCAGCAAGCTTATTCCTATCCTAAAGTCCAACTGGTGGTGCTCACTACAGGGGGGCTTTACACCACAATAAATCTCTTTTAAAAAATTGAATATGGTGGGGGAACTACCCCTCACAACTGCCCCGTTTTAGCTGAGTTTAGGTTCCCAGCTTTATAACTACAGATAGCTAGTGCCTTGTCCTGACTCAAAAGCTCGAGCTGCCCCTATCATGTCCTTTATTAAAGCCTCTTATACCATCCACAAACCCCCTCTCAGGAAAAGTTTATCCTCAGTGAAGACAGTATAGCATCCTTCTTCTTTGTATACGAATCTACAATGGAAGGAGCTACTCACCAGCAAAAACGTAACTACATCCTCCCCTGTTTAAGTCATATGGCTTAATAGATCATGGTTCCCACTATGGCCAATCTTAACAATTAGCAGAGGTGAAACAAGCGCTTATTAACGAATTTGTCTCTTTACAGAGTTTACAAAGGCAAAAAAGACTTTTTTGTGCCTTCGCCTACATGAGGGAGAACCAATCTCTTAATTTGAAGCAATTATATATTCAAGCTAAACCTCTGTTGCTTGCTAAATTGCTACCTCTAGTTGATACCATTGCTGCTATCATGGTTGCCTTGGAGTTTCATCCCCATTTAGCAATACACGTCTCTGCAGTCAAGATCACCTTCTGAACGGTACTAATTTTATAGAGGCTCTTCTAGCAGTGACTGGTTTTTATGAAATTGACCTTATGCAAAAAGCTGCGAAGAGATAATCTACTTTACCCCTCCAGCCACTTCAATGGCTATCTCCCTCTGGAGATCAGTTTCCGCTAAGCTGCATCAAAAAGATGCTCTTACAAAATGTGAGGATAGCCCAAAAAATAATGGCTGTGATGGGGCAGCTCTACTCTTCGTCTTCAGCTCAAAAAGCTCAGTTGGGGAAAGCAGTCGTCCCTTTGCCTTGCCCATCTTTTTCTTCAAAGAGAACTTCCCAAGTGGTTTTAAAGCCTGGCTTTTAGCCTAAACCCTTTTTTCAGGTCTCAATCGTCCTCACTTACAATGGGTTAAATGACCAGTTTCAAAAGGTTAAACTGCCTGTTTCATAAAACCTTACTACCACTGATCAAACTACACTTGGTGTAGTTAAAGCATTCATATCCACGACGTTATCTCACTCGACCTTTCATCCAGCTAACTCTAGTCTGAAACCTGTCTCCATGAGGCAGCACAAACCCCTATTTTCAAAGGTCGAGAATCAAGCCATGAATATTACAACGCTTCCCCCAAAAGTTAATAAGGTGGAGGAGCAACCACAGAACCTATCTTCCCATAAAGGAAGTCCGGAACCTGCCAAACCTCCTATGGGCTCCCTAAAATACTTTGATAACCCCTCCGATGAAGAATCTGAAGGAGCTGGTGAAAATTTAGGTCATTATGTCAAGGAGTCCCAGATAAAGTGGAGGTACCCATCTTTTTAAACCTGAAAAGAGAGGATGTGGATAGGGTACCTCTCCGAACATATCTTTATCAGGTGTTGAGAGGCCTAGAGATTATTGATACCAATAGTAATTCTGACCAGCTCATTGCCACAATGATCCGGCCCACTCAGAGCATGTATACACTGCAGTTTATCTGATAAAGTCCTGAAAACTGCCAAACGCCTTGCTTCTACTCTTCAGCTGAAGAAGGTCCTCTCTCTTTCCTTCAACATGCGTGGAACATTTAACTAAAGTGGAGGTCATTGTTAAAGAAATGCTGGTTAAGGCCATTATTGACACTTGGTCCCCTGTGAACATTGCGTCATCTAAACTTGTAAAAAAATTAAGTTAACCTCTGACCTCGACTATACCCAAGAATTTGGGACTGTAGGGCCAAACAACAAAAACGCCATTGGGGCCTACTCATCTTTACCCATTTAATTTGGTAAACTTCTCCTATCAGCTCCTGCAGTAGCTTTGGCCAACACTACCTATGATCTACTCATTGGTACCCAGTTAATGATCAATTATGAAGTGATTATTAACTAGTTCAGGGCTATCTCTCCTTGCTTAACTATAAGGTTCCTCTGATTCTGGAAAATGTTGAGTTTAATAAAAAGGATTATGCTTGCACCGTTGGGTTCCCCTCTTCCGCCTTATCATTACATTACACCACAGCAGTATGGCATACAAAAATGTTGCTTCCATCAGTGGAAGCCCTCGAAATATCCCTTTCTATGCTTTGAAAGAGGTAGTAATTAAAGCGGGTAACAACGAGTAGTTGATACTAAAAAACCATACAAATCCCCTCACAACTTCTTATTGCACTTAACTAGCATGTAGGAGTTAGTCCTTTAGAGCCTGGAGTTTTTCCAGGCAAACTAGACCCTGCCTATCAACGACCTATCAACATTCTGCTAAGGAATCTCACTAAGAAGGATATGTTTGTAAAAAAGCATCAAGAGATCGGAAGAGACTTGCTGATTCCCCTTGAGGAAATAAAAAATTTATAGTATTAGATCCATGGAAGATTTGGGCTTACCTGCCGACCAATTTTATGCAATCTTCCTACTGTTCATATTTCTGATGAACTAACCCCCGCTGAGCTTGGCAAGGTCCACACCTTACTTGAGTCCAATAGCGAAACTTCTCTACCTCTGACACTGATTATGGGCATATGAAAGTTTGGACTCATATCATTAAGTTAGGTATGCTCACCCTATTCGCTCCAAACCCTATTGCTAATTCAAAGTTGAGGAGATACAGATGCGGGCGAAGCTCATAAAGCTGCTGGGCGCTGTGTTGTTGGTGCCTTCCCAAAGCCCTTGGTCGACCCACTCCTATTGATAAAGAAGAAAAATGAAGGTTATCAGGTAGTTATGGATTACCGCATACTGAAAGGACCTCACAAAGAAGGTTAGTTACCCTTCACATACATTGATGACGCTCTGGCCCAACTCTCTGGGTATATATCCTAAATCTCCATAGACTTGGCTAGTGAATTTTAGCAGATGGACCTTTCTCCACAGGATCAGGAGAAGTGCTCCCTTAACTGCAGCGAGGGTTTGTTTCAACCCACAGTCGGCTACCTCAGAGTTATGTAATGCACATGCTACTTTTAAGCGGGCAATAAATCACATTCTCTAGAGCCTTAAGCTGAGCTGTATTCCGTCTATTTTGATGACATCAAGTTTTCTCCAAAACGTTCAACGAGCATCTCAAGCACCTAAAGGAGGTGTTTTAACGCTTGCAGGAATCCAACATAAGGCTGAAGCCCTATAAATTTACTTTCTTCCAAAAGAAGTTGGATTTCCTTGGGCACGCTATCTCACAAGATGGGATAAAACCTCTACAAGATAAAGTCAAAGCAAGATTTAGGATGCCCGCGCCTAAAACCCTTCCTGACATTCAGCTATTCTTGAGAATGATGGGGTATTACCATAAGTTCATTTCCAAAGTTCGCCAAGCTTAATGAGCCCCTTGTACGCCAATTGACTAAGGACACCCCCTTCTCTTAGAGTGCTGAAAAAGCCGCATTTGAGACCTTGGAGGCACTATTGCAAAAAATGCCCATACTCTGCCATCATGGCTATGGAAAGCCTTTCATGTTGTTCACGGATGCCTCTGACTACGCTGTTGGAGCTACATTGGCTCATCTAGAAAAAATGGAGTCAAACATCCTGTGTTTTATTTCAATAAGATAATATCCAAAGCTGAGAGTAACTTTTTTGTCACGGAAAAGGAGTGCATTTCTGTATTGTTCGCTGTCAAACACTATCGCCTTTTTGTATGGGACTTCCTTTAAAGTGGTTAATAACCACGCATCCTTGAAGTGGTTACTTAATAAAAAGGACCTCACTAAGCGGTTGGTTCGAAGGGCTTAAAGATCCAGCACTACGATATGAACACTATGAATCAAGCTGGAATAGATCATATGAACATTGATGGTTGACACGGCTGCCTGCCTTACACCTTGACAATAGCTAAGAAGAGAGGTTCCATGACCTCTTAATGACTCCTTAGGCGTGGGCTGATGAAGATGAGCAGGGCAAAAGATGCTAGAATGTCACTCTCGCAACGCCAAGGTGGATAGCGGGAAGTTATACAAGAGAGTAGGAGTAAACTTGTTGCCCTATCCCCGGCCATTTGAGCGATTATCAGTGATCATGGAGTCTCACAGTATCAAGAGCCATGGAGGAGTCTTAGCTATGAGTGGGTTAAAGAGCGGTATTATTGGGAAGAAATTATGGAGACTATAGCTGAGGTAGTGGATGTTTGTCTGACCTGCAAAAAACATGTAGCTCTAAAGCCCGTCATCAAAACTAACCTACAACACCTCAATAACCTTTCCACACCATAAGTTTAGATGTGGTAGGTCCGATCCCTCAGACTACTGGGGGCAATCGATATATCTTGGTTGGAATTAATTATTTTACTAGATGGGTTGAAGCTGTGACTCTCTCCGCTCAGACTGAAAGAGCCACGGATTCTTTCTTGCATCAATATATCTTCACACGGCATGGTTGCCCTCAGTACTCCTTTGTGATAATGAAAAACTTCACCTCCAGAGTGGTAAAGCTTCTTGCCACCTCTATGAAGACACAACAACTTTCTCAGCCCCCTATAATCCATCCACCAATGGTACCTTAGAAAAGATTTAATAAGACCCTTGTCTCTATACTTCAGAAAATGGACAGTTCAGACCCTCTCCACTGGGACCTCTACTTACCCAGTGTGCTCATGGTCTATTGTACTACCATCATATCCTTAAAATGTACCCTTTCCATGTGTTATATGGGTGAGAACATGGGGTACCAGCTATATTGGTCAAAGCTATCTTTTCTGACAGGACTGATCCAGAACAAGCCATGGAAATGTTATCCCAGCACATTATCCAATTACAGTCTAAGGGTATGAATAACTTGGCGAAGACTTTTACTAAAGAAGGTCAAGCTGCCAATGAGAGCCGGGCCACTCTTCCATCCATCCAAATATCCAGCTTGGTACTTTTTTACCACAATAGGATCACTCCTAGGATTGAAAATCTTGGAAATATCTGGGAGGGACCATTTGTAGCTATATATAAGTGAAGGGATGAATACTTTATCAAATTCCTTGCTTCTGGATTCACCATCAACTGTATCATGGTCAGTTTTTACACCTTTAATTCCACCTTACGCTCTTGAAGGGGGTAATGTCAGAAAATTGCAAGTCTGATATTTGTGAGAAGAGCGTTTTAGAAGAAGACGATTATAAAATTGGCCAAAAGACACTAGCCAATTTACATTGAAATCCTTTGAATTAGGGCAATAAAACCATCATTATTTAGAAATTTGGCTAAATAAATCGAGTTTAGGTAGCCAAAAAATTCTGATATATCAGCATAATCAAGGGAGCTCTTTCATAGGTCCTTCCCCACCTTGTCACGTCTAGTTGAAAACCAACACCTAAGCGGGTACAACCTCCTTTTATAGGCGTGGCAGGGGTCCCCCAAGATGCTATGGTTTTCTCTAAAGGGGATTGGCTAAAAAATATTAAATAATTGCCCCACGGGTACGTCTTGCCTAAAAAAACTCCCCATCCATCGTCAGCAAAAATGAATCAAATTTTTTGAGCTTTAATAGGTTGAATTTACATATCTCCTAATTAGGACCATAACAAGCTATTCCGACTTACCATTGAATTCTTCAACTCTTGATAAAGTTTAGATACTGAACGGTCAGATATTAAGAGGGTTCTTTTTCTTACCACTGTGGCACTTTTTAAACTATAAAATTTATAAAACTTTTTAGTCTTTAGTGTCTATTTATTTTTATTCTTCTAATTGTTTTTAGTCTCCTGTTTGTTGAAGTTTAGGCTTTAACACACCAGCGAGCTTATTCATATCCTAAAATCCAACAAATACCACCCTAGTGCAGGTTTTGTTCAATACAAGTTTAAAACCTGTACTGGATAGAAAATTCTTGGTGCGGTATATTTTTCCCAAGTTTGACCCACCTTAAATAATTTTTAAAAAAAATATAAAAAGTGTCACTATTCAGATAGAAAATAGTGGCAACAATAATTTTGTAAAATGGAATTTTTTTCTTAACTCCAAATTTTCCAGCTTGTAGAAAATAATGTTCCTTAATTTTTCAGGCTTATTGAGATGACCATGGTAGGATGTGGAGAACTCCAAAAAGCTAATACCATGGTCAAAATATCTTTATAAAGGATGTCAAAATATTACCTCTATCTGCCAGTGTAACTTTCTGAGAAAAATATATTGAAAAAAGTAAATATTATTCACCCGCCGTAGCTTCACACCAATGTCCTCAGATTCTCTGCCAGCTGCCTCATGTGTGGCAGCAGTGAAACTCACCCCACCATTTTCCATCTGACAGGAAAATGTGCTTGGACTGGCTCGCCCAGTTTTACCAAACTCCTGGGATGATTCGTTCCTCCCAAGGATCTTGACACCCTCCTCGCTTGAACCCAATCAGTGCCTCATTGACCCTTAAGCTCCCCCGGAGCAACTTTAATTTTGGCTTTAGGGTCAACTATGGGAACTTTTCCCTACCAAGACCAAGTCACTATCAAAATGGCTCAGGTGGTGATGCATCACGGCAGTTTTATTGACTTCCGCCCCTATAAGTTTTTTGATCTTGGCTTACCTGTGAGCTGATGCCACCACTGTGGCAACTGTGACCATGGTTTTCCAGGGTACCCCTCTCCCCACAATATAGAACAGGCTCCCAATGGACACCACCTTGGTGGTCCAGTTCGCTGGTTTGCCCACCCACCTTCCCCCTGAGGTGCTCCACCAGGAGCTGATGGAAGGTTTTGCAGCCTATGGCTCCAACCTCATCTTGCAATTTGTGGTCCCAAATGGAGCCACACGCCTTTCTGGGCCTCATGCATATGCCACAATCAGCCCTGAATCAAATAAAATTGCCCTGTCTTTTCCCCCTTGCACCGTTACCCCCTCTGCACCTGACCATCCGTTCTAGGCCTGCATTGAGGGCGGATGGACAATCTGTCCATCCTGTTTCAAGTTGGATGCTAAAATGCAAATGCCCATCCCTAGCTGCTTCTGAAAGCTCTGATTTTTCATCCGCCAGCTTCCATTCTGCCGCCCACCCCACACCAGCTTTGGTATGGGGTACAGACCTACATCCCCCTCCACCAAAATCTGTTGCTGCAGCTGTTCCAACAGCCACCAATCAGCCTCTTCCTTGCCCCAGTGCCACAAATGCTCCATTTAATCAAGCACAGGATTAGATCCCAGTTTGATCTCATGCATCCTCCAACAAACCAACCAAGCCTCAGGAATATGCTGACTCCCACTTCAATTTTGCCAGAATCCATAGGATTTTTTGGATGAAATTGACAGGTCAGGTAATATCATTGAAGAACCATTGCTTCAAGTTGATCGTTTTGTAATGCAAAATGGGATGCAGAATTCCCTCCTCATTTATACGCCCCCAGAAAATTGCTAAACATTACTCAGCGACCACAAGCTGGCTGTTGAAGCAACATAAAAGCCAGATTGTCATCCTCTCCACAAAGCTGCTGCCAAATAAGAGGCGATACTTGCAGGAGGAATCATTTCTCCCATAATTCCCTCCAAAGCCAATAAGGTTCAAAAAAATATGTTGATCAAAGCCCATAAAGGCGCCAATGACGCCATCCAGCACATGGCAGTGGTAGCGCAGAATCCCAAATCAAAGATTACCCACATTAATATCGCCACGTATATAAAGCTTTTTGATGCACGCACAAAAGAAGAATTAGCTTTGGCCAAATACGTTAGAACTCTTATGTATAATGGCTTTATTCTTACCACCCCAATCATTAAAAATAAATCCACATCCCACTGACACCCTGACACCCCTGCTCTCCGCCATAGCAGGTGCCATGCTTTAAGATGAAGTAGAGGCCAAAGATAATCCCCATGCTCCTCCCTCTCCTTTCGCCATGATGGGATAAGCAGTTCCCACTGTCCCACCTGGTTGGTTGAGTTCGCATTATGTGTGCCATCCACTCATTTGGGCGGTTCATTCATCTTATTTGGTGAGGATTTATTTTTTAGGTCTTGAATTTTGGTAATGTCTGTCCCCTGATTGGCTTACCTTAGTTAAATAACAAAAGAATGTCAAATATTGTCTTACTCAGATTAGCCACTAATGAATGAACTTATATTGAGACAAAGAATGCCATTTTAGGGTGAATTTGGCATTCCTGAAAGCATTGCCAATTAAAAACAAGAATTCATGGAAATCTAGTTTAAAAGGATGAGACTTTTTGTACCTTTATCAATATTTACCAAGAAGCTCAGATACTAACTTTTGCAGGAGCGTGAAATAATTTTTGATGAATATTTTGCAATGAGATGCACTTTGCTTTATAGAGATCTACATTGAGCTATGATCTCAGCCATGAATTCAGATAAAAAACTGCACAAATGGCAGAAATATTACAAATATTTGAGACACATATTGTACTCCAAAAAAAGCTAACAAGATACTAAAATATGCAATAAAATTTACTTGGGAAAGAGTACATATAATAGAAGGATAATGGCTTAGGCTGGAACCATTACTAATTGATTTGAGAACCTAAAAACGGCTGATATAAAAAATTTAATTCAACCGTTTTTAAGTGTGGCAAAAACCATTTTTTAATGTTTGAAGAACTAAAAAGGATGATATATTGTGCTTTTACCTACTGACAATCAAGTGTTCTAGTTAGAAAATACCAGACTGAATAGACCAGGTTCTGTTTATTTTTGTCCATGCTCAGATTCCACCTTATCTAGCAGAACAATTCAACAGAGTAGCCATAGAACACATTTTTTGGATGATGCAACTAAGCCTTACTAATATTAAGAAATGAATAATGAGGCTCATGTGCTTACTCTTTCAAAAGAAAAGATGATCAAGCAAAAAATATTTGAAGAGGTGATGAGGCCATACGATTCAGCTCCAAGACAAGAAAATACACCTAGAGAAAAATATTTGTGCCTCAAACAATGTAATCCTATCTGTTACAATTACCACTATTAAGGTGAAATATCATGATATAGCTGAAAAGCTTCTCCAATCACTTAATTTGGCCAATAATGCTGCTATTTTAAAAAAGTTTGTATTTTTCAATATTTATACAATTATACAAATAGTTTTTTAAATCAAGTAAAGGTTCAGAAGTTATTGAAAGGGGCTCTGGTTACAATGTCTCTATAATTTTTAGTGAAAAAACTTAATACATTCACCTGATCAGAACTATAATAAGTTTTATGGAACTGTGGGCCTACAAACTTATGCTTATGAGGATATATAATTCTTTGCCTCTAAGTTTAAATCACACATTGTCATGGTCTGGGATCTGCTAATGGAGGCCACAAATAATATTTTAAAACGAGATGGTTTACTATTTTTATAAGTATAAAATGACACTTATTATGGTTTTTTATGTTTTTACAAAACAGGCAGGGCAAAACCAGAAAAGGTCCCTTTATTGATACTAGCTTTTCCTATTTAAACTAGTTCAAATTTTGAGACCATCAATATTTGAGGCAAAAGAATGCAAAGCTCAGTCTTCCAAATTAGGGAATATAGGCTTTAGGCCTATCAGATCGAAGATAAAATTTTTTGGAGGTAAAACTGACCTGTGCGGTAACAATTTGATGAATTGTATCCAATTGCCAGCGAGTAAAATCTTTTCACCTTAGCAGTGGTCTGACTCAGTTGGTAATGATTGTGTATTTTGGCATTAGTTGGACTCATATGGTAATGATTGGGTAATGTTTACCCTATCATCTTTGAGTTAAATCTTTGCACCTCAATGGTGGTTAGACTCGGCTTGTAATGATTGGTTAACTTGCACCCAATCTCAATGGGTAAAATCTTCTTGCCTTACAGAGGTTCCAATCCGTGCTATATTTTACTCCTCATATTTAACTAAGGAGTCAGAGTTTTTCTATTATTAATATTTACCATTTTAATCCGATTTTTATGATAAGTCATATTTTTCCAGTTGTTAGGATTCCACCGAGAATCCACTAGGGTCTTTTCACTGTGGGTACTCATATTGCTGATATCCACAATATTATCTAAAAATTGGGCAGGTGTTGGGCAAATCATGGTAGCAGAATTGGAAACACTACTACCTCCAACATTCTTTTTCTCAGATCAAAAAGGAGTATGTCTGGCATTACCCCCTCAAGAATGTTGGTAGGGGTGTTGCATTTATGGTAGTGTAATGCCTTATTATCTGCTTGAGAGGTAGGAAGGGGGATGCAGAGCTTGTTGGCAGCCTGACCTTCTTTAGTCGCTGTTTTTGTGAGGTTGGTGTACATGCAAGTGTAATCCTTCTTGCTGGGTTCAGTATTGGCTAGAATTAAGGGAACTTTGTAATTTAGTAATGACAAGATCCCTTGCTTCATATTGATAATGCCATCATACTCAATCATAAACTGAGTACCTATGAGCATATCATAAGCGTTGTTTTCTAAGGCCACAGCGGGGGCCAATAGGATAAGCTTCCTAATATGAATGGGAAGGGACGAGTAAGCACCCAGCGCGAGGGTGTTATTAGGACTGGCGGTTCCAAAGTCTTGGTTGTATTCCAAGTCAGGTGCAAGCTTGATCTTTTTCATCAGCTTGGAGGAGACTACATTCACCGGGGAGCCAGTATCCAGAATGGCCATCACCTTAACTTTTTGAATCACCACTTCGCCTTTATGAGTATCCCCTCAAAAGTGGGCGATAGCGCTAAGACCTCCCTAAGATGAAAATTGGAGGTTAGTTTACCTTAGGTCTTGGGGTAATTTTATTTGATGGACTTCATGGTGTGGCAATGCTGGATAGGGCATATAAGATGAGACACCACCTCATCTGCGTCACTAGCAGTATCAATAACAATTGGTTCCCCAGAACTTGACTGAGATACGTTTCTTTGGGTATAGTGGCTTCATCCACTCCTCCAGCATTTAAGCAAATTGGGGACTTCCACCTCAGCAGGTGCTCCAAGTATGTAATATCTGACCTCATCTGTATCCCCCTCAGAGTCATCCCCTGGGGTATTTGTGATGCGAGGTAATGTCATTAAATGGTTAAATGAGTTAGGCACATGAGGTTTGTCAGAAATAGGTGTGCCCTTCCCTATGCTGACATTTCTTTTCACTGCTCATGTTCCTTGGCGTCAGCTTTCTTTTTCCAGCACATAGCCTCCATATGGCCAAACTTGTCACAGTATTCGCACCGAGGGCGTTCAGGATGGTTTGATTTGGTTTTGTTCTTTAGGACCCATTATCTGAAGGGGCTCCTTCTTGTCCTCAATAGCTAGGGCTCGAGGCTTAGGCATTTGATCATCAATGGTTAAAACGCGAGGTCGAGATACTGCTCCATGTGAAACATCAGGCTTATGGAAATCAGCAACATCTATTATTACCTCCTTGATGTCTTGGATGGTATGAAAATAGCGTTTAACTGAAGTGATGTGCATTGCTAGTGATGGGTAAGAAGCCACTCCATTCAAAACGGCAGCTACAGCATCATCCAAAGTCATCATCTTTGAAGTTAACAATGTCTGGGCTTCTAGATATTTTCGTTCCGCAAAAGTGACCACTGACTCTCTTTTTCAAATACTCATACGCCTGAAGGCTTGCTTTTTCATGCTTAAAGCTTGTTTGGAGCCGAACGTGTTTATGAGAGCCTCTTTAACCTCGGACCAGGTGCTAAAAGCGTCCATATGTGGGACCATCACCTCTTGTGCCATGCGACCCAAACAGGAAAGGATATGTTTGACCTTCTGATGATCAGTTGCCCCTTCAATAGCTGCTTCATAGACGTATAAAAACGAAGCAATGCTACCCTCGCCAGGGATAAACTTATCTTTGAACGTTGGTTTAAATGAACTAGATTCACCCCCGGTCAGAGTATAAATAGCTGGAGCTTCTGTTAATGGGGTTTCAGAACAGTAGCTCAACTGATCAAAGGTCCTTGAAAGGCGTTCAAAACTGATCTTGAATGGCTTTGAGCCTGGTCTCCATTTTAGAGAGGGCTTCTAGAGGCCCAGATTCGCACAGTCTTAATTGAGCTTCGATCCCTGATTTATAAGTTTCAAAGTCTTCAACTCAGTTTTCCATTGCAGAGACTTGAAAACCAAATTGTGACAACATGGAGCTTAGGCTTAATTGAGAAGATTCCACGGCTTTCACGCGGTTCTTCAGCTCTTCTTTCATTTGTTTACACCCTTCATCATCATGAGGGTGTGAGCTTGGGCCTTGTGCTCCATCCTTGATCTGCTCAAAATTTCGCTCAACCCGCGTTAGTTGGCTTTATACTTCCTTTAACAGCTCAGGGCTTTTCAGCGAAGTTTTTATTTCTTTTGCTTCGATTTCATATGCAGTCAGATGATGTGCCAAATATTTGGTAATTTCCAATGAAGCTTTGAGAGCTAGCTCCTGTCCTAGCTGAGCAACCTTGGCCGCGAGGATGGCGGTGGTGCTAGATGGTTCAACCAACAGATGGCATTCAAGCTCATCCACGCGCGAAAAGGCCTGAATTAACTGCGCTTCACCACAGCCACACGTTGTTCATATTTCCCCTGAAGGACAGAATCGGGGGCTGATAGGTCACAATGTGTTTGCTCAATTTGCTTTTCAAGCTCTTTAGCAAACTCCTCCAACAATTAGCGGGTGCTAGCAGAGGATGCATTCAGTTCATCCCTAAAGATCTTCATGGCCTCCTCGCATACTTTACAATCCCAGTGTCCATTTTAGTAAGTTGGTCATGCAGCTGGATGATGAAGTTGCAATTAGCTTCCACACCAGATTTAAATGCCCCAAAATGTTCAGAGGTCAGTTGATACAACTTTTTATAGGCTGAATTCAGAGCTGTATGGGTATCTAGGTGTCAATGAAGTTCTTCTTGATGGCCGGCTAAGAGAAGCATCATATGGACCAAAGCAGGGTGAGCAAACTTGTGGACATAGGTGGTCACATTTGTAAGCTGACCATAGGTCTCTTGGAGGACACTAGTCTCATAGAGAAATAAGTGGAGTTCCTCTACCAATGATGCTCGTTCATGAGATGCAAGGTCGCCTGGGTTAAGGATGCCATGAGTGAGGTCTCTTACAGCTTCAGTGGCTGGCCAAGTGATGCAATGTGACTCAGGTATTAATATGGGCTCAACTTGTTCTTCTTCAAACATTAAGGCAGTAGGGCTATCCATTTGATCATCTTCTTCAGTTCCTTCCTCATTTTGCACCCAACGGGTGACACTTTTCATTTTTTTAATACTTATCAAAGTATGCAGGGGCTCAACCCTGTAGTGAGCACCAATTTGTGGGATCTGCTAATGGAGGCCACAAATAATATTTTAAAATGAGATGGTTTACTTTTTATTATAAGTATAAAGTAACACTTATTATGGTTTTTTATGTTTTTTATTAAACAGGCAGGGCAAAACCAGAAAAGGTCCCTTTGTTGATACTAGCTTTTCCTATTTAAACTAGTTCAAAATTTGAGACCATCAATATTTGAGGCAAAAGAATGCAAAGCTCAGTCTTCAAAATTAGGGAATATAGGATTTAGGCCTATCAGATCAAAGATAAAATTTTTGGAGGTAAAACTGACCTGTGCGGTAACAATTTTAAGAATTGTATCCAATTGCCAGCAAGTAAAATCTTTTCACCTTAGCAGTGGTCTGACTCGGTTGGTAATGATTGTGTATTTTGGCAGTAGTTGGACTCAGATGGTAATGATTGGGTAATGTTTACCCAATCATCTTTGAGTTAAATCTTTGCACCTCAGTGGTGGTTAGACTCGGCTTGTAATGATTGGTTGTCTTGTACCCAATCATCAATGGGTAAAATCTTCTTGCCTTGCAGAGGTTCCAATCCGTGCTATATTATATTCCTCATATTTGACCAAGGAGTCAGAGTATTTATATATTATTAATATTTACCGTTTTAAGCCGATTTTTATGATAAATCATATTTTTCCAGTAGTTAGGATTCCACCGAGAATCCAATAGGTTCTTTTCACTGTGGGTACTCATATTGCTGATATCCACAATATTATACTAAAAATTGGACAGGTGTTGGGCCAATCATGGCAGCAGAATTGGAAATACTACTAGCTCCAACATTCTTTTTCTCAGATCGAAAAGGAGAATATCTGACACATAGCACCAGAAATAGTACTAACAAATCAGAATTATTAAATATCAATTGGCATTTACTTCATATGACATTATGGGTTTTCAGCTTTTCAGTAATAGTATACTGAATCTAATTTAACTTGTGCTTAAGATTCCTGAGTTAGACAAATTTGGTTGAAAAAAGTTTTTGGATATTCTAACTCTCTTTGAGGATTGCACTTGGCGGTAGAATAGCTTATGAGAGATGATGGCAAGGCACTTCTACTTATGTATAGTCCACATATATGGCAACTATCCTTAGTCTCATCTACTATCACTATTGTTGAGACAATGCAAAGGGGGCTTAAAATGTAAGCTTATAAAAAAGATTAGATTTTTTTCAACAAGTAAAAACTTTTGCTTAAAATAACAAGAGAAAATCTGGAATGTGATGACTTATAAGGAGAATACATTACATGTGAGGGTGGAAGGAGATTTAAGGCAGCAGGAGGTGATGTCATAGTTTAGGTTAAAGTTGGAGTAAATCAGGTTTCATTATTGAAGGCTGTACAGAGAGCAATAATGGTATCACAGTTGTCAGACATTTGCCATCCTGACTTTGGCAAAGTAATGTTTTGAGTAAGAATTATCTCGATTTATTAAGTACCATTGGCCAATCACAAGTAAGTTTTCATAATAATAATTTGGATAAAATTACTAACAGTATCTGCCAAAAGACCTTGTCAATTCTCAGTGGAACACCACAAATTGGGGTAAGGTTTTATTGATAAACATGTGCAAATAACACAAATTTGAGCAGTTGGATTGACCAACAATGCGACAGAATCTAGAAAGTCTATTAGAGGTTCCTCCCCAGGCCACGTCTAGTGCAAAAAACACCTAAGCGGGGACCATCCTCTTTCATAAGCTTGGTGGGGGTCCCCCAAGGTGTAATAATTTTTTCAAATGGAATTTGGCTGAAATGTATTAAATCATTACCCCATTTGTTCATCTAACCTGAAAATAACTATACATCAGTCATTCTGAAAAAGTAGTGAGTTAACTGAGCTTTGATAGGTTTAACTTACATATTTCTTAATTTAGACCATAATAAGCTATTTAAAACTTACTATTAATTCTCTTCACCCTCAATCAGTTTAAATACTGAGCGATACTATATCACAAGGGTTCTTTCTTGTTCACATAGCTGCAACTAAAAAATCGATTCAAAAACTGACTTTTTACTTCTATTATAAAAAAGTATTTCTTTTAAGTGTAAATGTTTTGTGAATTCCGGCTTATCCAGCACAGAGAGCATATAACTTGCCGGTTTTTCACAAAGTGGTGCTCACTTCAGGGGAAATTATACACCACAAAATAAACTAAAATAAAATGGGAGGATTTTAAAGTGAGTAACTCCAACTCTACCCCTTCAAATTGACTCAAGAATAGTTGTTCTTGGAAAGCAAATAGCAAGCGCTTTATCCCGTCTCAAAGAGCTTAAGCAGTGCCCATTAAGTCCCCCTATTAAAGACAAGTACACATCCAATGAAGAGAAAATTGCTTCATTTTTGTATTTAAGAATCTGCCATGAAAGGCGAAACAGATAAGCAAAAAAACTAAACACATCTTTTCTTTCTTAAGTCGCCTGGCACAAGAGATGATAATCCCCTATATGGATACTCTGCATACTTGGGCATAGGTGAAGGAAATCTTCTGGCTGAATTTGGCTCAAAGCAGAATCTAAACAGGGAAAAACAGGTGTTTATACGTTGCAGCATGTATGAAAGCAAACTGACCACTGCCTTTGCTGAGCGGTTTTACCTTGCTGTGCAGAGGTTGTCAACGTCAAACATGCTAACCCTTAATTAAGCCATCGCAGCCAAGTTACCTGGGTTAGCTTCACAACCCTCTCTAACCAGGCATATTATTTCAGTGAAACGCAACTTCAATAACATCCACGACTAATAGAGGCTTTTTATGAAATGCTTATTTACATACATATGCGACAATAAATGAAGCTGAGGTGAAACCTCCAGTTCTGACCATTGAGGAGCTTTCGTATGTAGGGCTAGTTGGGGGTGAGCCTATCTGTGCCTAACCATCCTGTGAAACCTGCTCCTTCAGTACAACTTAAATAAGATATCACTCCCTCCTGTAAATCCGAGACCTGTAATGTAGTTAAAAGCTGAACTCCCGCACAAGCTTACTAAAGCTAGTATGCCTTCCCCTCCCAGTCAGCTAGGTGTTGCATGCCCTAAGGGTAACCCCTTTAACAAAAAAAAGCTTACTGAATAGACGAATGGTCAGAAGATAGCTACCCTGCCTCATTTACCTGTCTCACCTACCTCAATTTGCGACATCACCAGTTGTTGAGAATACCCATGGGGATGGATTTGAGGTGGGTTATGATGATGTTTGTTATTACATATTGGGAGCATCAGCGGAAATAGAGGTCCCTAATCGATTGAATGCTGAAGGAGTATATCAGACCATCATACCTAAGGAAACATACCCTAGCCAAGCTCTAGGATGTCCCAAATTATTGACACTGCCAGTAATGCTGATCAGATCTTGGCTGGCTTGAATCGACCTCTTCAGCAGGTCCATACTCTGAAATCCATCCTGGATAGATACCGTGAGACTGCTCGTAAACTAACCTTCACTTTCCAGCTCAAGGAGGTCTTGGCTCTGCCTTCTAACTTTGGAAGAACGCTCACAAGGTGGAAGTGGTCATTCAAAAAGTCAAGGTAATGCTAGTTTGGATACTGGCTCCCCGGTTAATGCAATCTCCTCTACGCTCATCAAAAAGATAAATCTGGCGCCTGACTTGGAGTACAATCAAGAATTTGGAACTTCAGGCCCAAACAACACTCGTGCCATTGGGACATACTCTTCCCTTCCCAAACGCATTGAGCTTATCTTATTGGTCCCTGCAGTGGCCTAGGACAATAATACCTATGATATGCTCATAGGTACCCAATTTATGATCGAGTATAAGGGAATTATCAACATGAAGCAAGTTTCCTCTCGTTACTCAATTATGAAGTCCCTTAAGTTTTATCCAATAAAGATTCTGGATAGAATTAATACTCTAGTCTGGTTGAATACCACTTTTCTGCTAGGACATTGCATTATTTCACCTCTGTGCAAAACACAAAGAAATTGCCCAATATATTGAATGCTAGGGACTATATCCTTTCTATGCTGCAGACGATGTCTTGATTAAGTCTGGTAACAACGAGTGATTGACATGAAGATCACGCTCCAAATCACCAATCACTTCTTGTTTCACCTCGTAAGCCTTGAGGGCGTTAGTCACTTGGAGCCATGGTATTAACTGGGATACTAGACCCAGCTTACCAGAGGCCTATTACTATTATGTTGTTGAACCGCACTGGCAAGGACATGGTTATAAGAATGAGCCAGGAGATTAGCAGAGGCTTATTGGTCCTTATAGAGGACATTGAACGTATCCACTTCATTAGCTTTATGACAGATTTGGGCTTGCTAACGGATAACCTGGTTTATACCTTACCCAACGTCCATATCTCGGATGAGCTGACCCCAGATGAGCTGGAAAGGTCCATACTTTATTGAAGGATATAGCGACATATTCTTTAAGTCAGATACTAATTATGGCCACATGAAATGCTTGGGCCACTCTATTGATGAGGGTGATAACCGTCTTAATTTAGTCAAAACCTTATCGTAAGTCAAAGATGGAAGAACAGCAGATGAGGAAGGATCTCAAGCAGTTAGAAGCGCGGGGTTACTAATTCCTCATAAAGCCCTTGGTCTTCCCCCTTTTGCTAATCAAAGAGAAGAACAGAGGTCATCAGATAGTCATGGACTACCGCGTTTTATAATAACCTCATGAAAAAGTATAGCTATTCTATTCCGCAGATTAATGACGCCATGGCACAACTCTCCAGATCTAACTTCTTATCTGCAATGTACTTGGCTAGCGGATATTAGCAAATGGACCTTTCTCCCCAAGATTAGGAGAAATATGCTCTTATTTTCAGTTAAGGTCTCTTCCAACCCACCTGATTACCTCAAGGGTTGTGCAATGCACCTGCACTTTCCAACGTTCTATGGATCACATATTGCAGGATTTAAAGTTAATTTCATGTTGTCATCTACCTTGATGACATCACGGTGTTCTCAAAAACCTTCAAACAAACCTTGATCACCTGAAGGAAGTATTTCAACGCTTAAGTGAGTCAATTATCAAGTTAAAACCTTAAATTGTACCTTTTTCCAAATGAAATTGAAATTCCTTGAACACTCCAATTTTTCAATAAGTAATCCGACCAATAAAAGATAACGTTGAAGAAATCTCAAAAATGCCTCCCCTAAAAAACTATGGGATATTCAGGTATTTTTAGGGAAATTTGGGTATGATCATCAGTAAATCCCTAAATTCGCCCAACACAGTGAACCCCTCGTCAGCCTACTAGTAGGAATACTCCTTTCCATTGGGCCGCTGAACAGAAGGCCGCTTTGAGATGTTAAAGTAATTGCTACAACAACATCCTATCCTGAAGCACCCCGACTATGGAAACATCTATATTGTTTACTGAAACCTCAGACTACAACATCAGGGCCATCATAGCCCAATTGGATAAAAGAGGGGAAGATTCTCCTGTATCCTAATTCGAAAGGATGCTGTCAAAGGCAGAATGCAACTACAATGTAACGGAAAAGGAGTGCATTGTCGTTCTGTTAGCTGTAAAGCATTATCTCCCTTTCCTGTATGGGACTACCTTCACTGTGGTTACAGACCACGCTTCATTAAAATGGTTACAAAACGTGAAGGATCTGACTGGCCATTTAGCTCACTGGGCCCTAAATCTCCAGCATTATAACATGAAAATCAAACACCATTCTGGAACCCGTCACATTAATATTGATGTTAAACTCAGCTTCCAGTCCTTCACATGGATAATTATGAGTCGGAGAGGTTAAATGATCTCTTAATGGCCCCTGACAACTGGGATTAGGATGAGCCTGTCCATAAAATGTTAGCCCAGCACTCCCGCAACATTAAAGTGGAGAGAGGTATTTTTACAAGAAGTTGGGGGCAAAATGTCTGCCTTACCTTCGGCCCTCAAACGTATACATGTTATTCTAGAAGCTCACCACAACCTAGGTCTTGGGGAGCAAATAAAGCCTATGAGTGGATTAAGGATCGGTATTATTGGGAAGGAATTAATAAGAATATTGTTAAAGTTTTGGATGCCTGCCTCACATGTAAAGAGCAATCCAGTATCTTCTTTTTAGCACCAGTGGTGCCCAACCCAAAAGGGGGAGCCGCCACGCATCTTTATTTGCAGATAGACCAAACTAAAAAGGGATTATTAGAAATAAAAATTCCTAATATGGCACCTCAGTTACCAGCTAGAAAGCCATAAAAGAAAGTGAAGAAGCTTTGGGGAAACTTTTGTCTGGCGCCCGCATTAGCTGGTGTACCATGGCGGATAACATCAGGGTAGGAGCATCAACAACAAGTGGCATAAGAGGTTTAATTGTGGGGTTTCTCCATTATGAGGCGAGCAGTGTCCATCACATCAACGTATTGAGAAAGTTGAGGCTCAGCGAAAGTGATGAGAGCTGGCACACAAGTGAAAGACTTGATGCGCCGGCGGGTTTTGGTATAATAGAATCAATACAGTTTCAAGATTAGATATCAATATCAACCAACTACCCCTCACAACCGTTCCACACCATCAGCCTAGACGTAGTAGGTCCCCTCCATTGGACTACCCCTGAAAACAAATTTATCCTAGTAGGCTTTGACCACTTTACTAAGTGGGTTGAAGCCATATCTCTTTCTGCCCAAATGGTAAAAAGCCACATCCACGTTTTTACATCATAACATCTTCACTCGTCATGGCTGCCCTCAAGTACTACTCTGTGATAATGGTAAGAACTTCACCTCCAGAGTAGCTAATATCATGGCTACCTCCATAGGAGCCCAGAAACTTTTCTCATCTTCTCTTTAATATCTCTACCAATCGGACTGTGGAAAGAGAAAATGGAACCTTGTTTCAATCTTGCGCAAAATGGAATCCTCTGATCCACTTCACTGGGATCAATACCTATCCAGTGCTCTTATGGCTTACTAGATTAGTTATCACCGGATCCTGGAAATGTCCCCATAGCATGTTTTGTATGGGAGATAATCAAGGGATACCAGAAATTATAGCTAAGGATGTCTTCTCTAGTGGTGTGGAACGTGAAAAAGCCATGAGAAGATTAGTTCACCATATCATTCAGCTTCAATCTGAGGTCATGACAAGCCTAGCTAAAGCGGTTACTAAAGAAGGGCAAGCTGCCAATGAGCTTTAGGCTCCCCTAGCTTAGTTTCAAGTGTCTGATATGGTCCTATACTACCTTAATCGCATCACTCCTAGAAGTGTAAGTCTTGGATCAATTTGGGAGGATCCTCTCACCATTACTAACAATAGAGGAAATGAGTAGTCTATAAAGTCCTTGGCTACAAGGATTACTATCTATTGGGTACATGGCCGCTTCCTACATTTCTATTCTCCCCCAACATTTCTAAGGGAGGGTAATTTTCTACTTTTACTATCCTGACTTCAGCAAAAGTATTAATTGGGTTTGGATCATCCTGATTTATTAAACACCATCGGCCAATTAAAAGTATGATCTCATAATTTTATTTTCATTTAACCAAGGCAAGCTGACCAGGGGATGGGCATTACCAATATATGTATAGAAATGGTAGGGGAGGGGGAAAAAGCAATGACTAGATATGATTGGCACCCCAGGGTAAACAGGTTAGCCCTGTTGCCAGCTGGGACCGCCAGGTATAGGGGTTTGGAACTCTACTCCAATGGGGTTGCCCCCACTATGGAGCAGGTGTGAAGGAAGAGATCCGTAAGAAGGAACTATAGTGGGAACCATGAGTTTATGAGTCTCTGTTGCCTTGTCCTCATATACCCATAGAGCCAGGCTTGGAAATGCTCCAGTAAGTGGATGTGGAACCTAATGACAACCCCAAGATGGTAGGGACCGTGCCCTTGAACGCATCCAAGGCAATAGTGTGGATCGTCCACATTGCAATGGGTCTCATTAGGGAGCGGAGGGTAGATTGGACTGGTGACTCAATCTGGAGCGTGAGGAGGCTCTTTGATATCGAGAATTATTTTTCGTTTTGGATCTTAAGCAGGCGTGCGACTTCTCGCCATATGGCTTTGGATGGGGGCATGTTTCTAGGCGGTGGTATAGGGAGCCCTCCCCTCCACATACTGCGCAGGTTGCATGGAGTGAGTGGGAGCGGTCCGCCATACTATAGGTCCTTCTCAGACAGCGCCAGGCATTTTCTCTTGTCCTCGGCTGTAGGAGTGGGTGGTGAGTCATTTTCCACACTGTCTTCTGTGTGGTTAAGTCATAGGGGATTTCCAAAGCATCCAGGTAATTGATTCTAGCAATGGTTGGGGTCATAGCAAGGATGTCTCTCTGGGGGTTGTTTTCTGGATTTCTTAATTTAAAGTGGGGGCTGGGTCGTCCCCTTCCCTGTATAGTACCTGTGTTCTCTATGGTCCATCCCATGTGGCGGATGGTTTGGAGGATGCGTTTGAAGTGCGGGGGGTTCCATGTAGGCCTGTTGCGGTAGGGTGTTTAACAAGGTATGATAGTAGTCTGGGTGGGCTATGTGGGTTAGTTAATTTGAGCGCCTGTGCGAAGTTAGTCCTCGCTGCCCTGGGCCTTTGTTGTTGTGGGAGGTCTGGGGCAAGGACTTCCTTTATCCAGGTACCCAGGATGCGGTTGGAGTGATTCTTGAAATCTATCAGGCCCATGCCTCCGATAGAGTGTAGGCCATACAGTATTTCAACCTGGACTGGTGGGCGGGATCCAGGACACAGCCAAACCTGGATGAGCGTTGGATCGACGTTATGAAGGTGGGGGTGAAGGGGATTACATGTGCAGGGAACCACAGCATTGGGAGGATGAGCGAGTTGGCAACTGCCACTCGCCCCATTAACCTGGGGGATATACCCTTGAGTGAGGCAATTCTGTTGGATATCCGTTGTAGCAGGTTAAATTTGATCATCTCATTTTCATACCCCCCTGTTTCCAACCACATCCCAAGGTGGCGGACAGGGGTGGTGGGGGTAATGCAAAGGGTAGGGCGAGTGAGTTTTTGTAATTGGGTTGTGTGTGGTGGGGGATGTGGTCCAGTTGGTGGTGTATTTGCCAAGGAAGATAATTTTGGTTTTCCATTTGTTAAGTGATGCTTTACTCACCGTGGAGTATTCCTCTAGTCTGCGCTCAAGCTGTCAGGCGTCGCTGTTGTCAGCTATACCTATTACACAGTCATCCGCAAAGGCTAGTATCTTGACTGGGGGCTGGCCTAACGCAGTTATGCCCCTGAGGCGTGAGTCAGCAACGCAGAGGAGTGGGTCGAAGCTGAAGTTGTACAGTAGTGGCTGAGGGGGTCCCCTTGCTTGAGCCCTCTGCGTGGGGTGATCCTGTCAGTTAGGAAGCCGGTGCCACACACCACCATTAATGCGGATTCTGTGAGGAGCATTGCCAAGTTGATGAACCTTGGTGGGAGGTTGAAAGCGTGCAGGCACTCTTTTAAGTATGGCCAGCTAATGTGGTCATATGCCTTCTCCTGGTCAAGGAATACCAGGGCACCCATTGCTTTGGATTGGAATACATTAGCGATGGAGTGTATGTTAGACCACATGGAGCGCCCTGGTGTAAAGCCAAATTGGTTGGGTGATAGGGCTTTTGAGGCTATTGCTCCCAGTCTGGTAGCTAGAATTTTTGTGAGTAGTTTAGTGTCAGTATTTGAGAGTAATATCGGGCGCCAGTTGGCCAGGTCCAGTCTGTCGCCCTTTTTTAATAGGGTAATGACATAGGAGTCTAGGCCTCCTGGAAGGAGAAGGGTCTCCAGCAAGCACTGGTTCATAGACGTTAGGAGGAGGGGGGAAATCTGTTTAGAGTATTTTTTATTAAATTCGTAGGGTATCCCATCAGGGCCTGGGCATTTCCTACGTGGTGCATTACGGAATGTAAAACAGAGCTCCTCCTGCATTATCAGGTTTAGGAGACTATAGTATGGCAGTGCTCTGTATTCTGGAGGAGTGTATTTTTTTATGGGGGGGTCAGGTGGGGTGTCATGGTAAAGTTCAGTGTAATAGTGGTGGATTTCCGCCTTGAACTCCGTAGGGTCAGTTGCCACTGTTCCGTCAGCTTAGCAGACCTGTGTGCACTGGGGCAGGTTGCCTCAGGAGTGGTATTGGCGGAAGAAGAACGCCAAGCAGGTTTTGCCTTCTTTTATATGCTTACCTTTCCATGATACTTTGATTATGTGTTGGTTTTTGTAGATGAGGGCATTAAGGCGGGTGGAAATTGCCTGCCCATTTGCGCCCCCAGTTTGGGCTGTATCCATTTTTGGGGGTATTGAGTTCAAGGTAGTCAAGTTCTGCCAGGGTGCATCTGATTGTGGCAGTATCCGCGGTGTATTTGCACAAAGCAATTTAGCGGCTCCTGTTTATTAGTTTGTATTTTAATTTTTCCCAAGATTTGATGGGATCTGACGTGAACGGGGCAGTGAATTTTGGGTTTAAGGCTTTGTGCTTAACCCAGTCAGAAACTTTGAGGAGTTTTATATTCTCCGGGTATAGCTTCCTCCAGGGCGTCGTCTGAGTTTGAGTCCTAGTTGGTGTGAACCGCACCAAAACTAGAAGATGATCAGAGAAATTAATTTTTTTAAAGTGAAGTTAGTAATAAATGAGTGACAAGATTTTGGTGCAAGGATGTGGTTGATGCGGCTCATTGATATGAGCATACCCTCGCATATGCTAGGGTGGGTCATGTGGGGAAGGAGTGGAGACCCGGGGGAGGGTGTCATACAGGCCAAGGGATGCCTTCATCGCACAGAACTTGGAGTGTCCTGGTGGGTATCCCCTGGGGTTGGGCCATCAGTCCATAGTGGGATCGTCCCAACAATTAAAGTCGCCCAGCGGGATGGTGTCCAGTGGGAGGTTAAGCATCAGGATGTATTTGAGGAATTGTTTCCTCTTAGATGTGGTGCACGGTGCATAGATACAGGCTATCAATAGTGTGGTCTCTTGGTTTGCAATCCTTGTGATTAGGATGCGGCCATCTAAGTGTGAGGAGTATTTGATGATTTTAAATCTTTTGTTATTATTATGGATAACCACCCCACAGTGGGATGTCCATATAGACTGAGATGGTGAGACCCTGGCCGCCCAGGATACCTCTTCCCCCTGTAGACAGTGGGTCTATTGGATGGCCAAGATGTCTACTGGGGGTTTGCACAGAAAGTCCAGTTTTTTAGCTCAGGACGCTTGAGCCCTGGCTCCTGCGATGTTTAGCATCCCTATTGACACTGAGGTACCCCTTGGCGCCTCAGGAGCAGTTGGGCGGGCCTTTCGGCCCTAGTCCCCTGCTCATTGCCTTGGACTTGCTCCTTGTGATTGGGACAGTCCGCTCCAAGGCTTCCGTCTCCTTACCTTGTAATGATTTCATGTGAATATTGTTAGATTTGGGGTTGTATCAAGCTTTTCTGCATGTGATATTGTTTGATTCAAATTGGTGCGCTGATTGGTTTCTGATGTTTCAGGGTTTGATTTTGGCGCTCTGGGCCCTATTGGCTCATCCATAGTGGATGCAAAATGTCCTGGTAAGTTTATTTGCTTGGGATCACATGGTGATTCTGTAAGCTTGTTGAGAAATATTCTCTGCGTGGGTTGTCCAATCCGACTGTTTGGCTTGGATCACATCCTCCATGGTTGCTCTGGCTTAACAAATTAGTTTCTGATTGGCTGGTTTGGCTGATTTCCTCTCTGTCCATCTGTATTTGGTTCAGGTTGATGGAGGAGGTTGCAAGAGATGCGGCCTTGGCCGCTGCCCGCTTGCAGGCCTTCTGCACCTGTTTGAATAATTTGAGTGATATTGGGTCGATGAGAACATAGTGTCCGTCCTATCCCCAGAGGTAAGCGTGGTTGGCGTCGACCATTATTCTAAAGGACTCCTTGTCTTTGTCCATGGGACACTGCAAAAGTCTGGGGCCATGATGCCCTCCTTCATGGGGCACGCATGCTCCTTATGCCCAAGTGCAGTGCTTTGGTTGCAAAAGGGTGGTGAGCATTCTGGTGTGACATGTAAAGGTTCCAACACTCCCCCATCTGGGAGGTGATTTACCATGGTACGTGGGTTTTTGGTTAAATTTGCAGCCACATCGGGGACTGGGTCAATTACAGCAATTGCCTTTCCTTTGCACAGGTTTACATCAGGTAGAAACTCTGTAGTTCTAGTTGTTCTATTTCTCTGTACCTTTGAAGGCCGAATTGGAGTTCTTCTTCAATTAGCTTATGGGTGAGGTTGGTGCGAAGCTAGTCAAATGAGTTGAACAAAGTGTTTGCTTTGTTCCATCTGGTGCATGCGGTGCGCACAATTTGTTTGCCCTCAGGGAGGGCTATTTCAACACAGACTTTTTCTGCAGCGTCTGCATCCTCTTTGGTTTTGAAACAATATCAATCCAGCCACGGTGGATGGTGTGGGTGGTAACATATACTGCATGGGGAAAGAGAGAGGCCTGTGCCTCACCTACTTTCTCTCACAGAGTTGGGGAATTGACACCTAAGAAAAGTCGGAGCCCATGTTCCACTTTTGATAGGGGCTGTGCGTACTGTATTTCCATGTATTGGTTTTTTTTGTGGTAAACTCCACAAACCCAGGCGGTGTTTGGGTTTTAGGATTTTTTGCGGCGTTATCTCCCAGTCCCCCTCCAAGGCGTTTTTTGCTCTTGGGTGCACCGTTTTGGCCATTGCCCAATACAACTTTCACCCAGTTTTGTTGGTTTTATTAAATTCGCTCATCTCACCTGTGTGATTATCAAAATCTTTCTGCTCGAATTGAATCTCATTAACCAATGTTATCATTATGGGAAAGAAAAGCTTAAGTCAGATATCATAACAATGTAAAATTTGGGTAAAAAACTGACAGTATCGTACAAAAAACCCTAGTCATTTCTTAGTGGAACCCCATGAATTGGGGTAACAATTTTACTAATAAACCTTGGCCAAATAACATTAATCTGAGCAGTTGGATTGTATCAACTATGCGACAGAATCCGGGGATTCCATCAGAGGTTCCTCCCCAGGCCACGTCTACTGCAAAGCAAACACCTAAGTGGGGGACACCCCCTTTTATAGGCTTGGTTGGGGTCCTCCAAGGTGCAATAATTTTCATAAATGGGGATTGGATGAAACATTTAAAATCATTACCCCACCAGTTCATCTAGCCTGAAAATTACTCTCCATCAGTCATTCAGCCAAAGTGAAGTGAGTTTATGAGCTTCAATAAGTTAAATTTACATATTTCTTAATTTAGACCATACTAAGCTATTCCAAACTTACTATTAAATTCTCTTTTACCCTCAATACAATTTAAATAATGAACGGTACTATATCACAAGGTTTTTTCTTGTTCTCATGGCAGCAAATAATAAAAAACATTTAAAAATCTCTTTTTACTTTTATATAAAGAAAGTATTTCTTTTAAGAGTATTTGTTTTAAGGATTCCGGCCAATTAAGCACCAGAGAGCATATATCTTGCCAGATTCCCACAACATTCAAATGTTTCCCATTATCTCCATTGGGAAGTCAATAGAAATCAAAGTGTAATGTGGCATAGGGTGGATAAAGGGAGTTAATTGAGAAGTTAACCACTTTGTATAACTACAAGCTTAATATCAATATGATTTTAATTCAATTTGGGCATTCATTATATCCCGTTGGCTAGTGGAGCACTATTGAGGTGACTTATCATGAATTTTCTGGGTCAAGAACTTGGCGTTATTATGGGAAATCTCACGGTGCTTAAATTATAAAATTATCAGTGATTTTAGGACTTAGGCCCGTTAAAACTTTGGTTGATAAATAATAATGTGTTTAGGGATTAGGCCCAACAAAGCATTGATTAATAATTAAGTAATGTTTTGGGGATTAGGATGAGAAACCATTGGTTTACAGTTAAAGTTATCACTAAATGTAAACTTAAGTCAAGAGAAATAACAAACATGTGGGTAATTATAAGTTGAGGATTCACCTAACTTAAAAGAATCTTGACAGAGCCCCCTCCAAGCCTCAACTTGTGGTGCTAATTATTTTGTTAGGGCTGCTAGCCTCCTTAGGTTTCAAAACAACCAAATTTTAGTCTGGAGGCTATAACTTATGGTTTTTAGGTTAAGTAATATCCTGTAAGTAAAAGTTGGGTTTTAATCATATCTGTAGACAGTCAGTGACAGGATAGAGTATTTCATTTTTCTGGAAAAATTATTTTTGAGAGAGGGTATCTCAAGGTTTGGTAAGTCACTCAGCTTAGGAATGGCAACCTTAGTTTTGTCATTAGGATGGAAGAGCTTAGTGTAAGTATAAAAGGCATTCATTTTAGGTCGAGTTTTAAAGTAAAGGTTTGGCGTTGCAATAATTTCCAAAATATAATAGCAAACTTGAGAGTTGATGTAGATATAAAGAGGAGCGTAAGCAGACTCTGACATTTTTCTGGAAGCAGGATAAATGATAAAGTAGAGGGGTTGAATAAAAACATACAACTAAGCTGCATAAAGAAACTGTATGGATATCTTCATCTGAACCTGCAATTGAATTTAAAAACGACTCTAGGGATGGAGGGAGCAATCTGGCAAAGTGATAAAACTCAGCATCTTCCTCAGGAACTTCGATGGTGAGTTTGTAGGCAAGGGAAGGGTTTTTAATAAGAGGCCATCCTATGCATTAAGGTTTAGATCAGGATGTTCAGTTTTGAGATTGTAGCAGCTATTTGTGGTTATGCAATTAAAGTGAGTAAAATGGCCTGACCATCTAAATCCTCAAGGTCCAGAATAAATTTAAGTGGTAATTTTTACTTCATAGATTTCATAACTTGCTGCTAATTTAGCACGAATTCCTGGAGCAACTTTGAGGTTTTGTGTATGAAATGATTCAAGTAAAGAGCCAAAATGGCAAAGAGAAGGTGTTTGAGTCGTTTGGCCAGTCAACATGAAGGTAAGGAATTGTTATTTTTGCCTCATATGAATGTAAGGTGTGGCTAGGCTGTTTATAAGTATTTTGACGCAAAGATCAGTCAACCTAAATAAAAATTAAGTGTAGATAATAGAATTGTTTAGTAAGAAATTAGAAGGAAGCTTGATAGTAGAGTGAACAATTGTCTTTTGGTGTAGTATCAAGATTAAACTCATAGATGATGGAATGTTTATACTTGCTGCTGTTGATCAATATGCGTTTAGGATAAATACCGTTGCTAGCAATTTTGGTGGAAGTAGAGCTTACATCAGTGAGAGTATAGCACATGGCCAAAAATGAGGAGTTAATTAAAGCTATTTTTTTTCTCAAAAAACTTCATATTGTAAAGATAAAAGAGAGAACTTTGAGTTTTTGTGTGCACATTTAAGCGAGCCAGTGCAGGCAACTTTGTTAATGAAACCTGGGGTACTTCCCCCACTGAACTGAGTCTACGCAAATGTAGCACCACAGATTTGGCCCAACCGCGGGTGGGGTGGCTCGCAGCACCCCAAAACTGACATAATACTTACTGTTTGTTATAAAAGGTAGCAAAGGCTACCCAGCCAGTTCAGAGTTATGCCTCCCATTCCTTAATGCAAGGAATGAGGCCAGACTGACCCCCAAGTTGGTTTTTATTTGAGGAAAGAGGATTTCCATAGCTTTCCACAGCTTTTTCTAGTCGTCACATGATTATGGTAAGGAGCCTGTCGCTTGGATTGCTTCTGTAGGGAAGCAACGCTGGTTTCTAGTACGCCATAGTCCATACATCAGCTCCCCCATATTATTCACCAATCTATAAGCCCTCCTTGTCTGCAAGCAGACTTGGAGGAGCCATACAGTCAGGATCTCTGGACCCACATGATGCCCAGAGGACAACTTACACCCTGGTTGGTATGCTTCATACAATAGGAGAACACTTCTCCACACAGCATCCTCTGCCAGACACTCCGTGAAGATATGTTTTGCCACCTCCTCCCCTCTACTTACCTTACAGACATACACAAGGTCATCCTCCTTATGCTTACTCCACTTAAGCAGAGTCTCCCTAGTGACCAGGATGTTGCTGCGTAGTTAGAAAAGAAATTTCTGTATTGGTATAGACCAGAATTTCTTAACTCTCCCCTATAGGTCCATCAGGCCATGCCAATTTTTACAAGTGATCTGGGACAAGAACATCGAGCAGAGTGCTTTGTTTTGTAACTTCCAAACCTGGCATTTGTGAACATTAAGAGGCAGAACCCATCACTAACTCCCACTTTTAGCCAGTCCCAAAGGATGAAGAGGCAATACCATCTGGGGTACCTCCAGCCTTCTCTTCCTCGCAGGAACAACCACTGATCATGCCCTCCACGACCTTCTGAACAGGCTTCCACAGCCTCTAATGCAGCCAGAGAAGGAATTGCTTCCCTCCAGCAAGAAGATAGTTCAGTTGCTTCCACAACATTCCATGGCTTCCTTACCAGCACCCTGGAGACACTAGTATCTTTATTAGCTGCTTCTACCCTAAGCACTCTTTAGCCATCGCTATCAAGGAGGTCCTCCCAGTGAACCGCCCCAATAAAGTGATTGAAGGTCTTGCTCATACGAGGTTCCATCTCTAGTCCCCAGGCTCCTCCCCAAAGGGGAATTTCCCGAATCCTTTTGATGGTCCACTATCCACCCTCTAGTACACTTGATGCCTGCCCAAGCTTCAAAGTAATCCTTCTAGTAGCCTGATAGATTCCCTGCGCTTGGTATGCCTCTTGATTGAAGCGCCAGCTAACACAAAGATCATTGTAGTTTTTGTCTCTACAAGCCTTAGAAAGGTAGTCCTCCATTATTGGAAACCAAAAAATGGTTTATCCCTCTGGGAGACCCATGAATCCACTTCATCTAAAGTGCTTTGATCATAGTCTCGACGTTACTCAGACCAATTCCCCTCTTCACCACTTGAGACAAGTTAGAATAACTGGATTTAATGCTCGCCTCTGCCAGATAGACTGGATTATTGAACTTCTTATACTTTTTTATGGAAGATGCTGACAGCAGAAAAAATCCGACAATGCACCATAATCTGGAAAGAATGAAAGTGTTTAGGACAATGGCTCTGCTTCAATATGATAAATTGAGCCATTGCCACTTCTAAGCCCCTTTTTAAGGTCTTCTTCAATAAGAGCCATATTTCATGCTGTAAAGCCTGCCCAGGAACGTGATACCCAAGGTACAGAAACTAATCACCAGTCGTCATCCAGGGGGTTGAGCTCTTTGGTGCCACAATCAACGTTGCTATTCTGCCAATGGTCCAAGTCCTTACTTCTAAATATTGACCTTTGCGTTGTTTGAGTTTTGGTACAGCTTTGGAATGTTCATCACCACATTCCTCTCCTCTTATTAAGAAACAATAAACACATCATCTGCAAACACTGAGTGGGAATACTCCTCCACATATATAGCAAGTTTCCTCCAGTCTGACTTCCTGAGAGCCACTGAAAGAAACTCTATTGCAAGAACAAACAACAAGGGAGCTAGAGGTTCTCCCTGAAGCATGCTTTAACGGTCAGGTCAAAAAGATCATTACATTTCAACTCAAGATTCAGTTTTCCAAATCTCAAGTCAAAATGCTTTTTGAGATTTTGTGGTTAATGCAGGGCTCTACACTGGGCTTTGCCCCTCACGGGATATTCTTTATTTTATTAGGGGCCTAAAGAATAGTTAGGAGGGGCTCCCCTGAAGGGCAACCTTAAGGGGTCAGGCCTGATTCTGAACTCAGTTCAGAATTCTTTCTCTTTTCCCGCTTTCTCATGGGTTTCTCTGGTGGCCTAAGGGCTGCCCTTACCATGTCTTATCTAGTAACCTGTGGCGAACCTAGTATTTGTGACTGAAATTTTTTTTCTCTTGACTTCAATTGGAGGCACCAAATCCTATAGGGTTGTTTAATTCACTGGTTTTTTATATCTCATTTTCACTTGTAGTACCATTTTATTAAGTTTTTAATTTTTTTTTTGTGTTTATCTCATTAGTAAAGAAATCAGGCTGAATTTGGGGCCAAAATCCTAATTTACCTATGTCGTTTTTTCTTGTTTTCAAATTTCCCTAAATCTAAGGTGAATTAGTGAGTATGATAAATCAAAACACTTACTTCAAGGAACCTCATATCAGAAAATCTTTTGGCGCCCATCCACCAATCTTAAGGCAAGATGGCAGTCAAAGACTGGGACGTTTTTGTCCATTACATTAATCTGAACTCTTTGTGCTTTTAGCACGCCACCAGATTCTGAGTTTGGCCTGACCTCAATGTTTGCTACAAGTCCCAGTTGTCAGGTAACCAGCACTGGAGGGAGCCAGTAACAGATGCCAACCCTGGATCTGAAACAATTGTCAGTCTGAAATCCTAGTGGGGCATCCCCTCACCAGGGATCTGGCTGCCATAGAGGGACCTGCTCCAGCAGGGCCCCTCACTCACAGTCAGCCCACCCTGTGGGTATAACTGCCCATCCTTGCGTTGGGCATGTTTCCCCTCACCAGGTGGACTGGCTCTTAAAGTCCAGTTCTGGCTCCATTTTGTCATGATAGCCCTCAATATAAACTTCCTGCTATGGGCATCCTCTTGAGGGGTTTCTTTCTTAGCAGGGGGTGATGTAGCAGTCAGGTCAAACCAATTGTTACATTTTGACGCAAGATTAAGATTTCTGAATCTCAAGTCAAAACACTTTTTAGGTTTTTGCAGTTGATGCAGGGCACAGCGCTGGGCTATGCCTCTCATGGGCTATTCTTTATGCTCTTAGGGCCTAAAAATAGTGTTGGAGGGGCTCCCCCAGAAGGGCGACCTTAAAAAGTTTCGGCCTCATCTTTTATGAACTCATTTCAGAATTCTTTCTTGTTTCCCGCCTTCTTGTGGGTCTCTCTGGTGGCCTCAGGGCTGACCTTGCCATGTCTTATTGGTAATCTGTGGCGAACATAGTTTTGTACCTAAAAAATTGTTGGCTCTGGGCTTGGATTGGAGGCACCAAATCCACTAGTGTTGTTTAATCCACGGGGTTTTTTTTCCTTTTGTCGCTCACAGTGCCATTCTATTGGGATATAAATTTGTTCTTGTGTTTATCTTGTTAATAAAGAAATCAGGCTGAAGTTAAGCCAAAAATCCTCGTTTACCTGTGTCTTTTCTCTCATTTTTCTAAATTTCCAAAAAACAAAGGTTGAATTGGTGAGTAATATGATTCAAAATATTTACCTCAAAGTAAACTAATATCGGACAATCTTTTGTCATCTATAAACCAATCCAAAGGTACAATGTCGGTCATAGACTGGGATGTTTTCATCCATTACATTATTCTGGAACTCTTTTTACTTTTAGCACGCTACCAGATCCTGGTTTAATCCTGACCTCAGTGGTTGCTTCGGGCCTGGTTGTTAAGTAACCAGAACCAGGGGGAGCCAGTGACAGATGGCCAACCCTGGAATTGTAGCAATTGTTGGTCTGAAATCCTGGTGGGGCTTTCCCATCACCTGAGATCTGGCTGGCACTGAGGGAACTGGCCCAGCAAGGCCCCTCACCCCACGGTCGGCCCACTGTCAGGCAAACAGTAAGTTATTTTTAGACTGGCCTGCCAGTTCAAGTGCTGAAGCACCCTAATGGAAAACCCAAATGCCAGTGGCACTGATGTTGGTATGACGATTATGGAACTAGGAAGGAGTTCCGCCATTAAGTACCCATGAACCATGATCGTGTATAAGAACCTAGCAAAATACCAGATGAGAATGGCCAAAAGCCCCGAGGGATGTTTAAATAATGATGGAAAGGGAGGTTTTGTTTTAAGCAAAAGAACTTATATCATGTAAAGGGTTTTTTTTGGAAAGATAGAAAAAGAAAATTGACCAATAATTTACTCAGTGCAATGCAACAGATTAAATGGTATTTGATTGTTAATTGGTCAAAACAGGGATCAGGTCCCTTAAATTTGACTAACTTAGCGAATTTTGGGGGATGGGGCGGATAATCCTAATTGTAACTGACATCAAAGGATTTGGCAGCAGGCTGAGTCACTATCAGTTTAGCCGCAAATGACTGGACCAAGGCTTAACTGCATTTTTATCAGTTGGCATGATGGCGTCTGACCCAAAGATCAATGGGAATTCCCCAGGGCCACCCCACATAGGGGTGGTCCCAATTGGTTGGAAACAGGTTTAGGATGCACAACCCGCTTGTGCCCAGTCGCTGGGGCATTCATTTGACCAAATGAGTTAGGTCAAACACATCTCTCATTACATTAGATAGAGGTTTTAATTTATCTGTGAATGACCCCAAAAGGTTCCATTTGCTCATCAGAGATCATCTCCATGATTTTTAAGAGTGTTTGGCGTCAGCAATTGTACTGCTACCTGAGTCAAAACCATCATCAATCCCGGCCAATAATTCAATATTTGTCCCTTCTTGACTATTAGGTTTCCAATCGTTGGGCTTCATTACCGTTAGTTTTGGACCTTCCTCTTCAATTCGGTGATCTTGACGCAGATTTCCTCAATCCAGCGGAAAAGTTTGGAAGAGGTGAGTGCAGGTACTGGGGAGAATCCTAAGAGGGAGTGCTCTTACCCAACGCTTATCTACCACATGAGTGAGGTTGCCCTGGGTGACAAGGGGTTCAGCCGCCCTCTTAGGATCCTTCTTGTTTGGGAATGGTAAAATCGGCCAATCTATGCAAAGGGGACGTTCCCCTGGGCTTACACCCACCCTGTGGGGGATAACCACCCAGCAACGCTTTGGGCGTGTTTCCCCTCACTGGGTGGAATGGCTTTTACATTCCAGTTCTGGCTCCATTTTTATCTCAGAAGCCCTCATGGTGGTTGCCTCCAGCTATGAGCACCCTCTTGTGGGGGATCTTTCTTAGCGGAGTGGATTTAACAAATGTGCTTAACTTACTGTTACATTTTGACTTGAGATTTTTAGAAATCCAAATCATGAGTTAAAAAGAATTCTGGGTCTTGAAGTTCATTCAGGCTCGTTGCTGGGCTGTGCCCCTCTAGAGCTATTCTTTATACTATTAGGGGCATAAACAATGGTGTGGGAGGGGCCCCCAGGAAGGGCGACCTTTTAAGGTTGTGCTCACACAATTTCTGAACTCAGTTAAGAATTCTCTTTGTCATTTCCTCCTCATGTGGGTCTCTCTGGTGACCTCAGGGCTACTCTTGCCTTGCCTTACCTGGTATCCCACGGCAAACCTAGATTGATATAAACAAAAAGTTGATATTTAGCAGTGTTTTGTTCACTAATGTACTCTGTTTTTTCTTGTGTCATTCAAAGTACTATGTTATTATGATTAAATTTGTCAGTGTGTTTATTTCATTAATGAATAAAACAAGGCTAATTTTGAGGTCAAAATCCCCGCTTACCTGTGTCATCTTTTCTTGTCTTGATTTTCTTTATATCTAAGGTTAAATTAGTGAGTACGTGGAGTCTAAACTCTTACCCTGAGGGAACCACATATCAGGCAATCTTTCGCGCCAATTTTGGATCCACCAATCCTAAGGCAAGACAGCGGTCAAAAACTGGGACGTTTTCAATCATTACACCACCTGGATCCTCTGATGACCTCTGGAAGAAGCCTTCCTTTCAGACCCATAATTGGGCGAATATAAACTTATAAAACAAATTGATTTCTCTGAACTTGACATTACTATCACTGCTCTTTCTGGAACCAATACCCTTTTGACCAACACCTTAACCTTGTCTGCCCACCTAACCAAGGTACTCCTTTTGGTTTCTTCCCCTCCCTCTTCCCCTCTCCTAAGAAGAGTCTGAGTCTGGTTGATCCACTAAATTAAAGTAAAATGATTGTTTAATAGGGAATTGGTATGAAAAAATCTTCTAACCAGGTTTGGATTTAGTCTCAGTGAGGAAGCTGATATATATCCCATGTTGCTGCATCTGTGTTTCACTCGCTTCCTCTGCATGAGACATTCAGACCCTGTGCGTTAGCAAATTTAGCCCTTATTACCATAGGCTTAAAACCAAAGAGGCTTTGGAGTTAGGATCCGGGGCCCTCTTCCACTTCCACCTCCTCTGGTTTAGCAGGACCATGCTTCTTCCTCCCCTTTCCAGTAATAAACTGGGGTGATGGTGGTGGCTTCTCAGTCACATCACCCACCGGAAACTTAGCTTTTCCAGGGTCCTTGACTGTCCCTTCTCTTTGTTTAGAGGCATTGGGTCAGAAGGCTCTTTCCCACTATTGCTTGCAGGCAGCACCCCCTTCCTCCACTTCTTCCCCTATGATCATAGCGCACTTGACCCATCTACATCCATTGTGGTAACTCACGTCTTTCTCGTTTGTTTGATGGAGAAAACCCCATCTGTTTGAGAGGCGAGATGTCCCATAATGTCCTTTTCCAGATTGGGACAAAGCAAACCTAAGCTCAATTCTAGCCTAACAGCTTCCTGCGCCTTCCAGAACCGCTTTGGATATATACTTACCTTCCTGGGACTTTTCAGCACCTTGGTCAGCCTCTGAATTGGCGTTGCCAGCCGCAATTTCCTTTGCTTTGGTTGACAACTCAGCTAGCTTTGCTAACATCTTTTGGAGAGCTAGCTTCTCTTTCTCTGTGGGCACCACAGGTGGCACCCACTATCTAGGCCATTAAGTTTGGTCACTGCTGTGGAAGATTTAGCCTGAGGACATTTAGCTCGGCGTGTCCCTTCATGCCACACAAGAAGCACCTGTCCAGCGGCACCACAGGGACATTCCAGATCCCCACAGTAACTAATGAGGCAACTCCCTGTATGACTTCAAGATTTTTGACTTTAAAACCCAGTCCTCAGATCCTACAGTGAGCTTTTCAAGCTACTATCCTTCTGCTTCAAGTTTTTTACCAATCTGTTCTTATTTAAGAAGATCACTCTAGCTAAATCCTTTCAACTCAGACATCATGGCCCCTCTTGTGCCAACAGGTGACACGTCCCTCAGTATGAACTTCTGGTCTTGGTGCCAATGTCAGGACATACGGTCTCCTCATTCTAGGTGCTCAAACTGAAAGCCAAAACCTGTTCCTTTTGAAGCTTAGACTGGAAAGTCATAAGTTTCAACCCGGGTGCCAAAAGTGAAATATGAAGTGGGGAGAACTTGAACACCTCATTACGTGGCCCATAAGCATTTCAGACCATGCAGTCTTCACTTCCATAGCGTAAACCTTTTTGAGGTTCTCCACCATGCTTGCCATCAAATTTTTTAAGGGCCATAGTCCCCACTCTAAAAAGCTTGGCTCTGACCCAAATCCATTTGCAGCCAACATTGTTCAGGAGTCCGGAGCCTTCTGGGAATTGGGGTCATGCCCACTGTTGATTTTTATGCGGTTGATCTATGTTTTGTTTTATAATGGAGTTTGACTCTCCGGGACCTTTTTGTGCAGGAACATTACAGCCCTTTTAGATCAATCCATCAATTTTGGTAAAGGAGTGCTCTCGCCTTTTGTTCACCAGTGTAAGCCCACATAAGTACTGGTGGCTATCCAGGTTTCAGGCCTACCTAGATAACCGCAGTATATATAGTAGTCAGGTTTACAAGTACCTCCAATCAGGATTGCCCCACCATTGTCACTGAGACCTGCTTTTGCAGCACCCCGCATCGTAGGAGAGTAGTGTTACAGATGATATGCTTGACTCTTGCCCCCCTTCCAGGCCATATTACCCCCCAATGGAGGGGAAGCACCCATAAAACAAATTTGGATCTAGTCATTAGCTTCTAAACATATTTCTTTCAGGACAATACTGGACCCTTCTGTGATGCTTCTCTGGGTTCTGGTGTTAGCTACTCACCCATGTTTGCACAGGCTTTTCTTGGTCATGCCATGCAAAGGCCTCAGCTTACCCTACCTAGCTCTTAAAAAGTGAGAACTTGTTTGGCAGGTAGGCGAAAGCAGGAGCATTTTAGCATAGCTTTGCATAAATATTGAAGTCAGTCAGGTGGTAAGTTTTAAAATCCTTTTAGGTTTTGTTTGATTTTTTATAGAAATAAAATTCTATGATGCTAGCAGTTAAATCATAAACTATTAGTAAAAATTAATGATAAAGTTAAGAAAAGATTCAATTTGAATTAAAGCAGTTTGAGAGAACGATTTGGTCTTGAGGGTACTTGGCTTTGTGCCTGAGCTAAGATTTGGCTTACCAGTCGCCTCAGCTAAGGAAAATTTATTAAGCACCCAATCATTTAGTTTTTCTAGCCTGATTTGAGCTGCTTTGATCCTCAGCAGAGGAAGACAAACTTGGCGACAAAGCATATGGTTTTGGTGGGGCATTTGAGCATCTGTAAGCCTCAGCATCAGAAAGCACAATGGGTGGCAGCCATTTGGTTCAACTTTCAATTTGTTCATCAAGAGGCTCCAACTCAGCCAAAAAAAATTTAAGCTCAAGATTTTTTGGGCTTTAGCATTGGTAACATCCAATTTGTCAGCTGCAGTAAACCCAAAGTTTCATTTTAATCTTTGGCAAATTGAACAGGAAAGGGCATCGAGGTTTTTGGTTTAGCTGTGACAAGCCCAAGTTTATGTAACTGATCCCAGGTTTTTCTGAAACATGTGAGCAGATTTTGCGGCGCTCTCTCAGGTGTTGCTCCTGCAACGGGATAAACATATTAGGAGCATAGCATCACAAATCATATCTTATCCTTCCTCTGCCACATAGTCATTTTTGAGGTTATAGTCAATGTCTAAAAGTTTTGGAGCAACTTTGGCGTAATCATTGATTTTGTCAGACTAATTCTTTACGTATCACATATTTTGTATACTTTTTTACATTTAACTTACTAAATGCAGCCATCTACATTTTATTTAGTCTTTGGATTAAACTATCCATGGCATTTATGACATCCAGGTAGATTTAAATTTCAGTCAAACAGCCAGCGTTAGATCCAGCTCATATTTTCATGGTAGGGAGCTTTTTTTGCTCTGTATTCATCTTATTTTTGGCTTCTGAGCAATTTATGTTTTTCCAGGGGTAATTGAAGGTTTCACAGTGTGAACTCAAAGTGCCCCTTTAGTGAGCTCCAGAGCTTAGGTTTTGGTAAATGAAATATGAATATAGTTTAAATAGGTACACGGAGATGCCAGAGTTGGACAACTTGGGTTGTTTTAAGATTGATTTAAATATTCTAACTCTCTTTGTGATGGCTCTTGCTGGCAGAATGAGCTTCTGAAAGGCAATGGCTAAGCATTATCACTTCAGTAAGGTCCACATTTATGGCAGCTATCCTGGGTCTCAGATGTTATTGCTATTATAGAGACTATGTGAACATAACATAAAATGCACGCTTTCAAAAAAGATTACAATTTAGAATATTTTTATTAAGTATAAATGTGGTAATATTAAAGTACCAGGAGAAAATAGGGATTGTGATGAGAGATATGTGAATATTACGTGTAAAGGGTGGAAGGATAAAGGAAATGCAGGAGGTGATGGCATACTCCAGGTCCAAAGATGGAGTAAATCAGGATTCATTATTGAAGGCTGGACAGAGAGCAATAATGGTAACACAGATAAGTGGCACCCATTATCTGTAATCAGAAATACAATGGGTATTAAGGTATAATGTAGCACAAGGTGGTTAAAGGGAGTTAATTGAGGAGTTAACCATTTAAAATAGCTTCAAGCTTAATTTCAAGATGATTTTAAGTTTTTTGGGAACTCATTATATACCATTAGCCAGTGGAGTACTAATGAGGCGATTTATTATGAATTTGTTGGGTCATAAACTTGGCGTTACTATGGGAAATCTCACGGTGCTAAAAATTATAAGATTATCAGTTATTTCAGGACTTAGGCCTGATAAAATAATAGTTGATATATAATAATGCGTTCAGGAATTAGGCCCAATAAAGCATTGATTAATAATTAAATAATGTTTTGGGGACTAGGATGAGAAAGCATTAATTTATAATTGAACTATCAATAAATGTAAACTTAAAGAAGGTAAAAAAACAAATGGGTAATCATAAGTTGAGACTTCTTCTAACCTAGTGAGAAGACCAACACGGGGTGGTGTGTTTTATTAGAAGAAAAATTAAAAATTCTAGGGCAAACTTTACTACTGTATATAACCAAAAAAGTTACCTTTTTGAAGTAGGAGAAACAATCATATCATTCTAGTATATGTGTATTGAATCAACCAATTAAGTATCATCAGACTGAACAACGTTTTAAAAGCAACATGTCAATATAGGAGTCTTGAGAAAATCTTTTAAGGGAGCAAAGGCCGTTGGTTTCTAATGTCAAAGAGCTGTGTATTGTGAAAAAATGGCTTTAATTTTTAAAATTACTGAATATCTGTATGCTGAAGTCCATGCACCATGTCAGAAATGGAGAACTGAACAATATGTTGTTCCTAGATTTTTGGTTATGGTCATGGTGAGAATAAGTTACTGTTTGCTACCTAATGGATAAATGAATACTATAAAATAATTAAGTAGTTGATATGCTCAGTTAACCCCTACCAATGAACTTTTATCCTTTAATGAGTTTTGGTCCGCTGAATGGGATGAATTACCAGATTACCAAAATCCAGTTCAATTTTTGCCATATATTATCTGTTATGAATTATGGTATCTCAAATGATCAGAAAACCCAGCTCTTTAATTTATTTGAAAATTTTCTGAAGTGTTTTTAAAAGACATTTATAACATGAGATGCACCAAAGATAAAGTTCATAAAATTGTTGTTGGGATCTGATGCTGATTCTAATGTGGCCAATTCAACGTTCATGGGAAGTCAGCTATAGTTGCCAATTGTTATAATTTTTGGTGATATAATTGCTATATGGCAAAAGAGTTTGCATAATGTCAAGCCCACTGAACAATTGGACGTAAAATATGAAGTGCCAATCCTCAGAAAGCACTTAATATATAATAAATTAGGGTACAATTGCCCCAACAACAAATTTTTATTAAACTAGATGTTTTATCAGCAAATCCTCTCTGCTCCTTTCTCACTTCTCTACTAACAATCCTCCTCCTTCAATAGTCCCATCTCACTTATATATCAGAAACTTTAATGGATACCGCTCCTTTGGCTTAGACTATTTAGTTCCGCCATATTCTCATTGGCTCTGGCATAGCATGATATTCTTATATTCCCTATCGCCTTAGTTCAAGGTGATCTACTAAATATAATTATATTTTGACATCGCCTTATCACCTTATTTAGAGAAAAACTTTAATTACCATTTCTGACTTAATATCGCCTCATACCAAGGTGCTCAGATATTTGTACATTAGTATCATGGTTGGCAGATTCCAGCTAATCTGCCGTAGCTATTCAGGGCTTATCATCCAGTCATATCAGAATCTCAACATTACCTACCCTTTCAAAAAACAATAACTCTCATATTTTTTATATGCCTGGAGGAACTTTGCATGACTTGGTCAATAATCCTATTGATTATGAGGTCCTTGATAGTATAGGCGTTGACACCTTCTTTCACAATAATTTTAAATGGACCAATCCAGATTCTGGCCAATTTATGCTTTCTGATCAAACCCACTCTGGACATGGAATAGAGCCAGCTCTCCATCCTTGAACTGAGATAGTCTAATACCACTTCTGATTGCGGCCTGATTCCTTATCTTCTTAGCCAGTCTGAAGGAGTACGCTTTGGCTTGCAAATAAGATAAATGTGTCAGCTAGGGTCTTAAAATAATGTTGGGGATTTATTACGCTGGTATCTTCTACACAGGCATATAACACTGCCAGAAAATCAGGGTGTCGTTCATATAGTAATTAAAATCAGCTCTTCCCCATGTCAGAATGATAATTAATATTATAGACGAAAATTGGTGGTGGAATTGAGGGAACTCTAATCTGAAGGTTGATCCGCTACAAATTTATGGAGTATGGTCACTAAAGTCCCATTAACTCGCTCAACCATATCTTTAGACTCAGGGTGATATGGGGTCATCAAAACCCCAAGGATGGCCATAAGTTCATTCAGTTTTGGTAGGATGTGGGAGGTGAAGTTAGTTCTGTTAATTTATAAGGTTGAACTGAGGGCAGCCATGTCACTGGACAATACATTCCATTATAATCTTGGCCATTGTGACCGTCCAAAAATCTTTTATTGCCCATGCTTTCACTCACCTATTCAAGTGGTCGATTACCACCAAAATGTATTTGGATTGGGTAGCTCCCGTTGGAAGAGGGCCAACAACATCAAGGGAAATCGTATGCTAAGCAAAATGTTGTTTCATTAACCAACATGAAGTCTTCTGGTGAAATAGCCTTTCTACTTGGCTTTTGTGGCAGAAAGAGATTGTTTCAAGCACATCAAAGCTCATGCTTTCCAAGTAATACCAAGGCCACAACATTCCAATGTCTTGCGCACTCTGTCATTCCTGACTGCCTTATGTGCGCTCATAATAATGCTATTCCATGCTGAGAGTCGTGGGAAGTTCAACGTAGAATATTGAATCCGTTTGTAAAACTTCCCATTCCGCTGGAAGGTATTGGCTTGCATCTCATTTAAGTCCTTTATGACTTGAGGTGGCTCATCATCCTATTTTCCGTTGAGCATCTTATCATAATCATATTTATCAATCTGCTGTGACAGCAACTGTTGGAAATCTTGACAAGCATTAGCATTCTTGTGTTTTGCTCAAGGTCAGTGGAGGATCTCAAAGTCATAAGCCTACAGTTTGAGGGCCCATCGGGCTAGGCGCCCTTCAGGCTCCTTGAGATTCTACAACCTGCTTAATGAAGCATGATTCATTATGACTACAAACTTCACTCCATGAAAGTACACCCTAAATTGCTTATATGCATAGATCATTACAAATCACTCCCCCTTGGTCACAGTATAATTATGCTCATGTCAGTTCAGGTTCCAACTACAGTACGCAACGAGGGGCTCCTCCTCTTCCTCATCTTTTTGTAATAGGACCGCCCCAAAGGCAGAAAGGAATGCATCCATATGGACAAGGATCTTTATCAAAATTAGATAGCGTAGCACCGGTGCACTGACTAATGCCATCCAAAGGATGTCAAAAGAGCATTGTTTATGTTCAGTCCATTTGAACACAGCATCCTTTTTAACAGCTCAAATAACGGTCCTCAATACAACTGAAGTTAAGATGAAGCGTAAGTAATAGACCACCATCCCCTAGAATAACTGTATTTTCCATTTACTGGTCAGTGAAGTCATTTCTTAATAGCTTCCACCTTGGCCAGTTGAGGTTTAAGCCCCTTTGCGTCTGCCACAAACCCTAGGTACTCAAGCTGGTTTTTGAAGGAGTGGCATTTTTGGGATTTTTGATTTTGTGTTGGACGTGGCCAGCTGTTGGAATACCTCCTCCAAATGGTTACTGCTCCAGAAACGTCTGAGAGAAGAAATTGATATTATATAGGTACATGAGAATGCATGACAGCTTCAAGTTGCCAAGGATAACGTCCATTGCCCGTTGGAATATAGCCAGGGCGTTACAAAGCCCTTGAGACATATGGGTTGGTTGGAAAATTGCAAAAGACGTGATAATGGCACATTTCTCCTGTTCCACAGCGGGAAACTCAATTCTAATAGCCTGATATCAAATTTATTGCTGAAAAATAGCAAGCTCCCCCAACTGATCCAGGGTATTATCAATCCGTGATACTGAGTATGAATCTTTTTAGTAATGTTGTTGAGCTTTAGGTAGTCTATCACTACCCAGTTGGTAACATTCTTCTTTTTGACAATTAGAACGGGCAAAGCCCACATACATAGTGGTGGTTTCAGCATATCTTGCTCCAGCAGTTTTTAAATCTCCTCTAACATGACTTACTCAGCTGCCCTAGATCAGCAGATTGGCTGAGACCTGGTGAGGGGATGATTCCCAGTCTCTAATCGATGGACAACCCCCATGCGCACCCTAAATTGTGGTTGTCAACAGCAATAATCTCCTTATAATTTTGAAATAAAGCTATAACATAATCCTTATGATCTTCTGATAAATCAATTAAATTCTTATTTGGTACCACCACTAGTACACCAGGCTGCATCTCAATGGATAGGCCTAAATTCATCCAGCAACCCAGACTCGTGCACTTAAAGGACCTCCTCAACTTGGGTCAAGTGTAAATATGCCATTATTTGATGCTGGCAGATTTGCATTAGTTCGTTTTGTAGAAATACTAGCAAAACCTTGATCTCCCCATGTCCCAGAAAGGTAATGCCTGGCGTTGGATTTTAGGCAGGTGCTATGCTCGCAGGTGCATTTTTTAACTAAATTCAAACAGATATATGCAGGAGTAAGTTGTTCTCTACTGCGGGATACCTATATAGGGGTTATTGACCACTTGTAATAAAAGTATTAAAATTGCGATTTAAAAAAAGATTGAATTTTTAAGCTTTTATTAGTTGCAATAAGGGAACGAGAAAAAGAACCCTCTTGAAAAGTTGTTACTTAGCATTTAAAATGTTGAGGCTCGAGAATTAGATTGCTTAGTAAAGTCCAAATTAGGAATATTGAGATTTGACCTAATGGAGCTTGGTAGACTCACCTCACTTTTAGAGAACAACTGATGGATGGTGATGACAGGTAGGATAGATTAGTGAGGTAAGGTTTGATATCCTCTCAATCATTTGTGAGAAAATATTTGCACCTTGTAAGGCCCCCTCCAACCCTATAAAAGGGGACGGTCGCCACGGTGTAAGTTGAACTAAATTTGTTGTAAGATGGGGAGGGACCTCATAATGGCTCCCTTTATTCTGCCGCACATTAAGTGCAATCTGACTACCTGAACTTGTGTTATTTGACCAAGTTGTAATAATAAAAGTTCTACCCCAAGTTGAGAGGTCTATTGAAAATTGACCAGGGTCTTTTGGCTGATATTATTGATTTCTTCATCAAAACACTCTTTTTACAATATTGGCTTGTATTTGCCAACATTACCCCTCAAGAGTGTTAGGGGTGAATAACGCCGCAAGAACTGGCATGGACACAGCTGAAAGTGAATCCAGAAGCAAGGGATTTAATATAGTACTCATTCCCTCGCTTATATGTGAATAAAATGAGCCTTCCCAGATAGAACCAAGCTTCATATTTCTAGTAGTGATGCTGTTTTGGTAATACAACAACAAGTTGGATACTTGGAAGGAAGGGAAGGGCCTGGTGCTCATTAGATGCTTGACTTTCTTTAGTGACCTTATTACCCAAGTTAGTCATAGCCTCTGCTTGTAGTTGGATGATGTGCTGGGACAAATTTTCATGGCTTGCTCTGGGTCAGATCTGTCAGTGAAAAAGTCTTTGTCTAGTAGGGCCAGTACCCCAGGTTCCCAATTATACAACACACAGAAAGGGACATCTTGAGGATGCAATAGTAGCTAATATGGTAGGCCATGAGAATACTGGGTAAATAGAGATACTAGTGTAGAGGGTCGGTGATAGCCATTTTAAAGAGTATAGAGACTAGGTGTCATGGGAATGGCAGAAGAAGTTTAGACCGGCCTGCCAGTTGGGATGTGTGAGCACCCAAAAACAAGCCAGAATGCCAGGGGCATTGCTGACCGTGTGACTTGATATGGAGCTGGGAATTGTGATACAACGAAGTGGTGGCGTAGCAGCAGGGTAAGGAGTATCCCAATGGCGAACCACACTGAACCCATCCCAAACTCAGCGGTTCCCACTGCATGTGGTGGGATTGCTAGGATAGTCTAGACGAGATTCTTGGCTTGAGTGGCCAACTCATCGGGGGCAATATGGAGATTGATTCTCTCTTTCCATTGTTATACATAGGGCCATAAGATCCCCATGTATTGATATCGGAAATTAACAAGAGTGGGGTTGTAGGACCAAAAGTATCGGGCTCGCTGGGCCCAATCAGTGATAGAGGGAGCCTTGGTGACCAAAAGAATTGGTAATGCCTACCCAGAGTGCGGGGTGATGGACCACCATGGAAATTCCATCTGGGATGCAGTATAGAGGGAAGATAAACAAATAAAATTTTTTTGGTAAAATGTTATTGGGAAAGGAAAGTAAGAAAATAGACCAACAATTTTCTCAGTGCCATGCAACTGATTAATTAGTGGTTGATTGGGTAGTGACAAGGTGGGGTCAGGGCCCAACAAATTCAACTTAACTGGCACATTGTTTGGGAATGGGGGGCTTATTCTTTGAGAACCAACATTGCAAAATTTTGTGGTGTGCCGAGTCTCTGTCAGTTTGACCTCAAACGTCTGAACCAGGGCTCAACTACATCTCTGACAATTAGCACAATGGCATTTAGCCTGACAGGTGACAGGAATCCCCCAAGGCCATCCCTTATAGGTACAGGTCCATTTGGTTGGGAACGGGTTCAGGACAGCCAACCAACCCAGACTCGGTCATTTAACCGTTCATTTAGTCAAGAGTGGCATATCAGGCGCAGCGCCCAAATTACTATCTGAGGGCTTCAAACTTACATCGATAGTGCCCAATATTTGTTCAACTGGTCTGGAGATTGAATTGGAACCATCAGGTGATCTGGCCGATATCTCATCCTTCATGCTTTTACAGCCATTCAAATTTTGCGCATCAGCCAGATTGCCAGCCAAATTAAATCTGACCAATTTCAAATTGATAAACTTGGCTCAGATTTTGCTAATTCCCTGCAACAGTTCTGCCGAGGTAAGTGTGGGTATTGGGGGTGGGATCCGAAGTGGACGAGCTGTTACCCATCGCTCATCTACTACGTGAGTGAGGTTGCCCTGAGTGATGAGGGGTACTGCCATCCTCTTCAGTATCTTCTTATTCAGGAATGGGAAGATGGAGCAATTGAGAACCAAAGGACGTTCCCCAAGACTTACACTAGGGTTCCATTAACTCTTTCTACGGCACCTTTTTAAATGGGTTATAGTGGGCTGAGATGAGTTGTTGTGTTCCCAAGGAGTTGGCGAGGAGCTTTACTAATCAGGAGTTTAAGTTCTAATTTTCACAAAGGAGAACCTGGGGGCAACTATGCAGAGTGAAATTGTACTGATGTAAGAATGTGGCAGTGGCTTTTGCAGTCTGAGCGTGGAGAGCAACAGCTTCAACCCATTTGGTAAAATGGTCAATTCCAACTAAAGTATACCGATTTCCTCTGGTAGTCTGAGGGAGAGGACATACCACATCCAAACTTATGGTGTGGAAATGTTGGGGCGTTGTAGGTTGATACTATTCTGGGTCTTGAAGCTGGTTTATTTTTTTACAGTTCAGACAGGCATCCAGGACCCCAGATATAGTCTCCATGATGCCCCTCAATAATATCGCTCTTTACTCCACTCATAGGTTTTTCAGACTCCGCCATGACCCATGATACTGTGGGAATCCATAATTGTTGGTACACGCTCAAATGGCCGGAATAAGGCAACCAGTTTACTCCTACTTTATTGTATAACTTCCCTCTCTCCACCTTGGCGTTGCGAGAGTGCCATGCTAGCATCTTTTGTACTGGCTCATCTTCATCAACCACTCCTCAGGAGACATTAAGTGTTCATGGAACCTCTCTGCTTCGCTATTGCCAAGATGTAAGTCAGGAAGCCGTGTCAACCCATCAACGTTCATATGACACATTCGAGCTTGATGCTCAATGGTCATAAAGTAGTGCTGGAGCTTAAGAGCCCAGCGAGCCAACCGCTTAGTGGGATCCTTCATAATTTTGTAACCACTTCAAGGATGCATGATCATTAATGACTTTGAATGACGTCCCATATAAGAAGAGTTGGTAGTGTTTGACAGAGAGCAAGATGGAAAGACAATCCTTTTCAGTGACGCTGTAGTTGCGCTCAGCTTTTGAGAGCATCTTACTAAAATAAGTCACATGACGATTGACCCCATGTACATCCAACTGATCCAATATAGCTCCAACAGCGTAGTCAGAGGCATTTGTTAACAACATGAAAGGCTTGCATAGTTAGTGTTACAAAGGATAGGCCTTTTTTGCAATAGTTCCTTCAGGGTCTCAAATGTAAATTTTTGCTCAGCACCCCACTGCAAGGGGTGTTCTTAGCTAAGAGACTTACAAGGGGCTCACTGAGCTGGGAAAATTTGGGGATGAATTGATGGTAATACCCCATCATGCCCAAAAATGCCTGTATATCGTGATGGGTTTTTGGGCGCAGAATTTTGGTATTGCTTCCACCTTGTCTTATGGGGCTGAATCCCATATTGAGAGAAAACGGGTTATAGGAAATCCAATTTCTTTTGTAAAAAAGTACACTTGAAGAGCTTCATCTTGACTTTAGATGCCTTTAAGCATTGGAGCACTTCCTTTAGATGTGTAAGGTACTCGTTAAAGGTCTTTATGAATGCTTTGATATCATCAAAATAGACAATCACAAAGCTCAGCTTGAGATCCTGAAGGTATGATCAAATGCTCGCTGATTAGTGGCAGGCGCATTGCATAACCACTGAAATAATTGAGTGGGTTGAAAAAGGCCCTCACTATAGATAAGGGCGCGATTCTCCTGACCATGTGGAAAAAGGTCCATATGCCAATACCCACTAGCCAAGTCCATAGAAGAAAAAAACTTGAGGCCGGAGAGCTGGGCTAGAGTGTCATCAATACTAGGGATAGGGTAGTTGTCCTTATTGTTGAGGTTGTTCAGCTTAAGGTAATCCATAACAACCAGTTGACCTCCATTTTCTTCTTTATAAGTAGAAGAGGAGATGACCTAGGGCTTTGGGGTCGGCACCACCAACCAAGAGTCCAACAACTGTTTTAGCTCCGTCCGCATCTGTAGCTCTCAACTTTTGAATTACAGTAGGGTTTGGAGCAGTTGGGAAAAGCTTACCCAACGTCAATGGTATCCATCCAACCCTTCATATGTCTGTAGTCATTATCAGATTTAGAGAAGATATTGCTATTGGACTCTAATAAGCTATAAACTTTATTAAGCTCTGCAGGGGTTAGATCATCAGAGATATGAACAGTGGGCAGAGTCATATAGATTAATAACAGGTAGGCTCATATCCGCCATAGACCTGATACAATGAACTTGTTGAATGTCCTCAATAGGGACCAGCAGGCCAATTCCGATCTCCTGATGCTTCTTGATGACCATATCCTTATTGGTGATATTTACCAACAAGAGATTGATTGGTCGCTGATAATCTGAGTCTAGAACACCTTGCAAGTCTCTAGGCTCAAGAGGGCTAACTCCGTTAATGCTGATTAAGTGTAATAGACATTTTTGGGGGAAATGTAGAATAATTTTCGTGTCAAATACCCTTTGTTAACCCGCCTTTATTACTACCTCTTCTGATGCATAGAAAAGGATACCCTGTAGGACGTTCACTGATTTGGGCATCTTTTTTGTATTCCGCCCACCCATGGTGTAATTTAGGGATAAGGCGGAAGAGGGATACTCAACTGTGCAAGCATATTCCTCTTTATTAAGCTCTTAATTGGTCAGAATTAGAGGAAATTCATAGTTGAGAAGGGAGAGATAACCCTGATTTAAGTTAATAAATTCTTCAAATTCGAGCATGAACTGGGTACCAATGATTCGATTATAGGTTTTGTTTTTCAAGGCCACCGCTGAGGCCAACAAGATGATTATCCAAAAACGAATGGGTAGAGAAGAGTAGGCTCTGATGACACAAGTGTTGTTTGTCCCCACAGTTCCAGACTCTTGTGTATAGTCAAGGTCAGGGGCTAGCTTAATTTTTTCATAAGTTTGGATGATACAACGTTCACAGGGGACCCAGTGTCGAGGATAGCCCTAACTCATACTCCATTAACAACGACCTCCACTTTAGTTATGGTTCCACTAAATTTAGGGGGAGAGAGCGAGGACCTCTTTTTTATGGAGAGTAGGGGCGAATCATTTGAAAGTTTTAGGGTAATTTACTCTTGATAGACTTCAGGGTGTGCATACGCTGGGTGGATCATATCATCATGGCAATGTGCTAGTCAGTATCACTGGCAGTGTAAATAATCTCAAGACCCCTCAACACTTGTTGGAGATAAGTTTGAGGGGGATCCTAGCCTAATCCACCCTCTCTGGGTTCAATTGGTCAGGTGTTTCTACTTCACTGGGGCTCCTAAGTCATAATGTATGACATCTTCACAACCCCTTCAGATTCGTCATCAGAGGATTCTCAATGCACTTCAGGGAGCCCATAGGGTGTGAGTTATATTCAGGGCTACCCTTAGGGCAAGTTATGTCCTGAGGTTGCCCCATTGTATTAACTTTTGAGTGGAAATGTTAGATACTATTTATTTTAATTTAGGCCTTGAAAATGATAGGTTTGGGTTGCTCCATGGCCATATATTTTTAGAGAGGTAAAGCTAGAGGAGATGTTGATGGGGATACAGGTAGCGCCTTAGTGGGAAGTGACACTTAAGACACTTTGGAATATTGCTCTGAAAAAGGATGGTATCAATTCAAAGTGATAGCTAACTCTTCCAGTTGAGCTTTAATAGTGTAAGTTGAAGTTGAGTGCTGCCCGTCACTACTAGTATACTCTGCCTTTCTTCACAGGGGGGAAGAGAACCTCGTTATGGCAGCTCTGTGGGAGCAGATTTACAAAGGGAGACAGATATAGAAGTGGATGGAGGAACTATAGTAGATTCTCACCTCAGAACTCATTGCGTAGTATCACTTTCATAATAGTCATCCACCGCTAACTAGGCCTCCTTATTATCCCTTATATTTTGAGAGCGCTTGATTGAATAATAATACAGCTCCAAAGAGGTATAAGACGTTTTAACAGCTAAAATAGCAGCTATGGCGTCATCTTAAGGTAGCATTTTTACCAACAACAAAGGTTAATCTGCAATATAAGATTGTTCAACAAAAGAGGGGATCAATTCTCCCTCTTGTAGGCTAAGTTACACTAAGTCCTTTTTTCCCCTTTGTTTCGCTTTGTGTGGTGCCACATTACTCATTAAGCGTTTGCTTACCCTCCGCCCATGTGCTAAGGTCGACCATGTTGGAACCGTTATCTTTTGAACCATACGACTCAAGAAAGGGAGGATGTACCTGAGTTTTTGTTGGTCAGTCGCTTCTAACATCACTGATTTATTTACACACAGGAAGGATGCATTACTGCCCTTACCAGGTGAAATTTTTTTCGAAGAAGGGGTTTATGGATATTAGGGGAGGCCCCATAAAAGCCTTGGAAATAGTGCTGCTCAAACCTTTTAAGTAAAGACAAAGCACTAGTTAGCAGTTGTTCTAAGGCAGCTAACTTGGATTCAGATGCAGTATCATGTTATAACAGGAGCTTCGTGATGTACAGGGCCCCCTGTAGTGAGCACCACTTACTAGATTTTAGGCAGGTGCTATGCTCGCAGGTGCATTTTTAACTTAATTCCAACAAATATTTGCAGGAGTAAGTTGTTCTCTACTGCGGGTTAACTATATAGGGGTTATTGACCAATTATAAAAGTACTAAAATGGCAAAATAAAAAAGATTAAATTTTTAAGCTTTTATTAGTTCCAATAAGTGGACAAGAAAAAGAACCCTCTTAAAAAGTTGTTACATAGCATTTAAAATGTTGAGGCTCGTGGTTCAGATTGCTTAGTAAAGTCTGAATTAGGGAATATTGAGATTAGACCTAATGGAGCTCGGTAGATTCACCTCACTTTAGGGAACAGTTGATGGATTGTGATGACAGGTAGGATTTATTAGTGAGGTAAGGTTTGATATTTATTCAATCACTTGTGAGAAAATATTTGCACCTTGTAAAGCCCCCTCCAACCCTATAAAAGGAGCCAGTCTCCATGGTTTATATTGGACCAAATTCTTTGTAAGATGGGGAGATCTTGGAATGGCTCCCTTGATTCCACTCCAAGGTTGGTACAAACCCACTGCCCAAACTCGTGTTATTAGCCCAAGTTGTACTAATATAAGTGCTACCCCAATTAGAGGGGTTCCTTTGAGAATTGACCAGTGTCTTTTGGCTGATATTCTTAATCTCTCATCCAATACACTCTTTTTACAATATTGGAATTGTAATTGACTGAAACCTGTAGCCACATGAGGCTAAAGCAGTGATCTCTGATAAGATCTAATCACTTCTCCATAGAGCCCATTTGTCATTTCCACCTTTAACTCAGTGTTTACTATTACTTGGTGTCTGGAGTTGATGGATATAGGCCCAGCAGCTCTGAGAGGCAGCCTTTCATATACATATATCTGCTGGTGGAGGGCTAAGGTCTTGCTCTTTAGTCTATGTTAGTTAATAGGAATTACCTCATCACTATATGCCAGGTTGATATGTCCCATGTGCACCAGATCCTTAGGTACTCACTAGTGATAACGTAAATTGGTATATGCTGCCCCAATACTTTATAAGTTTCTTCCAATATATCAGTGATAGCTCCAAAAGTGTCACATGAAAAAATTTTCAATTAACAGGTCATAGTTATTGTTTGGTATCACTATTGCTGGAGCTACAATGACAATTGACCCAAACTGTAAGGGTAGCACGTTGTACGCTCCCTCAAAGACCATGCTTTCCACTCCAGTACTCCCATATACCATTTAGTGATCTGCATCAGGCTTTTACGTCAACTTCGCCATCAACTTAGTGAAAATATGTTGACTGTGGCGCCCGTATCCATTTTAGCGTGTAAATGATTTTTTGCTGCAAAAATGTCACAGTATGTACATTTAGAATAAGAAGAATTTTGACTGTTTAATACGCGAACATTTAATGGATCTCTTTTCCCAAGGAAGTTTATAATCCCTTCACTGACTTTGGAATATTCTATGAAGATTGTTTCTACCAGCAGGGCGACGTTTACACCTTTCAGGGAGGTGCATCAGAGGCTGGGTCCAGCTCATCTGAAGAAACTGATCAAACATTTGATAGGCATATGGCATTGGTTGCTCCTGAGGTCCTTCTTCTGCCGTGGTCTTGGATTACACTCATTTCAGTACGTTTAACCTCTGACCAGCTGCTGATATAAAAACCCGTCAACTTATTAAGGGACTTCTGCCAAATTAAAACTACAATAGGTTCAGGAGGGAAGTTTGGGGTTGGAATAGCGGAAATAGAGGTCCCATCTCTTCTACATTCCATCTCTTCCCTGGTAGTGTTAATCCTGCTGTACGTAGTGGACCTGACGAATGGTGCAACTTTGGGCGAGGTGACCATGATGACCGCATTTAAAACAACTCACCCCATAGAGTCTGCGTCCTTGCTTATCATAAGATGGGGCCAGGCCAATAATTTGATTGTGTGTGATCAGAGTAACCAGGGCCGGTCAATATTTGGGATGTTGGAAATTATCATAAGCAGGTCTGGAGTAGAAATTGAACCTCTGGGGTAACTCAGCTAAGGGTGAGTTGCATAACTATAAGGCTGAGGGTTACTAGGTGGAATCTGAACTGGACAAAAGAATTCCCCCAAATAAGGAGGTCCAGCGACGATGGTGGTATAATTCCACTCTGTATTAGGTATAGCAAAGTCAGCACATAATCGGTGCAAAAACTGAACAACCTTGAAAAGGGGAGCGTCATCCTCCAAAATCAGAGTCATAGCATAGTAAAGCTCACAGTATGGCTTCGCCGCAGAGGTCATTGCAATGCATACATTAGATTTGGATAAACTCCCCACCCTAATTAGCATGTTGGCTTTCACTGTAAATAAGTCACAAAAATGGTGATGGTCTCATTATGCTGAAACATAATGGTCAAGAACTCCGCCTTCCTCTGTGACATCTCTGCGGTATCTCCAAACAACCTCATACAGTATCCTTTACTTCTTGGTATGTAAAAGAACTGCTTGAAAGGTAGCAGGTGACTTGGTCGGCACTCCCAACATCCAAGGCAGATTTTAACAACTTAGCCTTACGCCAAACTGGAAGTTCCTTCTGACATGAATTCAGAATGTTTGGGGAACTTGTGGATGTTTCCATTGCAATTAAACGTAGGTAGCTTGTCAATGCAAACCTCCTCTTCCTATTCGTAACTGAAAGCCTTAGGAGTGTACTGAGTATTTGATTAAGACCCATAGCTGAGATTTTGGCGATGAGCTGGATGGAAGGGTCAGCGGCTCTAGGGGTAGTTTAGGGATCTTCAGCGGACAGGACAGCCATTACATGTTGGTTTTATTAGTTTGAAACATATTCATCCCCAGAGCTGCCATTACAAGTTGAGCAGCTCACACTGCCTGCATTCTAGGTAAAAAGCGCCTCAGCTGGTTATCCAGTGTCATACTCGTCATAAAGTAATTTTTTTGAGCGGCCCCTTGTTCTTCCGCTTCCCAATGGGGATGAGGCGGTTAAAAGGTAAGTGTTAAATTCCGCTCTGTGCAGTGTAGTCTCTCAGTGGCATCATCAAGGCAATTGGTGAGCTTTCAGTTCTGTTTTCCCTGTATCTGCATCTGACTAACATCATTTTTAAGTTAATACTTTACGTTGTTACGCTCCTGAAGGAGCTCCTCACGTTTTTTGACTCTGTATTAGCAACAATCTTGATTTTATAGCTTCTGCAAGTGCAGCGATTTGGGAAAATTCCACTTTGGTGAAGGCCTGATATGTCATGGCGGTGAGAATTTTTGATTCTATTTGTGATTGTTCAATGAACCCCCTGTAGTGAGAACCACTGTTATAATTTTGGAGATACATTTTCTATACACTAAAAGAGCTTGAACAGGGTCAAGCCCACTGAGCTATTGGATGGACTATATGGAGATTACCTGTCCTTGGAACACAATTAATAAATATAATAAAATTGGGAGCAATTGTTTAAGAAAATTCTTTATGTAAATTTTATATTTTATCAGAAGATCCTCTCTGTTCCATTTTCACTTCTCTACAAACGATCATCCTCCTTCAATCGTCCCATCTCAAATATATATCAGCAACTTTTACTGATGCTGCTCCTTTGGCTTAGACTATCTGGTTCCTCCAAATTCTAATTGGCTCTGGCAGAGTATACTTTTCTTAAATTCCCTATAGCCTTATTAAAGGCAATGTACTAAATATTTTTCATATATCAAAATCCCCTTATCAACTTATTTGGAGGCGATCTGATAATAAACATCTTTAACCCAATATCACCTCATCCCAATTCGCTTGAATATTTGTACACTAGTATCATGGTTGGCTGGTTCTATTAGATCCGCCATAGCTATTCAGGGCTTATCATCCAGTTATATTAGAATCTCAACATCAGTATTATTGCCAAACTACTCAAACATGGATTGTTGATTCCTTCTTCAAGCTTATGACAAGTTAAGTCTTTGAGAAAAAAGATGGATCCAACTAAGCTGTTATTGATTAGTGTTGCTAAACAAAATAATAGAAGGGACTCACACCTTCTACTCCAGATAGATGTTGTTTTATTGCCCAAGAGGTGCTCATTTCTTTCAGCAATGGATCTTATTTTGAGGAACTTTTTAGAGTTTTCTACCTAATGAGGATAAGTGAATGTAAAACCATTATTTGCAAAGGATTATATCAACAACGCAATTGCCTCAAAATCTTTTCAATACACTGACTACATCTCAATGTCAATGGATGCTATGTTTAGTGATCTTAAATCGTTGTACATTATCATCTGCCTATATTATATCAATGTTTTAATCGCACTTTAACAGATCCATTAAACACTTGGAAGAGGTTGATATAAGATTATTAGCAGAAATTTTATGATAAAACCTCAGAAATCTCACTTCCTTAAGAAAAATTTACTTAAGTTTTATAAACGCCAATGGACTACAACCTCAAAAACTAAAATTGAGGGATATAATCCATGTCACCCCAAAAAATATTTGAGATGTGAAAGTATACATATTAATCATTGAATTTGATGTTAAATTAAAACTTTTTTCCCATTTTTGAGCCGTTTTTTCAACTGTTAAAGGATCCCAATAAAAGCTTTTCATGGAAAGAGAATGCCCAAAACTATTTTGATGAACATAAAAGTATTTAATCATGGAACTAATATTGCAGTATACAAATCTTTGATTGCCATCCATTATAAAAAACCTGCATATTTAATGTAATTGGTGCTATAAAAGGTCTGGTAGATGTTATTGCAAAGAACACCATTTATCTTATGTGAGTCAAACTCTAAGCAAGCAGGAGCAAAAAAACACTGACAGTGAGTAAATTCCTAGCAGTTCAGAGTATACAAATATGAAGTTCATTCTCATTTTTAAGAGAACATTTTTTCACTGAAATGGCTGCATAGTTGAAAAGAGCAGGAAGAGATATTAACCTGTTTGGCATTAAGATTAAAATAGTACAATATGAAGAATTTATATTAACTGGGGATTGTACAAAAAAATGCAGATGGTCTATCCCAATTACCAACGTAACTGGTTACCAAAGTGATGCCACTGATCTATATGAAAAAATGATTGCTTGAGATATTCTGGACCAACCATTAGAAAATCAGTAAGCTTCTATAAGTTGATGAAGAGCGATAAAGATTGTCAAAAGCCAACTGTTTGAAATCCTTGGGGGAAATCTTTTTGTTTATTAAATCCTTACTAACAAGCTCCAATTATCAATGCAGCCCATAAATTAGTAGGACATAGAGATCTACAGAAGTACTTAGAACATATCAAAAAATACTATTGGGAATACTTTAATCTTGATGTCATGGAAACTATTGCTTATTGTGCGATGTCCCAGACACACAGTCCTTATAAGAAAACAGCCTTTTTCTAACTAGTGGAGCCTGGTTTTCTTGGTAACAATTTTCTTTGACATAATAGGTTCCCTGAATATGATTAATGAAAAAAGAAAACACTTTATTATAGGTCAGTGATAATTTAAATACCTAGGTAAAATGCATGCAATAGCCAAATTTGACGCCAAAAGTACTGTCAAATTCATAATGGAGCGGTTGTCAAATCACTATAGTTGCATTCAAGGTAATAAAACAAACAGAATCAACTTTACCACTCATGGCATTTTAGAGCTAGATGTTTTTGTTGTATTTTACTGAGTACTGATGAGACCTTACCATCCAGAAACTATTGGAATGGTCAAAAGGGACAATGGTATTATATCCACTACTTGAATGAGCAGGCAGCTAAAAACCTTCTAGTTGTGTAACCTATTTTTCGTGGCAACAATGCCTTCAATAAGAAATATCAAATATCTATTTTAAATCACCTTTAGAACTAAACTATGGATGGTAGCTTGTCTAACTCCAAATATCATACTTAACACTTGAACCAAGTTCCAGAGATAATGCCCTCACAATATGTTAAAAGACTGACAAAAAATTAGTAGGGTTAAACCCCATAGCTTATGTCAACATAATCAAGCGGTAAATTAAGGCTAAAGAATATAAAATATAAAAAGCTCAGCTTTTCTGGCTTTGAAATTATATTAGATAACTATTGTGCCACCCATGACTTTGGGCGAGGAGATAAGTTGGATAAGCTCTGGATTAGTTTTCTTGAGGTTAGAAATAAGTCAGCGTAATTGCATATAAACATCAAGGAATTCTCTGTTGGAATAATAATAAATATTGTGCATGCTAAGATTTTAGAGCATGTAGGTAAGTAACAGAAAAATATAAAAAAATTAAAATGACACACAAGCACTTCTTAACTTTGAAGCTAAATTTATTTTTCCTAATTTCTGAGATCATCATATTTAAGTGTTTTTTTGTTTTTTATCTTCCTTTATTTCTTTGGTGATGAACGCCATCATTTTCTTTAAAGCTGTCATTGCTTCTAAGTGATAGATGCCACCTATGTTTTACAACTCTTGGAGGATGATATGTTGTACAAATGACTTCTATGCCATTTTCATTGATGTTGCTTTACCCTACAAAGGGTGACGCACCCCTGGCGTGTTGGCCACAGAGGAGCTCGTGTGGACAGACATGATGTAAAAAGATAATCTGGTTATATAGTGGGATTTGTCAGTTCTTACATCATGTTATTCCAATATGTTTTAAAAGTAGTACTTTATTTTAACAGGGAATGGATGCCAGTTTATTTGTATAGATTAAATGTTGTAAGATTCCAAGTGGGAAGATCCAAATTAGCAATTATTTCTATCAATCAATGGTTTATTTAATGCTAATTCAATGAATAGATATCCAACAGGTATTGGGCTTAATTACCATTAAAAATAGAATAGCCAAATTGCAGATGCAATTGACACAAAATTTGGGATTGTGTTGATAAAAGTTTTAACCAAATGAAATATTGCATACTTCAGGTCAATGCAAAAGTGAAGCTATTCTCCAGAAACCCCATTTTAATGTTTTCTAATAGTTGGGAATTAGATTGTCATGTTTCGCTTATACATATGAAGAAAAAGATCATATAGATAAGCTTTTACTGTCATTACTAGGTTCTTTAGTAAGATGTTTGTTTTATTGTAGGATTTTTACATAAACTGTTTCTGGCTCAAATCACGCCTCCTGGCCCTAAACAAGAAGCATATGTAACAACTTAAGAACCTCCCATGAACCTATGTAGCTTTTGTTTTTAAATAGTATTAGACCCTAAAATGAGGGATCAAATAGGCATCTGATATAATAGGCATATCAGGGGTGTCAGAGAGGTTATATAAAGCATAATAAAATGAATTAAAGCTTTTTTTAAGTGTTTTTCAGGTAATTGAAGCCCATCAGAAGCAGACACATTGAATCACTCAGGCTTAAAAGAATCTGATTACTTTGTTGAGGCGTGGATTTGTTGGCTTAGTGTGGAAGGCTCCCTAGGATGATGTCTCTTCTTTACGCCTAAGACGATTCTTTCTTCCAGAGATGAATATTTTAGTGATTAAAGAACTCGTAATAAAAGCAGAGGTAACTTCTGGATTGAGACCTTAGTTTTGCTCAGTTGCATGGATATGTGGTCGCAAACCTTTATCAGATGAGGCATAAACCGTCTCTGGTTTGAGAAAGTCCAGAATAGCCTCCTTGATGTTGAGGATCAATTTAAATGCTTCTTATTTCCTTAATAGTGGAGCTTAAGGTGTTTACCAAAAGAGAAAGTGGGTACCACAGCGACTATTGAATTACTAAAGTAACTTGATCATAGGAGGCTGATACCTGGGCTTTAAAATAGAAATATTTAGTAAATTTTATATATGATCCTCCCTTTTTATTTATGCACATGATGGCTTGTTTCCATTAAAAGGGTAATTTGCTACCAAATTTAATAAGGGTGGCTTCACTTGGTCTTATGAAGTACATTTCTTGAAATAAGGCATCAATATTTCCAGGCACTACTATCAAGGCAGGCTTGGATGTGAATTTTCCTGTTGATGGCTAGATCCATGACACCTTTTTATACAACAAAAAGTTTTGAAGGTCTCTGTACTAGAGTCATGATTCTCCTTAAAGTAAGGCTTAAAGGAGTTGATAGGCTCATAGAGGGCATGTATAGCTGGGTTGAACATCTGTATTCTGGAGCTTTAGTTTCAAGAAGGTTAGTTATTTAAGTTTGTTTAAGTTGTTGTCATATGAATTAAAATCCACTTGATATACTCACCCCAGTTATCTATGTAAGTTGTGGCCTTAGAGCTGATAGCCTGATATATCATAGATTTTTGGCAGCTTGGTCAATGAGTATCTAAAATATACCCAAATGATGAAATTTTAAACTCTGTAGTCAAGAGGTAAGATTATTCATCTTGGCATCTAAAGAAGATTGAAGGTTTCTTTGTATAGTGGTCATATCAAAACAAACTTGCTTTATAATGGCAACCTTGTCATAAAGGGAAATAAGGTTGAGTTAGCGTTAAGATATTTTACTATAATGTTTTTAAACTCTACAAACCACCCTCTCAATTTTTATTACAAGTTTTGAGTTGGGTTTATGGGTCTCATCTTTCTTTGTCTTAATGTTTAAAAAATCCTCAGGTGGTCCTGGCTCTCTGGACTTCAGGGTCCTTCTGAGCCTTGAGGCTCTTTAAGGCCCTTGGGTCCAGGAGGTCCTTATTGAACGCGTACCTCAGAATTAGGTCTGGCGTTGACTCTTTCATTGATCTGGAAGATCCAATTTAGTTAAAACCTTAAACTGGGACTCATAGACTTGATTTTGTTTACTCATTTGAGCAAGTGGTTTTGCCAAAGCTTGTCCCAAATGCACATCTAAGGTTTCTGCGCAATAGCAGCAATCTGCAGAGTAATTTTATTTAAAAGGTATCTACCAAATCTTATTGATTAAACATTTATGATTCTGAAATTCATTATTCTTTCTCAATTGTCCAGGATAGCTTCTCTTATGCTATACCCTGATTTTAAAGCAGTTTTATATAATTTAGGAAATAGGGATGAAGATGTTAGGTAAAATGATTTATTTTTGGATCTCCAAATTATGCAATACCCAACTAAATTTTCTCTCTTGTTGAAATCACTAATTGCAACAAATTCGATTCAAGGCTAGACAAGTTTGATAATCTCTTTGAGGAGATTGGTGTCACCCAATGTTGGGTAGCAGTTGGGCTAGCAAAGTAAAGGGCACAGGATCAGGATCTACACCATCCATAATTTGTAAACGCCCCAGTGACAAAAGTGGATTAATAGAAATAAAAAACCAGCGGTTGGTATTTCCCTGGAGATTTAGATGGCAAGTTAAATGTATCTAGTTCATCAAAACTCCACTTCCTATAGCCCCTGTCATCAGTGGAGCATGGATTCGACTTTTCCTAGATATTGATTAAACGGCACTTTGTGAAAAGTTCTGTGGAGATGTGCACAACCATTTCTCAAAAGCAGTATATCTAGCACCACACTCCATGACCCACTGTTGGTTGGATCCTGTGTTTGAAATAAAAAGCGCAGCAGATGAAGCTGCACAGGTTCATGTGGTGGAGACCTCTTCAGATGGTCAACGTGTGTTTGAAACGAAGTGCACTTGATGGACCAAATTTAACCAAATTTTTGATACGTTCTAATCCTCCCCACAAAATTAAGTGAACAGTGCTGGAGCACCACCAAATGGCTGGGCTTAAGGCATATGAAGAACTTTACTCCTTTGAAATGAAACACTTTAGGCCTATGCCAGACCTGTTCACTGCAAAGCTATAGCTGTGATCACCCCATCCGCAGTCATCGTGGAAAACTATACCCAGTCCCTTACACAGCATTTGTTTTTTGACAGGAAGGAATCCCGCCTGTTCCACATCACAGTGGATAGCACGCCCCCTATCTGCACCTTTTGTCGTGCTTTTGGCCACTTGGCCCACACCTGCCCCACCAATGAGGGCATCACGCAAACCAAAATCCCCTAATGTAATGGGCAGTGCAGATACCCATTATGAGCCAACTATTTACACTGACGCTGCCTTCCCATGGGGCGCGCAGTGGTGTTACATTCTGGTCAAACCTGTGTCCCACAAGAGCGCATGAAGGCCAAGCAGGCTGCAGAGCAGCGGCCCAAGGCAGCAGCCATGGCTGCATCCATGATCCCACCTGCCCAGACCCAGAAAGACATTTAGTCAATCACTGCGGAAGCAGTTCAGGAACAGAGCACCAATCAGATTGGGCCAACCTACCTGATGACCCAATGGTGAGTCAGATTTACCCAATCAAACTTACTAAGCCTCAATAGAAATGATTCTAACACCCTTTCCCTCCCAAATTTTCTGTCAACCTTTGATGGTGAACAGCAGGAGCACAGTAACCCAAAAATTCAGTAGAAAGCAAAAATCCTACTAAACTAAGAACCATACCAAAAATATTGATAGTGCCCTAAGGGACCACTATAACAAAACTGACTATATAGCTTCCCGCTCATGTGGTGCTAAATTGCATGCTGAAAATGAGCTGGTGGATGGGCAAGGAGGCCCTTCCCATAGCACTTAAGGTGCAATGGGTGGATCCTTCACAATAGGGACGTTGAACATCGTTGGACTCAAGGCCTCACCATCCTGGGCTAGAAAACTGATTTTCTTAAATTAATTTATCTGTGGACATCCTGGCCATTCAGATAACCCACTGTCCACATGATGCCAAAGAAACATGGGCAACCATGCTCCTTCCCTCCCTTTCTTTTAGGTCAATGCACTGTGAAGTGCTTATACATGCAACCCATAATTTTAAATTTATCTCTAAAATTTTTTACCTCGATGGATGTGTGCTTGTGGTGTCCTTTTTATGGGAGGACAAAGTGCACGTTATCATTGATATTTATGCCACGACCTGTGTATGGGCTTGCCAGGATTTCTCTCAGCTGTTACTTCCATCCCACTTCCTACTGATCCATTTGTGGTGGGCGATCTGAACTTCTGGGCCAACCTAGCCGTTGACCGCTGGCCTTCAATGCCTGCCCCTCCCAACAGGGACATGTCAAACTTATCATTCTTAAAGCCACTTTGGGGCTGTTTGATACCCTACCTATACATGCACCTCTGCTCCCCAACATGTCCCAGCCCCATGTGCACAATGGTCAGATGAGGTCTATGTAACTTATTGACCTTATTCTTGCACCGTTTAACTTTTGGTCTCAGGTTGCACACTTTATGATGACAAAATTTGATTTCTCCTACCACAGGTTGGAGTCAATTTTCTTCTCTTTATCGTACCCAGCAGCATTAGCGCCAAAGTGGTGCAAACTTTGTCCAGCTGAGATCACGTCGCCCAGGTTTTCCTTATGGGTGGACACCAAAGCTTCAGCACCAGAGTACACCACACTGTTCTGTGCGGACCCACTTTCTATCTAGACAACCTTCAAAGCAAACACCATCCACTAGGTATGCCACCTCTCATTGCGTCACTATTGGGCTGCCTCAGTGGTCATTATGCGCACACTTGCAGAGGTGGACCTCCTGGAGTCTAACGTCCCTGCTGCGGGATAAATCCCATACTGGGGTTACAAGTGGGCAGAAGTGTCCACTCGCCTTAATGCACTGGTAAGGCAACACAAAGATCACGTTTGTGTACAGTACAAAGCAAAGATACAATGGTTGGCGGCATGTGATCCGCCTATTTTTTTCAAAAATTCTTCACACCATGACAGAGCTTGGCTTGCACACAGATTGGTGGCTGGACCTCTCCATCACAGAAACTCTGGATAAATTGGCAATCAAAGTTCAAAACTATTACTCGAATTTGTATTAATCTAATCCAATCTAACTGGCTGAAGCTGAAGAATTTATCAAAAGCGCACATATCCGCACCATTTCACATTATCTGGAGCTAATGTTTTTATTTCATGAACAAACTCTGGTATGCTGTTCGTGGTGCACCGCACAGGAAATTCCCAGGTCCAGATGGGATTTCTTATCATTTCTATAAGAGATATTTTTATTATATCTCCTCTTTGTTGCAAGCCCCAATGAACCAGTGTTTGTTGGAAACGCGCCTCCTTTCTGGGGCTAGAAGGCGTAAACTATAGCGTTTATAAGAGAGGAGATAAGCTAAATTTGGCCAACTGGCGCCTCATTTCAATTGATAACATAGATACTAAGATATTTACTAAAGTTATGATCAACTGCCCAGGGGAAGTTGTCTCTGATATAATCTTCTTTGAGCAATTCGTTTTCTCTCCCAGCAGTCTATATGGGACAACATACACACTGTAGACAACGTCTGCCAGTCCACGGCTACTGGGACACTTGTTTTTTTAAGCCAGCAGAAGGCTTATGATAAAGTCGACTAGGATTATTTCAAAGCCTGCCTCCACAGGTTCCGCCTCCCCCATCGGTTCATTAATTGAGTGATGTTGCTTATGGAATCTGCCACAATGGCTGTGCGTGGCCTTGGCTTCCTCACTGATGTAGTTTGACCTCAAAGGGGCCTCCGTCAATGGGACCCTTTAAGCCCACTATTGTACAACTTCAGCCTTGTCCCACTTTTACACAAATTGAATGCCCGCCTTACTGGTGTTTATGTGCAAGGCCAAGCACCGGTTAAGATGTTGGCATTTTCTAATGATTGTGTGGTTGGGGTGTCTAACAACCAAGATGCATGCGCGCTTGAGGCTTCTATCCAGGATTACTCCTGGGTAAGTAACGCTGTGCTTAACACCTCAAAACCAAGATCAATCTCCTTGGTTGGTTCCAAGACTGCTGGTCACTAGCACTCCGTTTACTAATGATACAGCTGCTTGTTCACGGGTTCACTTGCCCCACCCACCCCTTACTGCCCCAATTGTGCTCCTTTTCATTCCAAGGCCCACTGCTGGTCCAGTACATCTGGGTTTGTAGCTGGAGGTGGGAGGATACGCCTCATCGGTGATGGAGCACTACATTCTGGAAAATATCACAAAACGCATCGCCTCTCTCAGAGACCACCAATCTACTCTCCCAGGCATGGTTATGCTGGCCAACCCTATGAATCTATCTAAAATCTGGTTTTGTGGACCATGCTATCGCCTTTTCCCCATCTTTCTTTACCTCAATATATGACTTCCTGCAAGGGTGTCTTTGGTTTGGCCTCCTACCGCCAGTGCACCTTGATGTCATGTTTGGCCCTCGCTATGTGGTGGTATGGGCCTGCTCAACTTTGAGGCCCATTCCGGCAAAATACTTAGCAACTGGATCTCTGCAGACATCAACCCCACACTCCAAGCTCAACACTGGCATACGATGCCCGCTCCAATTTTTCCTGCGCCCTGGGCCTCAGCAATCCTACCCACCCCCATTCTCTGTTGAAATATCTTGCATCACATCCCTCTGATGCGGGGCCACAGGGGATGTCACCCCAATTTAAACGAATTCTCCTCTCCATGAGGAGCGCTGAAATGAGAATTAGAATCAGTGGGCACACCGCCTAAAGGGGTCGCCCTATTCCCCGCTTCACAAAGTAAATACAAGGTTAAGCCATTATGAACAGTTTGATACAAAGGAGGCCCCCTACCATGGCCAGAGTGTAATATCTGGACATGTTGGACATTCCCTACTCCCTAGAAACCCAGAAAGCCATCTGGAGGTACACCCATAAATCTCTATTGCAGCCACAAGTTATTTCCCATGAATGGCACTGCTTGAATTGAGTATACCGTACTGCTGAGCGATCCAACGCATCACACTCCTCATGTGATGTTTGTGACCAATATGGGTTTTTGGTCTACCGCCTGGAAGAGTGCCCGCCGTCAAAAGCGATCTGGCACCAGGTTCAGCGTCTCTTTTTCCAGAAGAAAACAAAGACCTTCAGCCTCTCTAAGAAAATTTCAACCAATCCTTAAACTACCCTGTACAAACATTTTTCTGAGCCTTAGTGGTTGCAATTGCCATGAGGACTATCCACAAAGTTGTCTTAGATTCTATTTCAGGCTATACTCCCACCCTCCAGGAAGCTGTACACTGATTCCAGTAGCACCGTATGGACCACTTACAAGAATATCTGTTTGGTTATCTACCATCCCATCAATGACAGTTAATCTCATCCTGGTTCCCGGTATGGTTAATCACTTCTGACCCTTTCCTTCATCATATGTGCTCAATAGATGCGTAAGCCTCTACTCACGATACCCCTCTTCCTTTATTTGGCGTACCAATGGCAAAAGAAGACAAAATTAGCATTTCTGGGGTGCCCCTAGAGTATATTAGTGCTTGATTATTACATATTAGAAGTGTTCATCTTATGGTCAGCCTTCTCCAAATAAAATTTAAAACATATGATGCAATTCAAAAGTTGCAATTGATGGTGAGGAGCATGATGGAAAAAAGGAGAGGTATGATTTTGTTTTTTCAACCTACATCACGTTAATTGGGAAACAGTAGTGGTGTATAGATGCATTAAATTTACCTGCAGTATATTGGAATGACTTCAATCAGAACATACTCCAAGTAGTAGATTTTTAGAAAGAAAGACCTCAACTATATTGGCTACTTTGGATGATTTTGCTGATAGGGTGCATGATGTGGATTAAAAGGTTAAGTGTCATTGACGCTCTAAATTGTTATTTATTTAGAGTAAGCTGACCAGTGGATATAAATTACTGAAGCTCAGTGTTGGAATCCTGGCAGGTTTATGCTTGCTGATTCTTGGTGCACAGGATTCTAACAATTTGGTAGCAGCAGGTGTGGCGAAACTCTCAGCTGCTGTTACAGAAGTTGAGGGGATGTTAGAACACCAACTATATTAATGTAAAATAAGAAAACAACAATACTAATAAGAAAGTCTTAATATGGTTTTTATTACAAAGTACATAGCAGTAAAAATTGAACCCCCATTGTAATGTTGATGCCTTGTATTTAAGATAAGTAGGGGCTAAAAATGGGAAGGGTGCGTAATTCAGAATAGGGGAAGGGCTTCCCAGATTGGCTAATTGACGATTTAGCTTATCACTTAATTGGGAGCCGTATCATATTGATAAAGCCTAGATTTTAGATGGGAGTTCAAGTCCTGAAATGACATAGCCATGTGGCAGCTATTTTTTATATGATTGCGCCAATCAGCCATCTGGAAAGGGCTGAAAGTTTAGCTGATTAACACAGCTGCTAGTTTTTGATTTTTGGGGAAAATATTTTCATCTCCCTGAACCCCCTTCAGTTCTATAAAGAGGGGTTGTTTTCTCTTAAGAATCTGCACAAAATTCAAGTGTGTGATTGGTCAGAAACCCAAGTCAGTTGAGCTATTTTGCCAAAGGTTTTGGGGTGTCAAAGTGCAAGCAATTAATGCTTTTGTCCAGTGTTGAAGTGAGAAGAATTACTCCGATTGGATAGATTTAACAAGAATCAGCCAGGGTGTTTTGTGTAATACCTGACTTATTCAATACTGATATATTCTTCTCACCTAATTGGACTTATAATTGTCTGACACTCAGAGGAGAAAATAAAACTATATTTAAACCTTAACTAAAAATGGTCAGAACAAGACAAGTGGATCACCTAGACTAATCCAAAATTAAAAACCCAACTAAGTTGGAGGTGGTAAACTGCATGTCATTCATGATGGAGGGTGAAGGGTGTTAGATAGGCTCATTGTCCTCAATTTGATTAGATAGAGTTTGGCATAGAGCTGATAGCATGAGCGTGAGTACATCCTCAAATGGGGGTAAGTTAATAAAGTGGGGCGTGTATATCGATTTTTACTATGAGTGGGGTGGTAATATATTTGAGAGGGCTTTCTTAGCCTCAGGCAAACTTTAAGAAGGGTTGTGAAGATGATTTTTGTTGCTAGTGATAAAGTTTTTGTTTCAAAATTTATAACAGCTACAACCTTTTATATGACTTTTTGGTACGTTGTTGAAATTGGAGATGTTTTTTTTGTGCTGGGTGCAATATAGAAAATCAGGGGTGGTAGTGCCTTGGCTAATACTGAAGCTGATTTCACTACAGTTTTTTGGAAAGGGCGACACTCAGGGGAGATAACAGCCTCTTCAGTGAGTTGGTGGTCACTAAAGAATTGGTCAGCATTGGGACGTGGAATATAGTGCTGAAGTGGAAACTGAGCTGCCTAATTGGCTTTTAGTTACATTTAGAGGCTTGAGGAATCAACAAAGTCAGGAACAGAGGGCCTGATTCATTGACTTCCTCTAACTAATCCTGAGATTTTGGTTAAAATGATTGGTGTATTGCCATATGGTTAATCTGGGGTGGGTGGATGAATATGTTTTTTTAATTTACTGGGGTCTATGTAGGCTCCTGATTGGTTGGAGCAAATATTTTGAGTTTGGCGGGTTGGTTCCTGATTGGTTGAAACATTGGCAGCTGTAGCTACCACCTATGGACTGGGGGGATTGTGCCCCACATAAAAAGTGGTTGTGTTAGTTATGAGATCCTCATGTTTGGAATCAGACGTTGAGCCATGGATCAGGCATTGGAGGGGCAGTGCCACTTTGCATGATGTAATCTATAACAAGCAGGGCACATGGTGCACCCTCCATTTACTCAGGTCCAGAAAGAATAAATAGAGGTAGAAGTCACAATGATACGAGGAATTTAACTGGCTTTTTCACTTGATATTGGTCATATATTTGCAAAGATGCAAGACCTAATGATTTAAGTGTCGCCATTGGGAACCACAAGTTGCAGAAAGGGGTGGCACCATATCCTAACAGCCCTTGATCAGTTTGTTGTATAAGACATCAAGTGGGTGGTAGGTGGGGAGGTTTTCAAATTAAACCACAAGAGTGGTGTCAGTGGGAAACCAGGTGCGAGTGGTTTAGAGGGGTGTGTCCTGGAACACTATTGTAATGGTAGCTTCAATTTCAGCACTGGCTTCACAAGTATAGCTGAGGTCAAAGTACTAATTATAGGGACGGAAGTCAATGAAGCTTGCAGGCGTCATAAGCACCTGGCTAGTTCAATTATTTGCTTATCACTGAGAACAAGTTGCCATATTTTACCCAAAGGCCAAATTTCATACTATTCCAGGAGAGCACAATGGGCTATGAGACACCAAATGGTATCGTGCAAGGTTGAGGGCGTGATCCTTGAGAGGAATGTAACACCCCAAGGAGTTGGGGGACTGGAAGATCTAGTTAAAACGCGTTTTCCTAGTGGTTAAAAAATCTAAGGAATTTTGCTGCTGCCATCATACTGGAATATCATGTGGTCATGCTGAGGACGTCAGGGTTGTATGATGAGTAAGTACTTGATCTTGTTTATCTCTGCTTTAATTTGTAAACTCACTCTTAAAAGTGGTGTTAAGAAGAAAGAAATTCTTTGGTGCTCTAGATTGTTAATCTTTCATACACTGAACAGAATTTATTGCTAGTTGGAGTTGATATAGCTTGTCACACTCATATTTTCCTCCATTTGGTGAATGCCATCTCTTCTGGAATTATTCATCATTGGGAAGGTACGACTTTACCTAATATCCTCAGAAGGAGCTTGACAAAAGCACCATTTTCAAATTTCTGGAATTTTTAGCTGGTTTCTTTGAAGGCTAAAAAGTACTAGTTATCTTAGCGTCAGCAGGCTTAGTAGTAAAGTTATTTGTCACTATGTTAAGTTGAAATTTGGAACTAATTTAAAACAGATAATATAGAGTAAAGCATACTTAATTTATTTAACGAGGTTATATAGATAGTCTTCAAAGAAAATTTCCATCATTCAAAAAATTAGCCTCTTTATTACAAAACTTCCAAATCCTTGAGAGAGCATTGTACTTGGTTTAGGAAGAGATTTTACTATTTTTAATCACTGAGGGAGGTTAGAATTGACCTGACCTATAGTATCCTTGGAGACTAAGGTACAATCAATAAATTCATCGGGCGGTTTTTCTATGAAGCGATGGCCAACTCTTTAGAGGATTAATATATATCCAAACTGTTTTGATCTCAGGCTTTTCAAACAGAGTTAATGTATGCTAGTGGATACAAGAGTTTTAAAGATGAGACTTCAGGTTGGGAGAGTCAGAGCCAATTTTTGTTGCAAAAAATTTGAAAGTTGATAAAATGGAAGTACCAGATGTGAGTGAAGAGAGCCCATCACCAGTAAAACATGCGATTCCATAGAGAAAGTTCCCATCAAGGTGCCTTCATAAAAGCCATTTAAAAACTAACATTTAGATGAAAAAAATTCTACTACTCTTATATTTTCTCTCTCACATAAGGTAACAAATAGTGAAACACATGAAGAATAAATAATGACGTTGATACTATAGAAAATAAAAATATCCTGCAACCAGATCTAGTTCAAAGTTGTGGCTTGCCAATAAAGAAAATAGAAAGTAACTCTGGATTAGTTAACTAAAAGTGCTAGATTTTTAAAAAAAGTATGTAAAAAAAACTCAATGGAAAAGAATACCAAATTTTTTAGAACGTTTATGTACCTTATACTTCTTACCCTACCCAGTGTTTTTGGGGATGGTATAGTGGCACCAGTTCTTGCCACAGCTTGACATGAGATTTTTGGAGGTAAATTTTCACTTCTATAGTCTTTGACCCTGCAATGGGACACTGTGACCAAATTGGTCACAATGGCTAAATTAAGATCATGGCCAGTAATGCCCCTAAAATAATGTTACTTAAGGAATACAGTAAATATAAAAAATGTCTTTGTAGCTTGAGGTGCCCCACCGGATAATAATTAGCCCTTTTTGTTGAGCTCACAATTTAAACTAGGCATAGATTCTGCCAAGAAATTATCAAAATTACACTTTAATCTAAAGATATTCAGAAGCTTTGGTGAAGTACAACAAATACATGTTGGCTTCAATAACTATACCTCTTTTTAATTTCCTTAGTGTCATCCTTCTTGTTAGTTCCAAAAGCTTTATGGATCTCTATACTTGAGCTTATTTAGTAAATTAATTTCCATAAATGAGTCTTACCCCTACCCCACACAGCTGCTTGATTACATATTACCGCTGTTCTCAGAAGTTCCTGGTTCACCAAGTTAGATCTTATTGAGGGTTTCCATAAGATACTGTATTTCCTGAGAGACAAAACCACACCGCCTTTAGTCCACTTGAGAGCTATTAAGTTTTATTAATTCATTTATACTTAATAATGCACCTGCCATGTTTCAGCATTAAACTGATTGCGTTATTGTAAGGACTGCTTATAAAGTGCTAGATTGCTTATATGGACGACGCCATAATATTTTAAGAAATCCAAGAAAGATCATGTTCACAATTTCAGCTCTGTCCTAAAAGCTTCCATGAAGCAGCCTCAGGTTAAAATCTTATAAGTGTGGGTCACAAATATCCATCAAACTTTTTAAAAAATATAAGGTAATTTAGTGTGGACTTTCATTTTTCACAAAAAATTAAGATATATCAAGGATTACATATCTTTCACTGAGCAGCCCATAGCACAAAGCTTCTTAGGACTTCCAGCTTTTATGACGTTTTTAAAGGATCACTCAGCAGTTACAGACTTTTTAACCCAGTTGAAAAGCAAAATATCTTATGAATGGAGACCTACGGAGAAAAACAATAAGTAATAAAAGATTTTTCAAAGCTTAAGTTTTGGAACATTCAGACTCTAGGAAGCCATTTATCTTTAAAAATGATGTATCTAACTGTGCACTTGGGTCTGTCCTTCCACAAAAGTTAGGATGGGTCAGAACTTCTCATCTGATAATACAGTAGGAATATGCAGCTAGCAGAAACCAACTTTATAACATATGACAAGGATTTTTATCGCTATAGTGGATTCAATGTAAGTGTGACAGAATCACTTCAATTGTGGCTGTTGGCCTATTACGATTGGTATTGACCCTTGAGAAATGAAGCTCTACCAGAAACCTCAAGGAATGACCCAAAAGAAAGCAAGATGGCGCCTGGAAATAAGAAAGTTTAACTTTTGATTAGATTTATTATCAGACAAGGAAAGAAACCTGAATTTAGACCTTCAATTTAAGACCCAGGTCTAACCTTCACTTATAAAAAGCTAGATAAGTACAGTACCGCCGCCATGCTGCCCCCAAACGTTTTATGGCTCATTATAGGAGGGGTCAAAGATCATGCTTTTCATTCACATAATGATAACACTGGTTACTATGATTCAATTAGAAACAGCAAAATTTGATAATCACACAGGAGAGATGGTAGATAACAACAAATTACATCTAAATTGGGTGAAAGCCATACCAACCAAGGGCAAAACGGTGCGCCAAAGGGCAAGAAACGCCCTGGAGGAGGACTGGGAACCAATGCCGCCAAGAAACCACAAACTCAGACACCGTCCAGTTTTGTGGAGTTAACCACTAAACAAAACATGTACATGGAAATCCAGTATGCCCACAGCTATCAAAGGTAGAGCATTGGCTCCGACTTTTCCTGGGGTTGCTTCTCCAACTCTATGGGAGAAAGTGGCCGAGGCACAGGCGCCTTTTTCCCCACACGGTGTAAGTTATCACCCATACCATCCATTGCAGCTAGATTGATATGGGCTTTAAAACTGAAAAAGATGCAGAAGCCGCCGCAAAAGTCTGTGTCAAAATCTCCCTCCCCAAGGGCAAAAAAATTGTGCACACCACATGCACCAGATGGAACAAAGCAAACTTTTGTTCATTTCCTTTGACTCGCTCCCTACCAACTTTCTCTGCAAGGTAATTGAGGAGGAGCTCTGAGCTGGACTTGATAGCTATGGAGAAATTAAAAAATTTGAACTACAGAGGTTTTCAAAAAAGCTGATCCTGTGCACAGGAAAGGCAATTACTGTGATCAACTTGATCAATAAGGTGGCTGAGGACCTTACAATAATCTCATGTACAGTTTATTTACTCTCTCAGATGGGGGAGTGTCAAAGGTATTCCATGTCACACCGTAAAATGCACCGCCTATCTGCAACCACTGCAGCGCATTGGGGCACAAGGTACACACATGCCCTTAAAAAAGGGCATATTGGCCCCAGAATTCTGCAATGACGCTATGGATAAAGATGATGAAGAATTCACCAAAATAGTCAACACCAACCATGCCTTCCTCTGGGGAGATGATGGGAAATATATTCTCATAGACCCAGTATCACCCAGAATATGCAAAATGGTACTGAAGTCCTTCAAGTGGGTAGCGGCCAAGGCTGCATCTCTCGTGGCCTGCTCCATCAACCCTAGCCAAATTAAGGAGGACTTAAAGGAAATCAACTGAGCTAACCAAACAAGGCAGAATACCCAAGGTAAAAGTTTTCTCAAAAATTTGACTGAATCACCATGTGGTATCAATCAAGCGAATTTAGCTGGACAATTCAGCTCCACTATATGCGAAAATTCAGGACTCACTTCTACAACTTTGAACCCTGCAACCACAGAAAACAATCAGCACACTTCACTAACCACCATGAGTCACAAGTGGGAAAAACCAACTCAAACCCTAAAAACTGCAAGACGCATGCAAAAATAACACAGGGCAAGGGATCAGATGATGACACAGAGCGGACAGGGCCAATGACATGGAGCAAATTTACGAAATGGTGTGCAGGGTTTGGGCCAGGCGGCCCTCCCAATCGCTCCTGAGGCGCCATGGGAAACTCAGTGTCAATAGGGATGTTAGCCATCATGGGAGCCAGGGCTCAAGCGTCCCAAGCCAGAAAGCTGGACTTCCTGCAAAAACCCCTTTTAGACATCTTAGCCATCCAAGAAATCCACTCTCTACAGGGGGAATAGGGTTCCTGTACAGCTAGGGTCTCACCATCCCTATCATTATGGACGTCCCACTGTGGGGTGGTTGCCCACAATAACAAAAAATTAAAAATCACTAACTACTCTTCATATCTGCACAGCCACATCCTGGTAGCAACAAATTATATGCCAAGAGGACATGATTTTGATAGCATGCATCTATGCATTGTGCACTTCAGCTGAGTGGAAACAATTCCTTAAAACTAACCCTGTCGAGATTTTAATATGACTGGGCGATAATCTAGTGTTCTGGTGGGGCGTAACTTAGAGTAGAAGCGAGCTCTGAAGGCGAGTAATAGGTCAGAGCAATGCGGGGTAATTCGATCAAATCAATTAGAATTTGGTAATCAAGGAATTTCGTTGAAGCCTCAATGATTGAAAAAATTCTACACTGATAGCAAATCGAGATTGACTAAGCGAAATGTGTCAAATCCATTGAGGAATACTAAGGGTAAAGCGTTGAGCTAGAGAGAAGTAAGAGAGTTTTTTTAGAGGAAGAAGGAAGAGGTGAACAGTAGAAAATAAAGAGCGTAAGCAGAGAGAGTCTGCGGGTAGATTGTATAAAATAAAAATAGCAAAACTAAGGAGATTGCCTTATATCTCATATAAGTTTATTACATTTATTTGAGGGACCAACGATCTCCATATATAGTTTGGTCATTGCTCAGTGGGCTAAACCCTGTGCAACTCGTTCAGCGGAAAGAAGTTGTATTTGCCAAAAGTTAACAGTGGTGCTCACTACAGGGGGCCCATTGATCAAACTATTAACATCTTCATTACTGCACCTATGGCGCAAACAGCTTTCTTGGATGGGGTACTACACCTGGGTATCAATTTATCTCAATATGGGGAGCTGAAGCTTGCTTTGGGTACCTTACTTTGAGTGAAAACAGTTCTTTTCCAAGAAAATAAGAATATCACTGAGCAGCTCAACCATGCCTTCCATCAATTGCTCCTGGTAGGTGACCACACCAAATCAACTTGCCAAACTCTTGGGAAGCACGAAAAAGCGGCTATACTGTGCAGAGTATAAATTAAATAAGGTTGTTAAGGAAAAGGAAATCTGCAGTGACAGGCTGCCTTCATTTAACTGTGATGGTAACATACATGGGTTTTTTAAGCGGTTTGAGTTCGCCATAGGGGGCTCCCAATCAGCGTAAGGCTAAACTGTTGTTATCCTCATTGGATGTTTTAAGTGCTGATCAAGTTACATGTTATCTTAAAAACAGTACTGTAGCTTACCAAGAGGTGAAGGAGATTGTAATTCGCCTGTTTGGGTGCAAAGCAAAAATAGTTCAGCGCAATGCAGACTTTTTAACAATATCATTTCAAAAAAATTTCCTTATAACATTTTGCAGAGCGGTTTACTTGTGAGGCTCATGTGTTGTTGGGTGTGAATGTTTTATCTAATGAGGAGGTGGGAAAAGCAATGACGGCGGCTATCAAGCCATATTGTGAATTGCATAATGCTATGGCATACATTCTTCAGGAGGATCTGGAGTTAATTAAAATCATCAATCATTTACGCCATCTATCCGTCACCTTCGGTGCTCCCAACGTGGAGTGAAAGGATCCTGTATCTGCCACTGAAATTCCACTAAACAAAGGATACCACCAATATGGGGGCAATTGGTGGGTCACTCCTCAGCCACGTAACTCATGGGCGGGTCCTTTACATCACTATTATGATCAGACCGCTTATCCTTGGGCCCATAACAAACCATGGTTTATTAGTAGACCCATACCTTCAGGGGTGATTCAGAGATGAGTGCTGGTTCCAAATGCTTGTTTCTTGTGTGGTCAGATAGGCCTTTATGAGAATAGTTGTCAGACCAAACCAAAGGTCCATGAAGTATCCGTGTCCCAAAGGAACAGGGAAAAGCGTGAGCGGAGTAGAGATTGGATGCTCTGCTTCCGCTGATTCAAAGTAATTGTCACTGATGTTTATCATGAGTCACTTTACGTCAGGCCTGGGCAACACTCTAAGGATTTACTATATCAACAGATTTCTTACCATCTCTTGACCTCCATCCAGGGAAGGGACCCCAACAATGCAGACATGGGGTTCCTCCAAGATGTGCATAAGCCATACACCTGGAAAATCCTTGAGCGGAATGGTACAGTTGACGGTGAACCCTCTGCATACGTCGCCGCTTTGAAGGGGGTGGAGGTGGCGATTTCTGTAGTAAAGATTGCCCAAGAGTATCACATGTCAGGGCCAGTATGCTCACGTTTCTGGATAATTAAGCGCTTTTGGATGTTTAAGTAACAAACACCAAGGATTCTTCTTATTCAGAATGCACATATTGTGACATATTCATATAGAATACTAAATTTTTGGCGATCATTGATACAGGCACTCCTGTCAACATAATATCCACCAAGCTTGTGGCTAAGCTTCCCCTAAAGCCAGATGTGGACCACCGAGTAGTGTATGGGGCCACAGGGGCACAGATCATTGTGTCAGAAGGCACATATTGCTCATTGCCTTTGAGTTTTGTTTCAGCTGGCACATCCTCTCCAGTGGTGGTGTTGCCTAATGACCATTATGACATGTTTATCAGTGCTGCATTTATGCGGCACTTTGGGGCTGTGGTTAATATGGCGGACAAAACCATCATTATCCTGGGACAATGGATCCCCATCTATTTTACTTTCAGTGAAGTTCCAGATGACCCCATCCGCTCTAGTCAAATTAAACTTGCCTATAGCAATGGTGTGATTCCTGTGAAATTTCAGCAGATGAAATGGAAGACCCATACTCTTCCAAACCAGATTTACAAGTACAAAGGGATTCTGCTACAAGCCGCGCATGCTTTGATTATTCCTTCTGGGCACCAGGTCATAATTGGGACAGAACTCGAAATTGATATACTAGGGGGTCTTTAGGGAGAGGTTGTGGGGCCCTATCAACAATAACGGCTCAAACCTTATGTGGCGCCTGGGTTAATGTTACCAGGGAAGGGGGAAGTGAAGGTGTTGGTAGCAAATCTTCAGAAGGAGGTGATGAATGTTCAGCGGCACCAAGTGGTGGCTTACCTGCACCTGATTACTATCGATGAGGTCCACCAGGTACAAAAATTTGGTTATTGGGAAGATCTTGGATTGCCTCGACATACCACCTTCAGCGTAATGATGGTGGTTCCGCGGGAGGCACTAAATGGTCTATCAGAGGATCAGAAGGACAGGGTGATTGATTTGTTCAAGAAGTATCACAGCATTTTTGCAACTGATGATCATGACTTGGGTTGTGCTCATGGTTAGTGCATTGGGTGGCCACAGGAGATCACCCCCTATCAGGTCACAACCTATCCGATGCTCAAAGATGGCAGAATAAGTCGTATCTGCAGAATATAGATACATTTGTGGAACAGGGAATGTTGGAGCCATCAAAGGGTCCTTGGGCATCTCCGGTGCTAATTGTCAAAAGAAAGATGGCTCCTATCGAGTAGTAATCAATTATTGGAAGCTTAACAGCATTATGAAAAAAGATTCATACCCACCTCCGCAATTCAACAACGGTTTAGATTAGTTATGTGGGGCCAAGTATTTCTCTGCTATGGACTTGAGATCGGGGTACTGGCAGATTGAGCTTTCAGTGGCGGAACAAGAAAAGTGCGCAATCATCACCTCAAAAGGACTGTTCCAGCCTACACATATGTCACAGGGTTTTTGAAATGCCCCGCCGCGTTCCAGCGGGCTATGGACACTATTTTGGGTGACCTAAAAGCTGTCTTGCGTTCTTGACTACCTTGATGATTTCAACATGTTTTTGTGTACGTTCAAGGAGCATCTGAATACCTGGAGCAAGTATTCCGCCACTTGGCTGATGCTAATATCAAGATTAAGCCCCGAAAGTGCCACTTTTTTTAAGAAACAGTTGAAATACCTCGGCTTTGTGGTAGACTCCAAAGGGCTTAGTCCTCAGCTGGCCAATGTGGAAGCCATCCGCAAGATGTCTCGGCCAAGCAATAAGCGGGATATCCAGGTGTTCTTGGGGATGGTCAGTTACTACTGGCAGTTTATTCCCAACTTCAGCTGTATTGGGGCTCCACTCTTCGAGCTACTTAAGAAAAATGCTGCCTTTCACTGGATGGATCAATATCAAACTGCTTTTGATGTATTACAACTGCGTTGGCTAGCACGCCTGTTTTTCAATACCCCAATTTGAAAAAGAGTGTATTATGAAAACGGATGCTTCGCTTTCCACTGTAGGGGCTGTGTTATCCCAAAAAGATGATGACGGTGTGGAGCACCCCATTGCATTTTGCAGCCGTAGCTTAACTGGTCCTGAACAGAATTACACTATGACTGAGTGGGAGCGTCTAGTGGTATTCTATGCATATAAACAATTCCGTGTCTACCTCCATGGAGTGAAATTCAAAGTGGTAACAGAACATGCCTCCTTGCGCTGGCTACAGAAACTGTGGGAAGCTGAAGGGCGGCTCGCGTGATGGGCTTTGAAGCTCCAAGCATATGATTTTGAGATCATGCATTGACCTGGGGCGAAGCATCAGAATGCGTACTGTCTTTCACAATTACCCACGGTCGCCATTACAGCAGATGTGGCCAACATAATGTACAAATAAGATGTTTGTGGGCAAATATTAAGATGTTCCGCTGCCAGTGAACAAAGTGTTAGATGGGCTTAGGCAGGATACCTTCTTGCACAATGGAGAATTATATAAGCGGATGGGGGGAATTGACACTGAGTTTCCCAAAGCCCTCTGCTTATCCTGCAATTATTATGGATGCTCATAAAGCGGTAGGTCATGGAGGGTTTAAAAAAGACGCTGGAGTTCTTGCAACCCTGCTACTATTGGGAGAGTATGCACTATGATGTGCTCGAGATGGTTGGTTGGTGCCATCAGTGCCAAGTGGAGAGACCATTCCACCGGAAGACCACCTATCAGCTAGTCAAGCCTTGGTTCACATGGTATACATTTTTGTTAGACGTGGTGGGGCCACTGCCAACTTGAGAACCGCTCCAAATATATAATAGTAGCAATCAACCATTTTACAAGATGGGAGGAAGCAAGGGCTATCAAGGATTTGGGGGCTGTCACTACCGCCAAGTTCATCCTAGAGTGCATCATAAAGTGACATGGTTATCTGCAATTTATCCTAACGGACAACAGTACCAATTTCACATCACATATATTGGCCAAGTTGAATGAGCTCATGGAAATCCGCGGAGTCTTAATTACCCCCTACCACCCTGAGTCTAACGGTATGGTGGAACGGGTTAATGTGACCTTGGTAAATATTCTACGCAAGCTTGTAAATGAGCGGCCGTCAGACTGGAGTACCCTTTTATCCAAAGCTGTCTTTGTGTACTATATCAGCTTACACTCAGCAAATGGTAAGAGTCCATTCCAATTGCTCTATGGATGACATCCAGCGCTACCTGCATTGCTTTACTCCTGCATAGAGGATACCAGCGGAGTTGAGCCTCACCGCTATTTGTCTACCTTAACAAACACGCTGATTAAGCTCCAAACCGAGGCATATTCCACTAGTTTTGCCAAGAAGATTTGGGATCATGCGGCTGATCAATGTAGACGCAGCAGTCTTCCACAGTTTGGGGTAGGGGAATTGGTCCTGTTTCACGACCAACATGGGTTCAGAAGAAGGAACAAGCTTGCCAGCATATGGAGAGGACCATTTGAGATCATTGAGAAGACTAGGGCTGATGCCTACACTATAAATGAGCCTGCAGGTGGTCGGATAATTAACCAAGTACACTCGAAGTTCCTTTGGCCCTACAAGCAATAGGCGCTTATCATCTAATCAAGGGGGCAATGCTGAGATTTTAATATTATGGGCGATAAGCTAGTGTTCCGGTGGGGCGTAGCTTAGAGGCGAAGTGAGCTCTGAAGGCGAGTAATAGGCCAGAGTAATGCGAAGTAATTCGATCAATTCAATTAGAATTTGGTAATCAAGGAATTTCGTTTAAGCCTCAATGATTGAATGAATTCTACACTGATACCAAAATAAAGATTGACTAAGAGAAATATGCAAATCTGTTGAGGAATACAGAGGGTAAAGCGTTTAGCTAAAGAAAGAAGTAAGAGAGTTTTTTAGAGGAAGAAGGAAGAGGTGAAAATAAGAAAATAGAGAGCGTAAGCAGAGAGAGTCTGCGGGTAAATTGTATAAAATAAAAATAGCAAAACTAAGGCGATTGCCTTATGACTCATATAAGTTTATTGCATTTATTTGAGGGACCAACAATCTCCATATTGTTTGGCCGTTTCTCAGTGGGCTAAACCCTGTGCAACTCGTTCAGCGGAAAGAAGTTATCTCCACCAAAAAGTTAAAAAACCCAACACCACCCTCCCACCAGATACCATCCTGTTGGGCGACTTCAACTTCTAGGCTAAACCCAACAGGACTGATGGCCTAACCCAGGGGATACCCCCAGGGCACATCAAATTCCATGCAATGAAGGAATCTCTTGGCCTGCATGATACCCTCTCTACTGGATCACCACTTCTCCTCCACATGACCTGACCTAACATATGCTAGATAACTCTCATCTCAAAGAGATATATTGACTTTATCCTTGTCCTGAAAACCCACCACTCAAACCTCTCCAACTTCTCAACAAAAAAATTAATTTCTCCGATCACTGACTCGTTTTGGTGCAGCTTTTGCCAACCTAAACTCTCGCACAGGCGTTGACTGGGATGAAGTTATACTTGGAAAACAAAATTTTTCCCAAACTTTCTAACTGGGTCAAATATGAGGCCACGAATCCAAAATGTGCAACTCCTTTTTTATCAGACCTTTTTTGAAACCTGGCCATTATTCAAAGTCAAACCAATAAATAAAACTCGCCATCTCGCCTCACGTAAGTACTCTGCTGACACAGCCATAATCTGGAGCACCTTGGTAAAACTGGACCACCTCAAGCTCAACACCCCAAAGTCTGGCTATAGCCCCAACTGGGGGCGCAAATGGGCTAAAAATCCGCCCGCCTAAACGCCCTCATCATCATACACCATTACAGAATTAAAGTATCAAGAAAAGGTATATTCAAAAAGAAGTCGAAACCTGCTTAATGTACTTCTTCCACCAATTCACTCCCGCAGAAACCAGCCCTTATTCAAAAAGGTCCACAAAGATGACGGCATCATGATAAACAACCCAGGAAGGTCAAGACTGAAGTACAACGCTACTACACAAAACTATACTATGACACCCCAACTGACCACCAAAAAAATAAAGATTTTATACACACCACCAGGATACAAAGTGATTTTTCTGGTCTATAACCTCCTAAACCTAATCACACTGGAGGAGCTCTGGAATACAGTCCGCGGTGCACCACATAGGAAATGGCTAGGGCCTGATGGGATACCCTATGAATTCTATAAAAAGTACTTCTGCAAATAGCCCCCCTCCTCTTGACATCAATGAACCAATGCCTGCTGAAGATACGCCTCCTACCTGGTGGCCAGGACTCCTATGACATAACCCTGTTTTAAAATCGAAAAACTGGACCTGGCCAACTGGCGCCCAATTGCAATTTGTAACACTGATACAAAACTACTAACAGAAATTTTGGCCACCAGATTAGGCACACTAGCCTCCAAAGTCCTGTCTCCCAATCAGTTTGGGTTCATACCAGGGCGTTCAATCTGTACCAATATACTCCGTCACCAATATATGCTAGTTCAAAGCAGCTGGAGCCCTGGTATTCCTAGACCAGGAGAAGGCATACAATCGCTTATTTGGCCATATCTGAAGGATTGTCTAAGCGCCTTCAAAATCTCACCCAGGTTCATGAACTGGGCGATGCTTTTTATAGAATCCGCATCCATGGCTGTATGCACCCTGGCTCCCAACCAACAAGATCACACCACACAGAGGGCTGAAACAAGGGGCCCCTCATCCCACTGCTGTAGAACTTCATTATTGATCCACTCCATCGCGTTGCTGACTCACGCCTCATGGGCATAACTTCACAAGGCCAACCAACAGTCAATATACTAGCCTTTACGGATTACTTTGTAACAGGTATAGCTAACAAAAATGACACCCAATAGCTGGAACGCACCCTGGAGAAATATTTCCTTGTGAGCAACGCGTCGCTCAACAATAGGAAAACGGAATAATCTCTAAGCAAGTAGAAACACTTAAGTCACAACACCCAGACCTCATAGCCCCCCACAAAGGAACAACCCACTCACCCTACCCTTCGCATCACCTCCTATAACCAATCCTGTCCGCCACCTTGGGATATGGCTGGAAACAGGGGGATATGCCAATGAGAAAATTGAGAACAAACTACTACAGCGGATTTCTAACCTCGTCGCCTCCCTCAAGGGAGATCCCAAGACTAATAGGCGAGTAACAGTTGCCAATTCACTCATCCTCTCGATGCATTGGTTGCCTATCCACGCAGTCTCCTACTCACAAACATTAATCTCTTCAGTCCGCGCATTTATCCAGGGATTGCTGTGACCTGGGGTCCTGGCCACCTTTACAGGTGAAAACACTCTTTGGCCCACACTCTAGCGGAGGCATGGGCCTAATTGACTTTAGGGTCCATACCAACCGCATATTGAACACATGTATAGAGAAAGTCCTAACCCCAACCTCCCACAACAACTCTGATCTAAAGCAGCGAGGGCCAACGATGCGCAGACGCTCAATCTATCCAACTCACACAACCCGTCTAGCCTGACTACATACCTTGCAAACTGCCTTAACACAGCAGGCCCACATGGAACCCCCCTCACTTCAAGAGCCTCCTCCGCAACATTCAGCACATAGGGTGGATCATCACTCTCACAGGCACTAGTTAGGGAAGGGGAAGGCCAAGAGCTCACTTCACGCTAAGTAAACCAAATGACCACCCACAGAGGGACACACACGACGTGGCCCCATTGATCGCAAGAATTGACTACCTGAATGTTTTAGACATCCCTACGACTTCATAACACAGAAGGCAATATGGATGCCAACAAATCATCCGCTCCTCCAGCTAAGGGTAAGAGCTAACACCTGGCGTTGCCTCAAAAGAACCTACAGAATAGCAGATTGCTCCAACTCTCTTCATGCAGCATGCGCAGTGTGTGGAGGGGATGGTAACCTGCACCACCACCTCGAAGCATGCCCCCTATCTAGAGCCATATGGCAGGAAGTTGCGCGTCTGTTAATAACCCACAATGTCCAGGAGCTGTCAATCTCCCGAAGCCTCCTCACCCTCCAACTTGAATTCCTATACCACACACACTCTGCTCCCTGATAGTCGCCATTGCACTGTGGACAATCCACACCATAGCACTGGATGCCTTCAGAGGAGCCTTGCCAAATATCCATGGGACAATCATCAGATTTCACCAACACCTACTAGACACTTTCAAGCCTGGCTATACGGATATACGAGGCTGAAGCAACAACAAAACGTTGATTCATGGTCCCAGTCTGCTTTGTGCACCATGACCCCTTTCCTCCACACCTGCTTCATAATAGGTGAAACCCCTTCACAGTAGGCATTCAACCCCCCTATACCTGGCAGTACCAGCTGGCAACAGGGGTAGCTCTTCTACTCTTGGGTGCCTAAATCTTTCTATGCTTCACCTCCTATTATCCCATCACATATTTTTTTATTGTCCGCCTCCATATCGGCTTACATCAGTTAAATAAAAATATAGGAGGGTCAAAGGATAATTGGAAAAGTATATGCTTCTCAAAGTGGGATATTTTGGCTAGATGCTTTTATAAGAACTCAATAATGAAACTTCCATTAGGTTTAATGATTTCTGTCAGAAAAGAAATCCCACTTAGATGATAATTGTGGGTCTCAGCTGAAGTTTATGGAAAGAGATAATAGTAACTTACCACACCCTTTTGTTATTTGGGGATCATGTGTTTACTAAGGCACAAAATTGATCCAAGAAAATATTCATGTCCTGGTATGGTTGGTTAAACATAGTTATATGTGCCCTAATGCTTCATCTATGTCTGTACTAAACCATGTCCTTTTTAGCCAAGTGGGAATTTAATGCCCCTTAATAACCAATAAAATTTTTATAATCAATAAGCGTGGATTGAATCACTGCCTTATCAGGATATAGAAGGTTGACACAATTATATTGGTAGTAGACTGCCCTACAAGGTATGCTATTTTGTATTTCTTACACCTCGTAGGATAACTATAAAAGAGCAATGGCACTTTACTTCGAAGATTTCTTCCCTTATCAAGTTGTTCCAGAAGTAATCATCTCAGATCATGGTCCACATTTAGATAGGAAAAAACAGAAAGAATCAATCCGGTACTTGAACAATACCTTTGTTGTTGTGTTCTGGACGCCTTAAAGACTGGAAATTTAGGCTTAAATTGGTCGATATTAGTACATTAACCAGGTCCATAGTTTTTTAAGGATGCTGTCAAGATTTTGGTTTGACTAACCATAGGAGATCGCCACCAGCTTTACAACCCTTAATAACCTAAAGACCTCGTCTTTAGCCTTGCACACTATCTAAATTCTTTGGCAAAAACAATCCTAATTGATTCAGTGTCAGATATGTCACTAGCTTTTTGACCCAACGCTAAGCTTATGGTTAAGTAAAATTCATATGATTCTAAATTTAAGCAGATCAACCCTTACCCACTCACTCAGTCCAACGAACCAGTTCCATACTATTAAAAATATTTTCAGAATTATTAGGTCAGATATAGCTTGAGCATTACTAGTCAACTGATACCTATGAAAATGCTACTGAGTCTGAACAGAATATACCAAGATGTGCTAAACCTTGGACAAAGCAGTGTTAAGTTTAAGACAGCTTAACCCACCAATATTAACGGACCATAAGAATTAAACTCAAGAAGTTTCAGGGAGTGTGGAGTAAGTTGATTGTCTAGAGATCAAGGTATAAAAAGTTTTAGGACAGCTTGAAGAGGGATATATATGGTGACGCACATGCTAAAGATACATTTGACAATGGATCTCAAAGGTGGAAGTATCTATTGAGACTATGGTGGATTTGGGGAACTTAAGTTTAGTAAAGATTTACAATTTAACACACTTAACACTTATTTGAGGTGCGCTGTCTTCACACAGTGTACCCATCTGACGTGTGAACATACCTGTGCACGAATTCACAATTGCTGTTCAGAATCGCGACATCCTGTGCTTACTACAGGGGCACTTTTGACAACACCATAGTTACACAAAGAATATGTCTCTATGAGTCAGAACTCCAGCCGCTTCGCCATTGGCTTCTGGGACAAGTATCCACACAACTTATGGACGCAGGAGATCCCCTAAAGATACACCTCAGAATTTCAGGTTTTTAAATGAAAGCCCGCCATGGTGCTTGTCCCCATAGGTCCACTAGCCTTTCAGTCAGTAGATAGACTGAACAATATACCCCCAATCATGTTAAATAAGTGATTGAATGGCTCTTCTGCAGATGACGTCACCATGCTGAAGCCCTTAATAAAGCACACTTGAGTATGTTCTTAAGCTATCGAACCAAGAATACCTCTATGAAAACTACCATTTAATCCGTGAGATGCCAATGTCAACCATGATCAAGAAGTCCTCTATCCAGGCGCAAATCATGGAAATGAATGTGCAATAAATACACTCTTTATTTCGCCAAGCCATGCGCATCCTTACCTGGAAACATATTAAGATTGGTGGATTAGTCAAGTTCATATAAGCTTAACGCCATGACAACCAGCTTCTAGAAGATAGATTTGAAGTTACCTTCCAAGAAGTTTTTTTGGTCACCTTACATCCTAATGACATAATGTGAAGCTCATTGTTGAGTGGACAAACTTCTAGATCATATGAATTCAGGTATGGCTTGTATCATCAGTGAGGTGCTTGATCAGCGTGGGCATCTTCTTAATAGTAGCCGATGTGAAACATCACTGCAGCCAGATCAAGGATTAACTGAAGGAAGAGGTGGAATGGAACACCTCTCCAGAGGCTGCCAATTGAGAGGCCCATGCCAAGGATGGTTATACCATTTGGAAGCTGGTGGAGGAGGTGGACCAAAGGTTTGTTCGCCTTTCAGGAGTAGTGGGTGACCACTTTTTTTCAGCTTCAAGATCTCAATGATAGCATCCATATCAACCATAAAAGAATCAGCGACCTTGATGAGCACCTAACCAACACCATAGAATTTTCCAAACAACTGTTTTGGGGTTATCAGATCAATGAATAATGTGTTCAAAGCCCAGGACCTGAGTATCAAACGCTTTTCTCAGGAAAACGTCACTCTGAAAGCCTGACTCACCACAGCTGAACTACAAAAAGAGTTCAAGTAATCCTTGCAGGATGAGCTTAGATATCTTTCTGGCAAATTAGGCCAGTTCCAGAAAGAGGCCAGAGGCAAAATCTTTATATACTGATGGGTTCCACACAGAAAATGAACGATTTTTTCACTGATACCCATTAGTCAAGACCAACGGACTCTGAATCCAATAGTTATGGGACGCCCTTGGAGCAAAACATTAAAAAATTTCTGCCCTCCATACCTACGTTTGACCACTCAATCCAAACTGATATTCTAGAAAATCACCCTCGCTCTGTTCCCACTGTTTTGGACAGCCGTGACAAGACAACCATTCGCCTTATGCACACTGCTGGCCATCTCTTAAAACTACTTAAATTTGGCTTGAGATCCAGAGGATATGGCTTACCAAACATTCCAAGAAGCCTCAGCTGAGCCTCCAAAGTTGCTAGCTGTTCTAGGGTCAATCCCATCAAATATTAAATTCTACAAGTGGTGAAAATAAACAACTCTGCTATCTGAAATTAGCATGAATGGCATGGTTAACAAGGCTAAACTAGTGACGCGCATTAATTCGCTTGACCTGGAAATTCAGGAGTTGGTCATGCCTAAATTTTAGAAAAACTTGGCTGTCCTATCAGAATGTGAAGATTGTCATTATAAAGGAATTTGGAGGAGCAAAGGTTATAACTACCAAAATACTGTCTTCCTCAACATCTCCTTCATAAAAGACAAACAAATCCTAGAGTTAATGATCGCTTCTATCTAGAGGCCTATGAGCTATATGGCAAAAGGTCTTAGAAAATTACAACACGCAGATCGCCTTATGGAACGCCTAAATACCATAAAAAGAGATATGCCAAGTCATACTTCTCATGTTGTACAATGAATACAATGTATCAAAGAGGGTGAACTATCTTTGAAGCTGCACTGTGAACTTTGATTTACCTAATAAAGGGTATCAAGATAATCAAGAAAATCAAAACAAATCCCTCAGCAGGATATTAAAAAGAGCCTCTAAACTATCATCAGACCTTGATGAACTGACATCCACCAGAGCACATGACACCAATGTGGTTAGAAGGACATTATGCCAACCAATGCCACTCCAAAGGTCCCAAACCCAAGGTACGTCATGTGGGAGAAGAAGATTTTGAAGAACAGGGAAAAGATTGGGCGTAATAGAAATTGTGATATTACACTTTAAAAAAAATTTTAACATTCCCTAATTCTAATTTCAAAGCCTCAACCTCTCTATCTGTCATTGCCAATGATATACTAGCAGTCTCCACCATCTTCCATTGGGAATCAAAGTATTTAACAGCTGAAGTAGGAATAAAACCCTACGCACAGCAGTTGGACCAGTATATCTTGACTGTTGCTTCCAACGATATGCCTAAATTAGAAGAGTTTAACATGGCTATCCCCCTCGGAGAGATAAAAAGTACTACCCGCTTCTATACGATGAATTACAATTTAACCTGGTTCAGGCTAATAAACTCATCATACACTTAACAAACACTTCCCATTCTTACTATTCAAAATTATGACGTTAATATTAGTGTGGGCAAGTTCTGGTTTTGCAAAACTTTGCTTTCTCCTTGCAAACACTTTTGCAACCTATTCAGTTCAAGACTGAATCTAGTTTGATAATCTTACAGAGGAGATTAGTCTGCGCCCATGTCAGGGAGCAGTTGGGCAAGCAAGGTAAGAGGAGCAGGTGGAAGGCCCGCGACCTCCAACGTTCAAAACGCCCCGGAGAATCCGGCGGAATTGACAAAAATCTTAAAAAACTGGCGGTTATGATTTCTCCAGAGATACTCGCATGTCAAGCACGATGCAACCAGTACATCAACACGCCTCACTCCCAACCACTTTTGTCAGTAATAGGGAGTCCGCGTGTATCTGGACATCCAAAAAACGGCTTTATGGGAAAAATTTTGTGAAGATGTACACAAAATTTTCCCAGCCGCGGTGTACGTTGCACCTCACTCCATGTCACGCATTTGGCTGGACCTAGGTTTTGAGAGCAAAAAAGCAGCAGATGAGGCTGCAACAGTGCGCGTAGTGATTGACCTCCCTGAAGGGCAATGGGTCATCGAAACCAAATGCACCAGATAGGCAAAATCAAACCAAATTTTCCTCACGTTTGACTTTTTGCCTACTACAATAAAACGTGACATTTTGGAACAACACCTGAAAGATGGTCTCGCCATATATGGCGATATACAATCTTTCAAAATGCAACGCTTCACGCTGATGCCACACCTGTGCACCGGCAAAGCCATCGCAGTTCTGACCCCAACTGAGGAGATCACGAAGGACCTAACCCAGATCCCGCACTCCACTTTTATTAATATCACAGGGCATACCACCCACCCATTCTGGGTGACCGTGGACAGCGCGCCCCCCATTTGCACCCACTGTGATGCGTTCAGCCACAAGGTGCACACGTGCCCCATCAAGGAGGGCGTCACATTCCAAGAGCACCCCTCGGCAGCCATGGCCAATGGAGAGGCGCACTACAAACCAACTGCAAGCACCAAGGATGCTTTCCCGTGGGGAGCACAAGGCTGCTACCTATTGGTAAAGCCTATCTCTCCGCAAGAATGGAAGAAGGCTAAGCAGGCCCATAGGGCCGCGGCCAAGGAAACGGCCAAGGCCAACCACTGCTATCCCACACTCACAACGCCAGGAGGACATGGAAACCTTCGCGGCGGAAGCAACTTGGGAATCCATCAACTAATCAGATTGGGAAGCTCATGCTGAGTGGGCTACTCAGTCTGAGGATCCGATGGGAGACTTGATCTCACCCAATCGTTGCACCCAAGCTATAGTCAAAACTTACTTGGGACTATCCCAACTGAAAAAAAGTTTTTGACCCGCTCAACGGTGCACCAAACTCATCCGCACCAAAAAAATTCGTCCAATGTCAGGAAAATAAAAAGCGAAGGCCAAAGCCAACGTGACTCTTTCCGCAAAAATCAACAAAAACTCTGATAGCGTTGCTGCTAACACCCGCGCTGCTGTGAAAGCCCATGGGGACCTAGAAGAGGCTGGTGGGCCTGGGGGTCCACCCCCTCACACCTAAGGTGTGAGGGGAAACCTTCACTTTAGGGACGATGAATATCGTCGGACTCAAGGCCTCCCCATCCTGGCCTAGGAAACTGAGTTTTTTACAACACAATTTACCCGTGAATATTCTGGCCATCCAGGAGTCCCACTGTCCACAAGGTTCCGAGGAAACTTGGAAAACAATGCTCCTCCCATCCCTATCCTTTTGGTCAAAGCACTGTGGGGTGCTAATTTGGAAAAATAATCTTTTCAAATTTGTATCCTCAGAAACATTCCTAAATGGCCGAGTGCTCATCGTCACCTTCTCATGGGCCGATGTAGCGCACACAATCATCAACATTTATGCCCCAAACGGTGCACACAAGCGTCAGGAATTTTTCTCATCGGTCAAATCCCTCCTGCTACCCCCTGATTCTTTCCTAGTCAATGACATGAACTGTTGGCTAACCTCACCAACGGACCAATGGCCCTCCTCACCCCATGCCCCACACGGTCATGTTGAACTATGCATTCTAAAGGCCACCCTTGGGTTAATGGATGCGCTGCTGCGACATGCCCCACTGCTCGAAAACATGATGCGTCCCCACGTCCACAACGGCCAATTAAGGTCCATGACCTGCATCAACCTTATTCTAATGCTGGCAAAATTCCAACCCCACATCTCCCACTTCACAACAATGAAAATGGAATTCTCCGACCACCGACTGGTCTTGATAACATACCACCTACCTGTCACAATTGCTAAGGCCCCACATTGGTGCAAAATCCGCCCCCCTGAGCTCGCGTCACCAGGATTTTCCACATGGGTGGAAGAGGCAACTTTGGCAAAAAAGTTTGTTGCACCATTTTGCATGGACCCCATTTCCACATGGGCAACTTTCAAAGAGGACACCATCCGCCACTCTCGCCATCTCTCCTCCAGATGCTCACGAGCCACATCGGTGGTTATCTCATGCGCTCTGGCAGAATTGGCACACTTGGAGTCCAACATTCCAGCTACAGGATACAGCCCTGCATGGGGCCAGAAGTGGGCAGAGGCAGCTGCCCACCTCAACGCACTTGAAAGGCAACACAAACATTGGGCTTGTGTCCTATACAGGGCCACACGCATCACTAAAGGTGACAAGTGCACCGCATATTTCTTTAAAAAATTTTCACACCACGCCAGAGTGTGGCCTGCACACAGGTGCGAAGATCGGATAATTCTATTGCGGATATACCAGCTGAAGTGGCAATTGAAATGCAAACATATTACTCTGAGTTGTACTGAGCTGAACCAATTCAGCTGGCTGAAGTGGCAGAATTTCTTGACTGAGCTCATATCCGCACCGTTTTCTGATATCTGGAAATAATGAATTTAATTTCTCTGAACAATTATGGACAGCCATTCGCGGTGCGCCAAACTTAAAATGCCCAGGCCCAGATGGCATCCCCTATGAGTTCTACAAAAAATATTTCAAATATATATCTCCACTTCTGCTTGCCTCACTTAATCAAAGCCTGTTGGAAACGCACCTCCTACCAGGAGGACATGAGGCCTTTACTATCACACTCTTCAAGAAAGGGGATAAGCTTGACTTAGCCAACTGGCGCCCCATTTCTCTAACAAACACAGACACCAAAATTTTAACAAAAATTATGGCTAACCAATTAGGGACTGTAGAATCTGCCACCATCTCCCCAGAACAATTCAGTTTTATCCCCAGAAGGTCAATTTGGGATAACGTGCACTCTGTGGCTAATGTATGTCAGTCCACAGCCTCTGGGGCACTTTTATTCTTGGACCAACGAAAGGCCTATGATAGAGTAAACTGGGAATACCTAAGGGCCTGCCTCCATCAATTCCGCCTACCCCCTCGCTTCATCAACTGGGTGATGCTGCTCACGGAATATGCAACAATGGCAGTGCGTGGCCCTGGCTTCCTAACGGAAGTAGTCCGCCCTCAAAGGGGCTTACGACAAGGGGACCCCCTCATCCCACTCTTATACAACTTCAGCCTTGACCCACTACTGCGAAATGTGAATGCCCAACTCACTAGGGTCCATGTGCCAGGCCAAGCCCCAGTCAAAATATTGGCGTTCGCAGATGATTGTGTGGTTAGGGTGTCTAACAGTCAAGATGCACGCGCGCTTGAAGCTCTCATCCAGGAATATTCCCGGGTAAGCAACGCGGCACTGAACGCCTCCAAAACTGAAGTCATCCTCCTTGGTCAGTTTCAGAACTGCTGGGCCCCAGCAATTAGTTCCCAACCCAGCCCATCTACTCGCCCACGCTTACGCCTTACTAACTCAACACACACCGCTCCACTGGTGCTCCCCTTCATGCCACGCCCTACCATAGGACCGGTGCGCCATATGGGTGTGTGGATGGAGGCAGGCGGATACGCGTCAGCAATAATGGAGTACTGTATTCTGGACAACGTGACGAAGCGAATCGCCTCTATCAGAGCCCACCCTAATTCCCTGACTGGCAGGGTTGTTTTAGCCAACTCTATGCTCCTATCTAAAGTCTGGTTTGGAGCCCACGCCATACCCTTCTCCCCAAGTTTCTTCAAATCCTTGTATGCCTTGCTACAAGGATGGCTTTGGTCAGGCCGCCCTCCACCAGTGCGGCTAGAGGTCATGTTTGGCCCTCATCATCATGGTGGCATGGGCCTGCTTGACTTCAAAGCCCATGCTGCCAAGATCCTGGGCACCTGGATTGTGGCCGTCACCGCTCCCACACTCCCATCCCAACACTGGTCCCGCGCAGCCCGCTCCAATTTCTCCTGAGCCTTGGGCCTCAACAATCCATCAAACCCCCACTCCCTGATGAAATACCTCGCATCACACACATCGGCCACAGGTCCTCACGGGACAAAAACCCACTATAAACGAATCCTACTCTCCATGCGGAGCGCAGAGTGTAGAATTTGTATTAGTGGACATACAATCCAGAGAGGCCGCCCCTCTCCTCAGTTCACACAAGAGGTACAGGGGCTACCCATCCATGATGGCGTGATCCCCATTCGGCCCCATGTCCTATCCAGGGTGGACTACCTGGAAATGATGAACATCCCTTATTCCATTGAGACCCAAAAAACAATCTGGAAATATGTACATAACCCTCTGTTGCAGCCTCAAGTCCGCTCCCATGTGTGGCGCTGCCTGAGGCGGGTGTATCGTACAGCTGAGCGCTCTAACGCTTTACACTCATCCTGTGTCGTGTGCGGCCAGTATGGAACGCTGTTCCACCGCCTGGAGAAGTGCTCAACCTCTAAAGTAATATGGCGCGAAGTTCAACGTCTGCTGGGCCAGGATCAAACGCATCCCTTTAGTCTGTCAAGATATATGTTTGCTTCATCAATGGCCTCCCCCCTCCCACCCTCCCCTCCGTGCTCTGGTGGTTTCAATCGCCATGTGGACCATCCACACGATTGTCTTAGATTCCATCGCAGGCTCCACCCCCAACCTCCCAGAAACTGTCCACAGATTCTGGTCACATTTGGCAGACCACTTTCAAGCGTGGATGTTTGGATACCTCCCACCGCGTCGCTGACAGCTGGTCTCCTCCTGGTTCCCAGTCTGGTTCATCAAATCAGACCCCTTCCTCCAAACGTGCTCAATAGTGGCTACGGCCCCTTCACACGTTCCCTCCCCCTCCCCATAAGTGGCGTTCCCGCTGGCAACAAGAGATAGCATTGCTTCTCTGGGGTGCCTCCCCTGGTACTAAGTTAATCTGTCCTGAGTCACATTCAGAAGTGTCTGTCCCATGGTTGGCTTTCCCCGCAACAAATTTAAAGTTCTGGTTTTGCTACCTGTCAGAAAATCGACTGTGGGCTGTTCTTGTTGGCAGGCCAACCAGTATAACGACTGTTCAGCCCTTGCCTTTTTGTCTTAGGCGACGGGGCTAGCAGCACCAGCTGACCCCTTGGCCTGTCACCTGCGCCATTCAAGAATCCCTCGCCTAATCCCCAACCAACGAAATTGATTATAAACTTATATCATGTATTGAATGATCAAGGGGAGATATATCTTTAAAGGGAAGCACCAGGTATCTTTACTATTTACAAAATGGCTACTGCACCCACCGCCGACCTATTGGCTTTCTGATGGACCTTACAGCCAACCATTCTTACGCAGCCTTCACTGCGCTACTCTCTTCCATGGCGTTGACCCTCTCTCCCCATCCTTCCTGATGTCCAAATTAGTTTTGGATCATCTTCAGCCTTAAAGTCGCCGGTGAGCCATATAACTTGCTTTATTAAATCAATATTGAATTTGAATTTAACGTAATAATAAAGTTTCAGAACCTCTCCAGTTGCTCTGGAAACTTGGAACATTTTGGCTTCACGGCTGCACATATTTTGACTCATCATAGTCAGTTGTTTAGATCTCCTTTCTCAGGTAATAATTGATTACTACAAATGAGGCGATTGAAACAACCTCAACCACCTTAAACTCAAAATTCTTATGGCTCTGCCGACATTTACTTAATAAGCCTAATGGATCATCCTCAACTATTAGTTGCTGGTGATCCTTATACCAAATCAGGCCAGCAAATGACTCAACTTATCCTACTTCCAAACTCTGCAGAATACTTGAATTCGTCTTAACCCAATTTGGGGAGCAACTACTAGCAATCACCTAACAATACAAAATTCAGTTAATAAGCCATTCCGCCGGGATTGGTTCATTTCATCTCAAATAACAAAAAAACATTGGAGGATTCCATCTGATATAAATCCTGACATTTCCCCCACTTGTCCAGATGGTAATCCTCCTACTTTCTGCCTTGGCATGTGAAGTGGGTGCTCAGAGAGCGCCTTTCCCCACCACCACTTATTACCAGAACCTAACCATGGCTCACATCCCCACCACCTCCTCACCCACCTGTCAGCTACTCCAGCATCAACCAGCAGAGCCCCTGTAGTCTGCACCACTATCAGAAAATTGATTGTGGCTCTGCTAGTTGGCAGGCCAACCAGTAAGAAGACTGGTCATCCCTTGCCATTTCACCTTAGCAATGGGGCCAGCATCACCAGCTTACCCCTTGGTGTTTCACCCGTGCCATTCTTGGATCCTCCAGAATAATCCCTAACCAAATAAATAAATTATAAACTTAAATTAAAAGGTAGATTATGCAAATGGAGATATTTATTGAAAGGTAAGCTCCAGATATTTATTTTATAGCACTAGTGGTGCCCAATCCAAAAGGGGGAACTGCCACGCATCTTTATTTGCAAATGGGCCAAACAAATGGATTAATATAAAAAATATAAAATCCTAATATGCACCTCAGCTAACAGCCCAGGAAGCCATATCAGAAGGTGATGAAGCTTCGGGGAAACTTTTGTCTGGCGCCCGCTTTAGCAGGCAGACCATGGTGGACAGCATCAGGGTGGGAGCATCAGCGACATGGGACAAAAGGAGATTTAGTTGTGGGTTTTCTTTGTTTATGTGGCCAGCGGTATCCATCGCCTCATTGTATTAAGCAAGTTAATGCTCAGCAAAATAATAATAGCTGGCACACAAGTGAAAGACTTGATGCACCAGCAGGTTTTGAGATAATCGGTGTTAAAAAGAGAAGTTTTTTGCTGCGTCAATGCAAGTGTAGCTTGCAATAAAATCAAGCTCCTCAATTTCATATTTTGCATCTTCCTCAAAATCATGGGGAAAATTGGGGATAGGAATACCCTCAACATGGGGCTCCATTTCCCCTTGAAGTTGCTGGAGAAGTAGGGCGTTTGAAGCTCAAGGTATTTATACTATTTACAAAAGGGCTACTGCTACCATCACATAACTATTGGCTTTCCACTGAACCTTTCAGCCAGCCATTCTTTTTCAGCCTTCCGCTGCGCTACTCCATTTCCTGGTGTTGACCCTCTTGCCTCATCCTTCCCAATGTCCAAATTAATTTCCACTCATCCTCATCCTTGAGCCACTGATTAGCCATTTAAATTATAAAAAAAGAGTCTGAATCAAACTTAATAATATACTGGAACATCTTCAGTTTCTCACTTTGACTTAAAATATCTTGGCATCTTGCCTACGGCACATTTTGACCCTTCTAGTCGATTGATTGGGAATTACCTTATTCAGGCGATATTATTTTAATAGATATGAGAAGCAGGAAACAATCTCAGCTGTCTCAAGCTCATAATTTTTGTGATTTCCACCAACAACGAATAATCAATTTAAGTTAATCATTTTGACTACTAATCGCCAGTGATCCTTTTTACTAATTTGGGCCAGCAATAGCTCCACTTGAACTTACTTCCAAACTCAGCGAATACTTGGATTTGGCTCAACTCAATTTGGGTGGAACTACCTTGCAATCACCTAATAACCACGAAACATAGTCAAATAGTCATTACTCCAGGATTGACCTATTTCATCCAAAATAACCATAAATCATTGGAGGACTCCATCTGATTGAAAATCTGACACTATTAATGTATTGTGGGCTCTGTAACCATATTTTAGCAACTAAACTAGTAAAAAGGATGGGATTATTGCTGAATATTTATCATTGCAAAGAATATGGGACAGCAAGACCCAACTAGACTACCCCACTAGGGGCCTACAATGCGTTGACACAAAGGTTCAGATCTCTCATTGTGGCAGCTCTCAAAATCATTTTCCCAAACACCCATTATGATATACTCATCAGAGATTTCTTCATGAGGATGTATGGCATCAATAACAAATTTGAGTTAAATATTCTGATGGTACTCAGATAGAACCTTTTTTTGTATTGCCAGAGAGGAGACCAACAGATGGAGAAGCAAGCTCCGCTGCTAGTAAATCAATCCTTTAAAATAGGATTATACTATCATTTACTGAAGATGGTGAAGCCGCACTCAATAATACCACACCAAAATTTTGAATTGGATTGCATTTCATTGAGGGCTAGCCACCATGTTACCATCATTCCAAGACACCAATTCATTGAGAGAACAGATATTGACCTTAAGATACCACCAGGCTTATATGGTGAAGTGTACACGCCCTTCAACCGCTCACGTCAAGAGTTAAATGCAGCTTTAGGTCTTATTCTCACAGATCATTGAGAGTTTAGAATATTGACAGATAACCTTTATCTTTACCCATTCCAGGCTAAATAGCACCAAACTATTGCATTCCTTCAAATTCTACAGATGGAGGAAGTGAAAGATGTGTATGAGTTTGGAACACTAGAGGAGCTTGGTCTGGATGAGGAAAATTTTGAGGATATCCAATCAGTCATATCACTCAAATCCTTGTTTGGTTCGACAGAAGAGGAGTAATATTGGAGATGGCCCTTGTTTGAAGGATATAAAACTTTCACAGCAGACAACTTCAATTGGAGATGCGCCAAAGACATGTCAAATAATAACAAAACTGGGAGTCATTTAAAACATAAGCCTTATCCAATCATCTATTTAAGGCAATGGACCAGGTCATCCACAAATAAATTAATTTAGCTGGTCCAGAAAGGAATGCTGATCCTTTTTTAAAAATTCTGTGTGCATCAGCAGTTTTAATTGTAAAGGATATGATCAAATCCTAACTAAATGGTAATCAACTACAGGGAACTTAACAATGTAGAAAAGAAGGACTCCTACACCTTTCTAAGAATAGATGATGCACTCAACTAGCTTGGAAGATCAAAGTTCTTTTCTACCAAGGATCTAATTTTCAATTACTGGCAAATAGAGATGCCTCAGCAGAAAAAGAATAATGCGTCATTATAATGACTCAAGATCTGTTTAAACCAACGCGAATGCCGCAAGGGTTGTTTAATTCCCCGCCACATTCCAAAGAGAGATGGGCAGTATACTTGGGGACTTGAAGATTTCTTACATCATAGTTTGCTTAGATGAAGTAAGTGTTCCTTGATTACGTTCAACAAACACTTGCATCATCTATAGGAAGTTTTTCGTTGACTTGACAACAACAACCTAAAAGTCAAGCCCAAAAATGTAACTTTGTCTCAGAACAACTCGTTTATCTTGGTTTCATTATTAACAAGGATTGCCTGCAGCCGCAACTGGCCAAATTAGAGGCAATCAAGAAGATGAGTACCCCACCAGCAGATGAGACATCCAGGCTTTCCTCAGAATGGTCAGTTACTATTGGCGGTTCATAAAGAACCTTATTAACTTGGGATTCACTATTCTATCTATTAAAAACATACTTAATTGAATGGACGTTGAATTGTCAGATGGCTTTTGATCGACTTTTTACCAGTCTCTCTATGGTGATGTTTCTCATGTACTAAAATTTTGATAAAACATTCATATTTCTTATGGACGCCTCCCTCACTGTCATAGGACGGTGTTATTTCAAAACAATGACGAAGGGGTAGAACACCCCATAATACACTGTAGCTGGATGATACATGAACACATGCTGAATTACACTTTTACCATAAAGGACTGTTTAGCAGTGATCTACGCTTGAAAGCAGTTTAGAGTTTACATCCACAGAGTGCACTTCAATGTGGTAAGTGACCACTCTTCGCTGCGGTAGCTGAAGAACCTCAAGGAGTTAGAGGGACGCTTATATCGCTGGGTGCTGAAGTTGCAGGCGTATGACTTTGAGACTCAACGCCATCCTGGAATGAAGCATCATGATGCGGATGATTTTCCTATGATCCCTGCCATTGCATCGACCGCCAGTATGGTGAATGGCCTTTAAAACGAGATATTGAACAAGGAATACTATAATGAACCAGAAGAAGTGCAACGCGCCCTAAACTTTTAATGAAGAACATTGCTGTCGAAATTAAATTTACAAATTAAAGAAGGCCGCAAGTAATCATACCCTAACTGACTAAGCATACGGAACTGATCATCAGCGCCCCTAAAACCACAAACCATGGCAGATTCAAGTAGACATGCGAACAGCTAAAATAGCACTACTACTGGGAACTAATGCACTTTGACACTAACAAATCCCTTGGCTGCTGCTGCAATTGTCAAGAAGAAGTGCCATATTGTAAAAGTATCTTTATCACATTGTATCACGTGGCAAAACTGAGCTTCATTTTTAACACCATATTGATTAACATTGTGGGCTTTTTAACTGCCAGTTGAGGATATAATATATATTTTGGTATCAATTGATCACCTTACAAAATGGGTTGAAGCCAAATTGATTAAGACTTGGGTGCCATAGTAACCATCAAGTCTTTTTGGAGTATATTGTATTCAAACACGGCTGCCACCAACTTCTCATAACAGATTATGGTACTAACTTTACTTCACAGATGATCATTAAACTGAACGACCTGATGGGGGTCGTGGGGTCCTGTTGACGCCATATCATCCCAAAACCAATGGTATAGTGGAGCGTTTCAACAGCATTTTTCTTGGCATCCTACGAAAACTAGCGTCAGGGAACACCAATCAATTGAGCCTTTTTCTGCCTTCTTCCATCTTCACCTATAACATTGTATTCCACCCATACACGGGGTGGTCACCATTTTAACTCCTGTAAAGGTGACAACACGCTCTTCCACCAATCCTGTAACCTTGTATTAATGGAGAAGAAATGACTCCCAGTTAATACTAAAGTTTCTCGCCAAACTGCTTATCCAACTTCAAACTGAGGCCTTACTCTAACATATTGGCCCAAAACTATGAAATTCAGGGAGTAGGACAAACAGAATCGCCACCCCCTTCCCTGTCCTAGCATATAAGGATTGAATGCTCAACTATGATAACCACTGGTTTGGTAAGCTGGGTAAGTTGGAGCACATCTGAAAGGGGCCATTCTAGATTATAGAGAAGACCTAAGCCAATACATATACGCTCAAAGACCCCATCAAAGAAGATATCTTCAACTGAGTACACAAAGAGTTCCTAAAGTGTTTCCCGCAAGGCATGGAGACTCCAGTTCCCTGAAATTGATATTTTGACTGTCAGCCACGGGAAAGTCATTCACCTTTATGTTTGGTTAAGTGGGGAAATGTTAATATTTGGGTTTACTAACCATAAGAAATAGCTACCGCCCTATTACCCCTAATACCCTATAGACAACGCCTTTACCCTTACCCTGCTATCTACATTCTACAGTGTAATTGATCTCAATCAATATGCCATCAGATATGTCAATAGTCATTTTTAACCCTACACTAAGCTTTTGTTTAAGTATACTTTGTTTGATCCTTAATTTTGGTGATTGAACAAAATCCTCTTGCTAAGTCCCTCAAACTAGTTCCATTCCCTCAATCAATGACTATCAGAATTATATAATTAAATTTATCTCAATTATCCCTAGTCAATATATGCCTGTTAAAATGTTACAGAGACTGAACAGTCTGTACCAAGATGTGCCCAATCTTAGACAATGCAGCGTTATGTTTCAGACAGCTTAACTAACATATTAAAAAACCAAAAATAGAAAACTCTAAAAGTTGGGGGCTGAGGATAAGTTGACTGACTAGAAATCAAAGTATAAAAAGGTTTAAGATAGCATAAAGAGTAATAGACGCAATGATGCACATTATGAATTTTTAAATTTATTGTGGGGAAGGCTGACCATGGGATAAACACTTCCGAATATGACTCATAAGGGACAAAACTTAGTACCAAGGAAGGCACCCAGAGAAGCGATGCTATCTCTTGTTGCCAGTGGGAACGCCACTTATGGGGAGGGGGAGGGAACGTGTGAAGGGGCCTTAGCCACAATTGAACACGTGTGGAGGAAGGGTATGATTTGATGAACCAGACTGGGAACCAGGAGGAGACCAGCTGTCAGTGACGTGGTGGGAGGTATCCAAACATCCATGCTTGAAAGTGGTCCACCAAATGAGACCGGAATCTGTGGACAGTTTCTGGGAGGGTGGGGGTGGAGCCTGCGATGGCATCTAAAACAATCGTGTGGATGGTCCACATGGCTATTGAAACCACCAAAGCATGGAGGGAGGGTGGAAGGGAGGAGGCCATTGATAAAGCAAACATATATCTTGACAGACTAAAGGGATGCGTTTGATCCTGGCCCAGCAGACGTTGAACTTCGCGCCATATTACTTTAGAGGTTGGTCACTTCTCCAGGCGGTGGAACAGCGTTCCATACTGGCCGCACACGACACAGGATGAGTGTAAAGCGTTAGAGCGCTCAGCTGTACGATACACCCGCCTCAGGCAGCGCCACACATGGGAGCGGACTTGAGGCTGCAACAGAGGGTTATGTACATATTTCCAGATTGTTTTTGGGTCTCAATGGAATAAGGGATGTCCATCATGTCCAGGTAGTCCACCCTGGATAGGACATGGGGCCGAATGGGGATCACGCCATCATGGATGGGTAGCCCCTGTACCTCTTGTGTGAACTGAGGAGAGGGGCGGCCTCTCTGGGTTGTATGTCCACTAATACAAATTCTACACTCTGCGCTCCGCATGGAGAGTAGGATTCGTTTATAGTGGGTTTTTGTCCCGTGAGGACCTGTGGCCGATGTGTGTGATGCGAGGTATTTCATCAGGGAGTGGGGGTTTGATGGATTGTTGAGGCCCAAGGCTCGGGAGAAGTTGGAGTGGGCCGCGCGGGACCAGTGTTTGTAGGGGAGCATAGGGGCAGTGATGGCCGCTATCCAGGTACCCAAGATCTTGACACCATGGTCTCTGAAGTCGAGAAGACCCATGCCACCATGATGATGAGGGCCAAACATGACCTCTAGCCATACTGGTGGAGGGCGGCCTACCCAAAGCCATCCTTGCAGCAGGGCATACAAGGATTTGAAGAAGCTTGGGGAGAAGGGGATGGCGTGGGCTCCAAACCAGACTTTGGAGAGGAACATAGAATTGGCTAAAACAACCCTGCCAGTAAGGGAAGTAGGGTGGGCTCTGAGGGAGGCGATTCACTTCATCACGTTGTCCAGAATATGGCTCTCCATTATTGCTGACGCATATCCGCCTGCCTCCATCCACACGCCCAGATGGTGTACCGGTCCTATGGTAGGGCGTGGCACGAAGGGGAGCACCAGTGGGGCGGTGTGTGTTGAGCTGGTAGGGCGAGGACGTGGGCGAGCAGATGGGCCAGGTTGGGAACTAATTGCTGGGGCCCAGAAGTTCTGAGACCGACCAAGGAGGATGATTTTGGTTTTGGAAGCGTTCAGTGCCGCGTTACTTACCCGGGAATACTCCTGGATGAGAGCTTCAAGCGCGTGTGCATCTTGAATATTAGCCACCCCAACTGCACAATCATCTGCGAACGCCATCATCCTGACTGGGGCTTGGCCTGGAACGTGGACCCCAGTGAGTTGGACATTCACATTTCGCAGTAGTGGGTCAAGGCTGAAGTTGTATAAGAGTGGGCTGAGGGGGTCCCCTTGTCGTAAGCCCCTTTGAGGGCGGACTACTTCCATTAGGAATCCAGGGCCACGTACTGCCATTGTTGCGGATTCCGTGAGCAGCATCACCCAGTTGATGAAGCGAGGGGTTAAGCGGAATTGATGGAGGCAGGCCCTGAGGTATTCCCAGTTTACTCTATCATAGGCCTTCTGTTGGTCCAAGAATACGAGTGCCCCAGAGGCTGTGGACTGACATGCATTAGCCACAGAGTGCACGTTATCCCATATTGACCTTCTGGGTATTAAGTCAAATTGCTCTGGGGAGATGGTGGCAGATGCTATAATCCCTAAACAGTTAGCCATGATTTTTGTTAAAGTTTTTGTGTCCGTGTTGGTTAAGAAATGGGGCACCAGTTGGCTAAGTCTAGCTTATCCCCTTTCTTGAAAAGTGTGACAGTAAAGGCCTCATGTCCTCCTGGTAGGAGGCGCATATCCAACAGGCTCTGGTTAAGCAAATCGAGCAGCAGTGGGGATATATATTTGAAGTATTTTTTGTAGAAATTATATGGGATGCCATCTGGGCCTAGGCATTTCCAGTTAGGTGCACCGCGGATGGCTGTCCATAATTCGTTTGGAGTAATTAAATTCATTATTTCCAGGTATCAAGAAATGGTGCAGATGTGGGCTCAGTTGAGAAATTCTGCCATTTTGGCCAGCTGAATTGGATCGGATCAATATAACTTGAAGTAATACTTCTGTGTTTTGATTACCACTTTGGCTGGCGTATCCGCGATGGAATCGTCTGATCTTTGCACCTGTGTGCAGGCCATGCTCTGGCGTGGTGCAAAATTTTTTTTTAAAAATATGCGGTGCACTTGTCACCTTTTGTGATGCGTGTGGCCCTGTATTGAACACAAACCTGATGTTTGTGTTGCCTTTTGAGTGCGTTGAGGTGGGCGGCTGCCTCCGCCCACTTCCAGCCCCATGCAGGGCTGTATCCTATAGCTGGAATGTTGGACTCCAAGTGTGCCAATTCTGCCAGAGCGCGCGAGATAACCGCTGATGTGGCTCGTGAGCATCTGGAGGAGAGATGGCGAGAGTGGCGGATGGTGTCCTCTCTAAAGGTTGCCCATGTGGATATGGGGTCCACGCAAAATAGTGTTACAAACTCTTTTGCTCAAGTTGCTTCTCCCACCCAGATGGAAAAGCCTGGTGACGTGAGTTTGGGGGGCGGAGCTTGCACCAATGTGGGGCCCTAGCCACTGTGGTGGGTAGGTAGTAGGTTATCGAGACCAGCTGGTGGTCAGAGAATTCCATTTTTGTTGTTTTGAAGTGGGAGATGTGGGGTTGGAATTTTGCCGGTGTTAGGATAAGGTCAATGCGGGTCATGGACCTTAATTGGCCGTTGTGGACATGGGTGCACATCATGTTTTTGAGCAGCGGGGCATATCATGGCAGCGCATCCATTAACCTGAGGGTGGCCTTTAGAACGCGAAGTTCTACATGACCCTGGGGGGCGTGGGGTGAGGAAGGCCACCTGTCCATTGGTGTGTTTTGCCAACAGTTCATGTCACCAACTATGAAAGGGTCTGGGGGTAATGGGAGGGATTTGACCAATGAGAAAATTTCTGATGCTCGCGTGCACCATTTGGGGCATAGATATTGACAATTGCATGTGCTACGTCAGCCCACGAGAAAGTGACAACAAGAACTTGGCCATTTAGGAATGTTTCTGACAATAAAAATTTGAAGAGATTGTTTCTCTGAACTAGCACCCCACAGTGCTCTGACCAAAAGGATAGGGATGGTAGATGTATGGATTTCCAAGCCTCCTCAGAACCTCGTGGACAGTGGGACTCCTGGATGGCCAGGATTTCCACGGGTAAATTTTGTTGTAAAAAACTCAGTTTCCTAGCCCAGGAAGGCAAGGCCTTGAGTCCGGCGATATTCAACGTCCCTAAAGTGAAGGTTTCCCCCATTGCACCTTAGGTGCGAGGGGGTGGGCACCTAGGCCCACTAACCTCCTTTAGATCCCCATGGGCCTTCATGGCAGCATGGGTGTTAACAGCAACGCTATCAGGATTTTTGTTAATTTTTGTGGAAAGAGTTGCGTTGGCTTTAGCCTTCACTTTTGTTTTCCCAACGTCAGACAAATTTTTTGCGGTGCGGATAAGTTCGGTGCACCATTGAGCAGTTCAAAAAAATTTTCAGTTGGGATGGGCCCCAAGTCAGTTTCCTCTGGAGCTTGGGTGCAACGATTGGGTGAGATTGAGTCCCCCATCAGATCCTCGGATTGAGTGGCCCAATTGCTATGAGCTTCCCAATCTGATTGGTTGATGGATTCCAAGTTGCTTCCACCGCGAAGGTTTCAATGCCCTCCTGGCGTTGGGAGTGTGGAATAGCGGTGGTGGCTTTGGCCGCTTCCTTGGCTGCGGCCCTGTGGGCCTGCTTGGCCTTCTTCCACTCTTGCGGGGAGATGGGCTTTACCAGTAGGTAGAAGCCTTGTGCTCCCCACGGGAAAGCCTCTTTGGTGCTTACGGTTGGTTCATAAGGCGCCTCTCCACTGGCCATGGCCGCCAAGGGGTGCTCTTGGAATGTGACGCCCTCTTTGATGGTTCATGTGTGCGACTTATGGCCGAACGCGTCACAGTGGGTGCAGATGGGGGCGCACTGTCCACGGTCACCCAGAATGGGTGGGTGGTATGCCCTTTGATATTAATAAAAGTGGAGTGCGAGATCTGGGTTAGGTTCTTTTCAATCTACTCAGTTTGGTCAGAACTGCTATGGCTTTGCTGGTGCACAGGTGTGGCATCAGCGTGAAGCATTGCATTTCAAAAGATTATATTTCGCCATATACGGCGAGACCATCTTTCAGGTAATGTTCCAAAATGTCACGTTTTACCATAGTATGCAAAAAGTCAAACGTGAGGAAAATTTGGTTTGATTTTGTCCATCTGGTGTCTTTAGTTTTGACGACCTATTGCCTATGGGGAGGTCAACCACTACGCGCACCGCAGCAGCCTCATCTGCTGCCTCTTTGTTTTTGAAACCTAGGTCCAGCCAACTGCGTGACATGGAGTGAGGTGCGACATACACCGTGGTTGGGAAAAAAGGTGTGCACATCTTCACAAAATTTTTCCCATAAAGCCATTTGTTGGATGTCCAGAATTATGCGGACTCCGTATTCCACCAATGAAAGTGGCTGGGAGTGTGGCGTATTGAGTACTGGTTGCATCATGCTTGCCATGTGAGTATTTCTGGGGAAATAGTGACCGGCGAGTTTTAAAATTTTTGTCTATTCTGCCAGTTTCTCTGGGGCGTTTTCAGACGTTGGAGGCTGCGGGCCTTCCACCTGCTCCTATTACCTTACTTGCACAACTGCTCCCTGACATGGGCGCAGACTAATCTCCTCTGTGAGATTATCAAACTAGATTCAGACTTGAATTGAATAGGTTGCAAAAGTGATTGCAACGAGAAAGAAAAGATTTAGCTTTAAATTGAGAAAAGGAGAAAAAGTGTGATGCACATTATGAAGAATACCATGACAATGGATCTTCAAACTATCAAAAACTACTGAGACTACAGAGGAAATGTGCATTTATTTTTTTAAGTTTATGTTTTATTGCTCTTTACGTTTATTTGAAGGTATTGTGACTTCACACAGCTGTGCCTATTTGAAGTGCAAAAATACCAGTGCTTATATCGCCAGTTGCTGTTCAGAAATGCAACAGATGACATTAATTTTTGTTAACCACAAATACCAACCTAATTATTAAAATTCTCAACAGATGGTTACAACTCCTCATCTGGTGAAGTCAACAAGATCACATAGGAAATTCTTTATACCTAAAAATGGCTATAACTAGCATTGAAGGCCTTGAAGAACAGTGCTGATAAGAAAAAATGGTAAAACCCAGGCACTGAAGTAGAAGCTATTTGTTATTACACTATAGGAATTATAATAACAAAGCTCCCCACAAAGAAATTTGGACCTGTTTTTATTGGACCCTAAGAGATAAAACACTAAATGAATTCCATAGCCTCTGAGATGTCTCACTATGAAGGGTCGTGAGCCTGTCTAACAATTACACATCTTGGCTCAATAATTTATAGGCAGATCGTCAAAGAACTTCATCTCATTATAATTTATTACTCTAAAGGAAATTGAGTATGATTTTAAGTATTTGTGGATAAAGTATTTTAAGTTTACTGGAAGTATATCATTAATTGGAAAGACTATTCTAGAGAAGAACTCATTTGGAAAACAATTGAGGATTGCTTACTCTTCCAGAAACGACCCATAAGTACTTTTTTAAACTATTGGAGCCCAACTCAAGGGTGGGTCATCCTAAAGCTTTTATATCGGTGGTGCCAAAGAAAAACACCATGAAAACTTCCAATAAAGCGCCACAACGACAAGCCTAAGAAGCAAAATTGGAAGGGAAAGAGGGATTGGAGGGTTTCAATCCATTGATTTCTAAGGTCATTTGTGAGAACGGATAAAGATGGATTAAAGAAGTTGTCAGGATGGGAAGAAGGCGGAAAAGAATGAGGTTGCTTCAACTTATGGGGAATGTGGTGTGCATCACAACAATGTACTGGGAAGATCTGGAACTTAGCATATATAAAAGCCTTTGTCACAATAATAATTTTTGACTTGTTTGGTTTGGTGGTAATGGGGGCTAAAAAGTGCCAAATTGGTGGCATTGACACATTATTGGCTCACAGTAAATGCAAGGTCCTCAATTGCATCTTAGACATCATCAGGAAATTTGGTTGAGAAATTAGGATAGGGATTTCCTTAAATATACTCCATGGCCTCATTAAGGATTTGGTAGAGTAGAACGTAGGTTGGGGCAGTGCTTGCTTCAATATTGAGTTGATAGTGATTCTTATAAACTGGAAAGCCCTTTTGAGGGTGAGAGAAGCGCTGATGCTCATTCCTGGGATGCTGTAAAATTTCCAGAGAAATCAATATTGGATGAAGGTATATGTTTGCCAGTGTCCATGTTTTTCATTGGAATAATTGAATGAGTTTGACATTGCATATTAGCCCAACAATGGAGTTAGTTGCTGATGGAATGAGCATTCAGTCTTCAAACTACCAACTAAGACTAATAAAGCAAGAACCTGAGCAGAAATATGTTCCTGAACTGTTATAGTCTTTTAATTCTGATAGGCTGGTGCATTAGGAATTTCACCGCAGTTTATTGAGAGGTAAAGGAAGGAATAAAAATAATTAAAAACCCGCCTAATTGGAGGCAATGCCTACACTAGAGGGAGAAGTGGCAGAAGCCTGTAGTGGAAAGAAAGGGACACTTTCGCTTTGAGTGATCAAGTATGAAGCACAAGGGGCATAGAGTGCTACCATTCTTGACGTTATCCCAGAATGGGCGATCTGAGGTAGAGCAGATCACGGTTTAGGATAATAACAATATGGCTGTCTCAATTGAAGGGGAGGTTCATTACAAAAGCGTGAGGCCCTGCAAGGTTGACCCCATTGGGAACCAAAACTAAAAGACTGAATTGCGCCATAAACAGATAAATTCTCCAGGAGCTCTTGCATAGTTGCTCATGGGATATGAGGTTTTACAGGCTGGAAAACTGGACTATCTGAGCGACATCAGCTGGAAGTCAAGTGCAGGTTGTGGGGATTAGAGTATCTTTAAAAAATACAAGTGACATTATTTCCGTGACCATAGCCTGGTTCTCACTAGAAACCCCAGTATAAAGTATCCATTAAAAAAGAAATGGGTAAGTTCAGCAGGTTTAAACACTTCTAGTGCATCTCAAATATGGCTGCGCTAACGTATTAGAAAATATTACTATACTTTACGCAAAGGCTTTAGTTTAGGTAACAGAGGAGCACAAGAGGACTTCACATCATCACCTGGGAATGTGAAAGGTGTTGAGCAAGGTACCAAGGGGGATAAAGCGACCAGTAGTATGGGGGGCTAGCAAAGCCATCCTGGATGTCTTTCAGAAGCGGCTGAAAAATGCCAGGAGATGGCGCTCCACCACCCCAAATGTGGTACCAGGCGTCAGATTTGATGATATGTAAAACGTGAGTTGAAAATATGACAAGACATGGTGTATAGATTAACTTAATTTTAAATTTTATTTTATCATTAAGCAATTGAAGCAATGTAGAGAAGATTTCCAAAAAATGTTTCAGTTTAGTGTAATGGTAATATGATGATTAAGATCATATTTGATCACCATATTGTACTAATATGGAATAATGTAATCAGGCTGCCATGCAACATTGCAACAAATTCACGTAATATAAGTGTATTCTTAAATAGAATTGGCGGGTTTTATGGTCTAAGAAAATCTAATCTCACCCTTTTAAAACTATAGTAAATCATCTGATAAGGCTGGAATTTTTAAGAACCCAATCAAAGGAATTGAAGGCTCAGCCTATAGATAGGGCCTCCAAACGATTAAGGAAATCAGATCCTTGGCAAAGTTTTTACCAAACATAAGAATCCTATTCAAAAAGTTTTTATTTCCCGTAACAATCACTTTAGTTACTACAATTCGATTTGAACAGCAATTTTTGATAATCACACAGGAGAGATGGGCGATTTTAATAATAAATCTAATACAACCTGGGCGAGCATTGCATCAAGAGGTGCACAAAACAATGCACCTAAGGGCAAGAAACGCCCTGGAGGGGGACCAGGAACCCAAGCCGCCAAGAAACCACAAACTCAGACACCATCCAGGTTTATGGTATTTACTATAACACAAGATCAATACATGTATATACAATGTAACCAACCCCTTTCAAAGGTGGAACATGGGATCAGACTCTTCCTTGGGGATGAGTCCCCGACCCTGTGGGAGAAAACATGTGAGGTACAGCCCTCCCTTTTCCCCCACGCGGTATATGTTGCCACCAATAACATGGGCCGTGGTTGGATCAATATTGGTTTTGAAACAGCCAAATAAGCAGAAGCCGCAGCAAAAGTCTGCATCAAAATTTGCCTTTCCCAAGGGCAAAAAAATAGTTCACACCATGCGCACCAGATGGAACAAAGCGAAAACTTTGTTCATCTCCTTTGACTCGCTCCCTACCAACCTTCCTTGTAAGGTAATCGAGGAGGAGCTCCGCAAAGGGCTCATAGCCTATGGAGAAATTATGCAACTCAAATTACAACAATTTCTCCTGATGCCAACCCTGTGCACAGGCAAAGCTATCGCCATGATCAACCCATTCCCTGAAGTGGAAGATGACTTATCAAGAATCCCCCACACAGCAGAGTTTCACTTTGTGGATGGGGGACAGTAATCCGCATTCTGAGTTACACCAGAATGCGCACCGCCTATTTGCAACCATTGCAGTTCATTGGGACACAAGGAACACGCATGCCCCATGAAGGAGGGCTTATTGGAAGCAGACTACTGTGAGGAAGCCATGGACAAGAGTAACGAAAACTTCGCCAGAATGACTGATGGCCACCACCCATTCCGCTGGGGTGAAGATGGACTTTACTCCATCGTGGACCCAGTTACACATAAACAATGCAAAGTGGCACAAAAAGCCTGCAAGCGGTCAGCGGCTGAGGTGGCAGTTCACACAGAAAAATCCATTGAACTCAGACAAATTCAAGAGGATATTTTGGATATACACTGAGCCAACCAAACAGAACAATACCCAGGTTGAAAATTTTCACAGCAACATGACTGAGTCACCAAGTGACATCAATCATGCACACTTTGAGGAACAATTCAGCCACAATATGGGCGAAAATGTGGTGCACAATTATCCAAATTTGAACCCCATAAATTACAGAACCCAATCAGCACCCCACATTGAACCATCATGAGATATGTGCGGGAAAAGATTTTGCAAATTCAAGAACCACAATCCCTGCGAAAAATTGAGTCAGATCAAGGGAACTGACATTGTCACTGAGATAGTCAGAGTACAGACGCAGAGCATGGCTAAAATGGGCCACGGTGGGTTTGGGCCAGAGGGCCCTCCCAACTGCTCCTGAGGCGCCGCTGGCACCTCAGTGTCAATAGGGACGCTAAACATTGCGGGAGCCAGGGCTCAAACGTCCCAAGCCAAAAAGCTGGACTTCCTGCAAGAACCCCTTGTAGACATCTTGGCCATCCAAGAAACCCACTGTCCACAAGGGGAAGAAGGATCCTGGTCATCCTAGGTCTCACCATCACAATCAGTATGGACGTCTCACTGTGGGGTGATTGTCCAAAATAACAAAAAATTAAAAATTACAAACTCCTCATCATACTTTCATGGCCGCATCCTTGTAGCAACAATCACATGCCAAGAGGAAACAATCTCAATAGCATGCGTCTATGCACCGTGCACCGCATCTGAGAGAAAACAATTTCTTAAAACCATTCCAACACTCACCCTCCCACCAGATACCATCATGTTGGGTGACTTTAACTGCTGGGATAACCCGACATGGACCAATGGCTGGACCCCAGGGGAAACTCACCAGGACACAACAAATTTCGCACAATGAAGGCATCCCTTGGCCTACAGGATGCCCTCCCCCAGATCACCACTCCTTCCCCACATGACATGGCCCAACGGGGGGGGGGGGGGGGGGGGGGGGGGGGGGGGGGGGGGGGGGGGGGGGGGGGGGGGGGGGGGGGGGGGGGGGGGGGGGGGGGGGGGGGGGGGGGGGGGGGGGGGGGGGGGGGGGAGCACTCATATCAATGAGCTGCATCAATCAAATCCTTGTTCCATAAAACTCAATGATCAAAAATTTCCAAATTTACAACAAAAAAGTCAATTTATCTTACCACCGACTTGATTTTGGTGCAGTTATTGCCAACCTGAACCCACGCACAGGTGTCGCCTGGAGAAATCTACACCCAGAAAAGTTAAATTACCCAAAATATCTGACTTAATTGAATTTGAGGCCACGAACCAAGAATTCAGAGCCCCATTCAATCAGATCCCATTGTAAATGGGCAAATTTCAAAAAGGAACTAATCAACAAAACCTGACCCTGCATCACATAAGTACACCGCTGATACAGCCACAATCAGGCGTACCTTGGCAAACTAGACCACCTCGAGCTTAACACCCCGTGATCTGGTTATAGCCCCAACTGGGGATGCAAATGGGTGGAAATATCCGCCTGACTAAACATACTCATCTTTGAGCACCAACACAGAATCAAAATATCGAACAAAGGTAAGTTCATAAAGGAAGGCGAAACATGTTTGACATATTTCTTCCATAAATTCCACTCCTGTGGCAACCAGCCTGTATGCACACAGGTCACAAGACTGATGGCACTGTGGCAACTGACCCTGAGGAGGTCAAGGCGGAAGTACACCACTATTACACTAAATTATACTGTGATACGCCGACAGACCCACAAAAAAGCACAAAATTTATACAAACCGCCAGAATACAAAGCACACCGCTGAACTACAATATTCTAAATCTAATTACATGGGAGGAGCTTTGGGATACAATCCGCGGTGCACCACGTAGGAAATGCTCAGGGCCTGATGGGATATCCTACGAAAATTATAAAAAATATTTTCAGCAAATTGCCCCCCTCCTATTGGCGTCTATGAACCAATGCTTGCTGGAAACACGCCTCCTACCTGGTGGCCATTAATCATATGTCATAACCTTGTATAAAAAGGGTGACAAATTGGACCTGACCAACTGGCATCCAATTGCACTCTCTAATACTGACACGAAAATTCTAATAAGAATTTTAGCAGCCAGATTAGGCGCAATTGCATCTGACGTCCTGTCACCTAACCAGTTTGGGTTTATACCAGGGCGCTCAATATGGAACAACATACACCCTGTTTCAGTCATATGTAAGTCCAAAGCAACTGATGCCCTGATCTTTGTAGACTAGCAAAAGCCATACAACCGCATCAGCTGGCCATACCTAAGGAATGCCTACACGCTTTCAAACTCCCACCCAGATTCATAAACTGAGCGATGCTCCTTACAGAATCTGCAACCATGGCTGTATGCAGCCCTGGCTTCCTAACTAACAAGATCACACCACACAGAGGGCTCAAACTAGGGGACCCCCTCAGCCCACTGCTGTATAATTTCAGTTTTGATCCACTCCTCCGCGTAACCAACTCACCCCTTATGGGCATAACTGCACAAGGCCAGCCAACAGTCAAGATACTGGCCTTCGTGGATGACTGTGTGGCAGGTATAGCTAACAACAATTATGCCTGACAGTTGGAACGCACACTAGAGGAATATTACATGGTGAGCAACACTTACTCAACAAAAGGAAAACAAAAATCATTCTCTTGGGCAAGTACACTAACAACTGGGCTACAAAACCAGAACCTCATACCCCCATACAATGGAAAAACCCACTCATCTTACCTTTTGCATCACCTCCCACAACCACTCCTGTCCGCCACCTTGGGATATGGCTGAAAACAGGGGGATATGCCAATGAGACAATGGAAAGCAACCTACTACAGAGGGTATTCAACCGCGTAGCCTTCCTCAAGGGAAAATCCCCAGGACTAACGGGGCGAGTAACAGTTGCTAACTCACTCATCCCTCCAATACTAAGGTACCCTGCCCACGCGATCGCCTTCTCACCCACCTTTATAACTTCAATCCGCGCGCTCATCCAGGGCTGGCTGTGACCCAGATCCCATCCTCCCATATGGATGGAAACACTCTTTGGCCCACGCTCAAGCGGAGGCATGGGACTAATAGATTTTGAGAGCCACGCCAACTGCATCCCTGGTGCATAGTTAAAGGAAGTCCTTGCACCATACCTCCCGCAACAACACTGGTCCAGGGCAGCGAGGACTAACTTCACACAGGCGCTCAAATTAACTAACCCACATAGCCCACCCAGACTAATATCATACCTTGCTAAACACCCTACCGCAACAGGCCCACATGGAAACCCCCTCACTTCAAATGCATCCTCCAAACCATCCGCTGCATGGGATGGACCGTAGAGAACACTGGCACTGTGAAGGGAAGGGGACGACCCAGCCCCCAATTCAAACTAAGAAATCCAGAAAACCACCCCCAGAGAGACATGCTTGATATGACCCCAACCATTGCTAGAATCAATTACCTAGATGCGTTAGACACCTATGACTTAACCACACAGAAGACAGTGTGGAGAATGACGCACCACCCACTCCTACAGCTGAGGATAAGAGCAAACGCCTGGCGCTGTCTGAGAAGGACTTATAGGACGGCGGACCATTCCAACTCCCTCCACAAAACATGTGAAGTATGTGGAGGGGAGGGATCCCTACATCACCGCCAAGAAACATGCCCCCCAACCAAAGCTATATGGCAGGAGGTCGCACGCCTGCTCAAGATCCAAAAAGAACAAGAATTTTCGATATTAAAGAGCCTCGTCACGCTCCAAATCGAGTCACCAATCCCATCTACCCTCTGCTCCCTAATGATACCCATTGCAATGTGGACAATCCACACCATTGCCTTAGATGCGTTCAGGGGCACGGGTCCAACCATCCATGGGGTTGTCAACAGGTTCCAAGTCCACTTACTGGAGCACTTCCAAGCCTGGATCTATGAATATCTGAGGCTAAGGCAACAGGCGCTCATAGAGTCGTGGTTCCCACTTTGGTTCCTCCGCACAGACCCCTTCCTTCACACCTGCTCCATAGCGGGGGAAACCCCTCAGAGTAGCGCACCAACCCCCATACCTGGCAGTCCCGCTGGCAACAGGGGTAACCTGAGTACCCCATGGTGCCCAATTTTATATATCTTTGTTTTCCAGACATACTTGGTAATGCCCATCCCCTGGTTGGCTTGCCTCAGTTAAATAAAAAAAGAATCCTATTCAAGAAAATAAATGATTGGTTATAATTAGGGCTTTTAAATTGATGAAATCTAGAATACATATGGAAATTAAATTTATTACATGAAAATAATGGAGTATAAGTTTGAATTGCAAACTGTGCACAGTTATATAAACTTGAACAATTGCCGAGATAATCAAAAATGACGCAACCATACAAACATACTTTAAAATCTCTAAAGTCTAAATTTGCATTTTTTTAAATCAAAAGGTTTGTTTTAAACTAAATATCTTATCACTATCTTTATAAAATGGGTAAAGTATGTTGAGCTAAATTTTCAAACATTTAAGCAATTTAAAATAGAGTTAACTCCAAGTTTATCTACCATAAATTTATTTAAGAGATATGTCATAAAATTTATTCCTTTTACCAAAGATAAGATACTGAGCTCAGCCTTGTTGCGTCATTGTTCACTCTTTTTGGAATAAGGAGCATCATTGTGTTTGTGCATCATTTTGAGTGTAGCCCCAAATATATCACTCAAGTCATTTTAATAATTAGAAAAATCGTTTTCTTTCAGGAGTGATCTCCTATCATGGACTGTTAGTATGTCCTATCCAACTATTTCATATGATAGCGGAAAGGGTTAGTATATTCACCAAAAGGTGGCACTTCTTAATGTCAAGCCTCAGGTCAAGGTGTATGTATATGTCAATTTGCTTCTTATTATCAGTTAAGATAACTAATGATTAAAACTGCAAAAGGTTCACAGTTTAAGCCTTAAATGTGGCTGTATCAAATATACTTTTAGACTGTAATTACCTAAAGGTCCTCTTTTATTTATAAAATAAAGCTTAAAACATATTATGTTTCTCAAAAAGAATGTACACTTTTAAAGGGCTAACACTTATAAATTCTAGAGTAAGTAAGCCATAAAAAATTCTTGTTTATATTATATTCATGGAAAAAATTACAGGCAGGGGGGAACCACTAAAGAAGAGAAGAGTGACAAAGTTTCAAGCTGGTGTTAAGGATAGCGTGGGCTTAAAAATTTTAAGGCCGCTTTTCTGAAATTCTTCAGGTTACATTATTTATTCTCTTTTAAACCTAAAAAATTCCATAGAAATGCATATCTCAGCGCTGAGCCAAACCATGGTTAAGAGACACCAAGAAGTTTGACTTGAGATATAAGAAAAGATAATTAAGGTAAAGTGTCACATTTGGGAGCTTCACCATAATGACAAGGACTCAAACGTTACCCTTGGTCATAGACAGAATCTCATTTTTTGCTTTTTGTTATTGTATACAATAGTTGAGCGGCAAGATTAAAAAGCTGATCTTCAATAGGTGAGCTAGATACACATGAAAGTCCATGGTATTTGTAAAACTTAAAATTATAATGAAGGTCCCTCATCAGGTGTAGAGGTCTCAATGCCAGTAGTTTAAGAAATAACAAGCCAATCTTTTTTATTTCTAATTCCAAAAAAAATGTTATTAAAAACTCTCTTTGACCGCTCAAAGTCACTTTTGAGCGATTTTAAATTTGAGTATATTTATACACAGTCATCTGCCCAAACCTATTCTTCGATGTCCTTGGCTCTGCCGCCTGCCACCCCAGTGTGGGGCAGCAGTGCACCCCCACCTAGCATTTTCCGCCCTGCGGGCAAGCGCGTTCAGATGGGCTCAAACAGCCCGCCCACTGCTATCAACCGTTTTGTACCCCCCACGAGACTTAGCGCTCCACCTGGCGCGCGTCCACCCTTCTCGCCCCATCCTCTCGCCCTCCCTCGCTCTGCTATTCGCTACTGCCTCAGAGTGGACTATGGGCGTTTGTTCCATATGCTAATAAGGCAATTATTGACCTAGCCACTACAGCCTTTGCGCCAGCTGGCTTTATAGACTTCCGCCCTTTTAAGGGCTACTTTGACGATGGGTTCCAATCTGAGGAGGATGCTGAAGCGGCAGCACAAACTCCTCTAATTTATAAAAAAACCCCATCCCCACAACCCGTACTCGCCTCCCTTCAGACACCACGCTAGTGGTATCCTTTGCAAATCTCCCATCCCACCTTCCACCCCAGGTTTTGTATGCCCAGTTGGTCGCGGGGCTCATGGCTTATGGCACTCAGCCCAACCTCATCTTTGCCATTCCATCTGGAGTGGAATGCTTTGCTGCTCCTCATGCAACAGCCAGCATCATACCACACCACCCTACCATAGCCCAACAAATCCCACCCCACGCTAGTGTGGCTGCAGCGCCTGATCATTTCTTTTGGGCTCGGGTCAATAATGGTAGGCAGATTTGTTCCCTCTGCTTTGGCCTCAACCATGCAAAAAGAGCGTGCCCTAAGGCCAAATCCGCTGCTGCGGCTTCTGGCTCCCCCTCTGGAGGTTCAGTATGGGGCGCTTTGCTGCCCCCTTCCACCCTCCAATCTCGTTCTGTGGGCCCACATGGAAAATCAGCCCCCCCAAAAACCTCCATCCTCACTCTCCCACCTAAATCTATGCCAGCCAATCAGAGCAATGCTTGGACCACCATTCGCACCCAAGCAGCTGCCCATTCGCCCAATCCTACCCACTCAAATTTAAACGCCACTGTTCCAGTGAACCAAATTCCATGGGATCTATTGGCTGAAACTGACGAATCAGGTAATGTCCTCATTAGTAAGCATACAGGTCAACCTCTCTGCCATGGCGATTATGGTCAGGCAGAATTTTTCCTTCCCAACTTTGATGAAACCCCTACCCCTCGCCATTTTGCTCCTCTACCCAATACAGCCCCCTTCCAAAGTGACCACCAGCTCACCTTAGCTGCGGTGGCCTCTCCTCATTGCCCAAAACTACGCACCGCGGTGGCCCAGTCAGTGGCTCAGCTCCAGCATGGCCTGCCCACCATCTTCTTCCCCCAACTTCCCTGAATCTCCCTGCAGTGACATCTCAAAACTATTTGATGATGCTGAAATCGCTGTAATGAATGTCGCAACGTTTGCTTCATTCTGCCCCTCAGCCAAAATCACCCGCCACAGTATCTCCTTTTTCACCCAACTTCCTGAAGCCCGCAAAGAAGCTGAAAGTTCTCCTCGCAGCTTTTGTTGAAACACTTTCCCATCATTATCTTGATGCAGAAGTGGAAAACTCCTACTACGCTGACCTCAGCCCCCACACTGCAGATGCCCCAACGCCCTGGCTCTCTGCTCTGATCCAGTACTGTAACCAACACCCCTTGATTGAGGTGGGTCTTTCTGAAAACCCCCTGACCCCTCCTCACCCTCTGCCATGATGGGTTAAGCAGTTTCTGCTTCCCACCTGGTTAGTAGTTTGTTTTGCCGTTTTGAGTGTTGTGATCAGTACTGTCCATCCCCTGGTCGGCGTACCTCAAATAAATCAAAAAAAAACTGTTATTAAGAGAGAGAAAAGAAATAAATACATTGTCATATAATAACTTTCAGAATGAAGTGATATCATAGCCTGTCAAGGTAGAATTACTCAGGTATATTGTATTGGACAGTAAATCTAAGTCTTATCTCTGCAAATGCATCTAATTTATTACAATTGTAAATAACATTCTACCTGTGTGTAAGTTTTGAACATACTTAAATCACAACTAGGTCAGATTAATTGTTTAAACTAATCAATAAAAGTTTTACAGTTCACAAAATCTGCCTATTACTCCTCTTAAAGCCAAGGACACCTGTTGAGCTTCAAGCTTAGAAGAAATTCAGTATAGGTTAATCCTTTGGTAAAGTTTTTTAAACTTAATACTTACCATTAATCACCATGGGAACAACTAAGGAGAACAGCTGTTGTATACATATAAGTTGAGACATAATGTCAGCTGTGATGAAAGTTTCAACGGTAGGATGAGTCAAACAAAACTTGTATGCATAATAATTGAAATAGAACTATTCATCTCTGTCTGAAATATGGTTCTTAAAAACTTTATTTGAGGGTGGTATATAATGAACTTATGGAGTGGTGATAGGAAAATGAATTACTCTCTTTGGTTAAAATAGAAAGTGAGACAAAATAAATAATCTCTAGAATCTCTGGAGCTCACTTAATTCATCAGACTATTTTTATAAAAAAATGTCACATTACCCTCATAAATATATAAGAAAGACATCTCTTGTGTCCACATCAAATAGGGACATGTATTTATTTGAACAAAAATAAGTGAGAATTAATCCTTTTATATTTATAATATGAAGAAAAAATTTCTAGCATTGTGAT